>OY755170.1:15794874-16394874 GCA_963576735.1 Bedellia somnulentella
GTTGAATTAAAATTGTACAGCAACTGAAATATTTAATTGGAGTAGAATATGAGAATAATTTATTGAATATTTGATATTTACAATAATCAGAACATAATATTAAACAGTTAATAAAATATAAAACTAAACTTAAACGTGACTAATTAAATACAAATTAATAACAAATAAATCACCAATTATTACATACTAGCTTTTTGCCCCGCGACTTCGTCCGCGTGGACTTCATTTTTTGCATCCAGTTTACATAATACCAAAATACCGAAACACTATCTCAACTCTGTTTTTTATATTTATAATCCCGCGGGCGTTGTTAATGACATAAAGGACATCGAGACTTTTTAAGTGATTGTTGGGCGATTCAGTTTGTGAAGCATCACTAACAACCTTGTTTAAACTATCTTTTATTAATCTATTTCCAAAATTGGATGAAGAATTAGCATCTCTGAATACCCTTTTGAATACCTTACCTGTTGTTAGCATATACTCATGAATGATTGATAGATGGATTTCATAAATTCAATCGCACCAAGTTTTATTATAAAATGTAAAAAAAACTCTATATTAACTTTCATTTGCTATATCAACCAGTAAGGTGTTGAGTTCCAAAAATTCCTTTTTAATTGTTCATAAGAATCATGAAACAAATATACCAAGTTTTTATGTTCAGAAATGAGAATATCTTTAGTAAGTACAGATACGGATAGTAGTTTGGCGCTGCGGCGGCGGCCCGGTGCTGCCCCCTACACTGACCGTTGATGATATTGGGAGAACTTGCAGCGATTGCTCGGCAATATAGGGATGATTAGTGGTGGATCTCCATCCAAAATAATCACTAAATTGAAGGGATAGTGCTTGCTATTATTATATATAGTGCTATTTTAAGCTAACAAAACTTTTTTTTTACAAAAAAATTGAAATACCTGAGATATGAACCGGGGACGATTGATTCATAATAGTTCTAATTAAATATTCATAGTAGTTAGTTATACCGTTATAGTTATAGTTATACGCCACGGAGACGTTACCGAGGCGGTGTCAAATTTTTATTACGCTTTATTTCATATTAGTCTTACTATTGATAAACAAATTTGTCATTTAAATGTTCATTTATTTTGATGAAAACTGATGAAACCCCTTCATCTTTCCAAAATGAACATTAACAAAAGTGTCTGTTGTGAATTCCATCGATGATAAAAATAATCGCTGCAATATTTTGAGCCATATATGAGTTATACGATATAGAAAAAAAAATATACGATAAACAAATAGTACATCATCCCTCGGGAGTTTCTTATTTTCAGGGATCCATTATCGTACCATTAAGCTTCTAAATTTTGATTTTTATATTAGTTTACAATATTTTACTTTGTTTTAAACGATACACAGCGCCATCTCCAATGCATCCAGCAAGCAAACAATATTTTTGATATCCCGTGGGAACATATTTTTTTCCAGGATAAAAGTCCCTATCATTTAATTTAGACTTCTAACTACACGTCTGAAAAATTTCAAAGTAATCGGTTCAGTATTTACGGCGTGAAAGCGGAACAAACAAACAAACAAACTCACTTTCTCATTTATAATATTAGTATGGATATACTGAGATGTTCTGGCATTTGGAGGCAAATCTCAGTACTTTCGGATCTTGATAGAATAATTAGAGAAACTATAACTAAAATTTTTAACATTCAAATTAATGACCGTTGTTGGATGCAGGCCACGCTGCCTATTCGCCATGGTGGCATCGGCATCCGCAGCCTGTCAAGTATAGCCTTGCCTGCCTTTTTGTCGTCTGGTTTCGGAATCTCTGATCTCTTCTCACGCATCACTGAGAAAGTAAGCGATTTTTCTGAGATTCCGGGTCTCACAGAAGCCAAAAGGGCATGGTTAGATATAGTCGGGTCCAACGCCAACGTCCCACTCAATCTGTCATCTCAGAGGTCTTGGGATGAGCCGCTCTGCCGTCAAGTTCAAGCAAATCTTTCAATTACAGCTCTTGACTTGGCGGAGCGTGCTCGTCTTTTGGCTTGCTGTGAGACAGAATCGGGACATTGGTTGAACGCATTACCTTCTGCCAATCTCGGAACTTTGCTCGACAGAGCCTCTTTTTCGTTATCCTTAGGTTTAAGGTTGGGCGTTAAATTAAGTGAACAACATCGATGCCGCTGTGGTGCATTAGTGGAAGAACTAGGGCTCCATGGATTATCATGTCGTCGCAGCGCTGGCCGTATTTCACGCCATACAGCCATTAACGATATTATCAGACGGGCTCTTGCCACCATCAATATACCAGCGATCTTGGAACCATCTGGATTGTTGCGTGATGATGGCAGGAGACCGGATGGTATGTCGTTGATTCCTTGTGTGGGATGCAACTTGTGTCGACACACTGGCGCCTTCCCATTTGTCACGGTCTGCTGTTCGGGCTGGAGCTGCTGCGACATACTCTGAGGGTCTAAAGAAGCGTAAATACGGCTTCCTGGATGAGAGTCATATTTTTATCCCTTTTGCCGTGGAGACCCTCGGTCCATGGGGTTCAGATGCGCGTAGATTTTTTAAAGAAATATCTGCGCGCCTAGTCGAAGCTAGCGGGGATCCTAGGGCTGGCACATACTTTGCTCAGAGAGTAAGTATTGCAATACAGAGGGGCAATGCTGCCAGCCTCTTGGGAACCCTACCCCCTGGCGGCAGCGATTTTGAAAACATTTTTTATATTGTTTAATTTAATTTCTGCTGTAAATATTTAATTAGTCACGTTTAAGTTTAGTTTTATATTTTATTAACTGAGTAGAATATTAATTAATGAATTGGAGCATGCATGAATATTAGTTAACTACAATCCTCAGAAATATTGAACGCTATACTTTAAGAGTCTGAATTAAGAAATATTAAATAAAGCCGCCGTGTAGTGTCGGCTTAGAATAGCACTACCCCGTTTCTACCGATGGGTGTACGTAAGAGGCAACTAACGGTATTGGAGCTTTTAAGGGATTTTTGGGCGATGCGGTTGGAGACCCATCACCAACAACCTTTACTTTACCATCTTTTCCCCACTAAATTTTCCAAAAGTGGCTAAGGAATTTTTAATTCCTTAGCTCTGGCTACCCCTTCTAGGGATTTATAGCCGTGAGTATATGTATGTATGTAAATAAAAAAAAACTGCATATTGCCAATGCTATAAATACAAAAAATCGAACAAACAAAAGCAACAAAGACTACAACACATTCCCCATATATTATATTATTTATAATCCAGCATCATATTAGGTCCTTAATTATACTCTTATAAGTGACAATGCTTACAAAAACTATTAAAAATACTAGTGAACATAATAATACGACAATGTAGTTGTAAATAAACCCAAGACATCGAGTTGTTTTCCGAGCTCAAACGTGTCTCTACGGTCTCTATTTGCTGTACCTCAGCTTTCAAGCGTAAAACCTAAAGTGTTTGCCGGTTTTACTTGACTGCAGATGAAAGGTATTGTTTTAGAGTGGATATTTATACGGCTTATCTTAGTATTTACTAGCCGTATAGTGTCGGTTTAGTATAGTACTATTCCATTTCTCCCGTGGGTGTATATAAGAGGCGATAAGTTAATTTATTCGCAGTTAACATAACACGGTCATAAACTCATAACTCAATTGAAACAAATAGTAATATAATATATGTACACACTTAACAAATATAAAACTAAACTTAAACGTGACTAATGAATTAAATATTTACAGCAGAAATTAAATTAAACAATATAAAAAATAATTTTAAAATCGCTGCCGCTAGGGGGTAGGGTTCCCAAGAGGCTGGCTGCATTACCCCTCTGTATTGCAATACTTACTCTCTGACCAAAGTATGTGCCAGCCCTAGGATCCCCGCTAGCTTCGACTAGGCGCGCAGATATTTCTTTAAAAAATCTACGCGCATCTGAACCCCATGGACCGAGGGTCCCCACGGCAAAGGCGATTAAGGGTGTTGGGGCTTTTTAATTGATTTTTGGGCTATAAGTTTGAGACCCATCACCAACAACCTATATTTTACCATGTTTTTCCCTACTTAACTTCCAAAAGTTGCTGAGGAATTTCAAATTCCTTACAGAGATTTATAGCCGCGAGTATAGCCGTTCAAAAGTGGCTAAAGAATTTTCTAATTCTGAAGCTCTGGCTAGCTCATTTAGGGATCTATAGCCGTGAGTATATGTATGGATGTATCTATGTAGATTTATAGTCGTGAGTATATGTGTGTTTGTATTTTATTACTATAAAACCGGATACCATTATTATTATTGCTGTGTAGTGTCAGCTTAGAATAGCACTACCCCATTTCTATATTTTAGCTCATTATCTCCATCATTCAACGGTTAAAGAAAATAATAGATCCTCGTCTAAAAAATAAAAATTAATGCACACTTACTTATGATAGTATAAAGGTTAATTTGCTTACGAATTTATCGTTTGAAGTTAGGAGCTATATTGAAATTGTTTACACTCTAATGTATAACAAACGTTAAGCCAGCGTGAAGTAAATTTCAATTGAAACTCACTCAAAGCTCTCGTCAATGCGGTTTAGACATTCGCAGAGAATTTCAAAGCTAGACTCTACTTAGCAATATTCAACAATTAAGTGCAGACCCTAAGCTGCCAAGTGTTACTTAAATGTAGAAGTAGAAGTAATTGAAGAAATCTTGGATACTGTCCGTCCGTGATGAATCGCTTAGTGGCGTAGTAGTAGTGACTACTGAAGCTATTTCGAGTCTTGGTTGATTATTCAATCTTTGTTCTATTAAAGTCGCCAGTTCAAGGTCTCCGACGAAGAGGCATCTCGTTAAACGTATCTTAATATAAACCGGTATAAAATGCTCCAAACAGTAGAAGTGGTTATCCAAATTTATAAAATAAGCTTGTGAAAATTACTGAGTGATAAATATTACTCAATGCAACGCAACTCAAGCGTTCAGGCCTTATATCCCCGAAGAGGTTGGTAGAGGTACTAATACTTCTTAACAAAACGTTGTGTTCAGAGTACCAACGTTCTGCTTGGACAGTGTACTCACTTGACAGAAGCAGGCCTATCGCCGTTTTGTACGAATACACTGTCACATGACTAAGTACAACTGAACCATGTGGGTTTCCTCACGATGTTTTCCTTCACCGTTAAATCCCATGATAATTTAATTACACATAATGTCTATAGAAAAGATAAATGGGTGTAGGTATTTGGCCCTGGATTCATCGTCTGCACGATGAGCGGTGTTCTACCCCAGTGGGTACAATAGCTCAGTAGCTATTACGATTGTATATAATGTTACTATTGTAGAAACTACCAAATTAACCTCACTCAAACATTTTAAACTTTAGAAGCCTTTTATTTCTCGCTAAGCTCAAAAGCTAGTTTGTAAAGAAAATTATGTCTAAGAATGAAGTTGGACATCTATTCTGAATAGAGGCAATAGAGTGGCCAGACCTCAAGGTCAAGTTTATTTAAATTTGATCGATTAACATATTTGTAGAACTGATTTCTTGATCCGAAGAAATGTTGTAATATGCCATCGTATTTAATATCAAGTGATAACATATTTTGTGTTAGAAGATAAGAAATCATATGCTTTTGAATTATCAATATTTTGCAGTTATATAACTATATATTTTAATGACAGTTTTGTTATTAAATATTCCCAGCGGACACTTAAGCTGGAATAATTAAATTGCTTTAGTAACAAAAATTTTGCTAAACTCACGCCATTTGTTCCCATTTGGGGTAGGCAGAGACTATCGAACGATACTTCGTACGATCCTGACAAATGTCTCTAGTCTCGTTAACATCCATCAATATTTTCATAAATACTCTTTTATTCTTCATACTTCAGACGCCAGCCTTTTTGTGCACACTCTCAATCTGGTCCAAGTGTGTTCTAATATTGATCTAATAACTAATATTAGATCCACACTAGCTCTATAGGTTCCTTTTACCAATTTTCTATCATCCATCCTCCCTATGTGCCCAAACCATCTCAACATTCTTTTTTCTATCTTTCTAACAATATCATCTTTCACACCACGCTTTTCACTATAACATAACAAACGCAAAAATAACAGCAAAATTTTGGTAGTGTAAAGAATACGAGTAAATCATTCTGATATTTTGATCCAAACAATTAAAACGTATCTGTGCTGGTGTGTTTACCTCAACATTTTATTCATAACTAGTGGATCGTCCCAGCTTCGCACGGGTAGCGTTGTTTTTTTAAATATCTGAGGTTTCTTTCTTCAGTCACTGCTCAAGCATTGTGAAATTCAGCGCAATGTTTTCAATTTATTAAATTTATAGCACTCCCTAAACAGTGTAGTCTGGTGATTTTGAATGCGCTTTAGTTTTTCCGTTTAATAGCAAATTTTGGAATAAAACGCTATGAAGTTTTTATAACAATCTAAAAAATAAATCATTACGTGTTGTAGGATGCAACTACTGGCGCCATCTAGTATTTTATAAGTAAATTAGTAACGATTCGGTTTTGGTCACGGGCGCGATGGCTTATTTTATGTATAATTTCGGTGTTTCTCTACCGATTTCAATGATTCTTTTTTTATTGAATAGGTAATAATGTTACCTTATTTAAATTAGGGATGAGTGAGAGGTTTACAAACGTAAGAGTAAACAAATATAATCAGAATGTTCCGAACTGCTAAGCTATCAGGAATTACACGTGTTTTTGTGAGTCAACCGTAAAAGATAGACATAAACTGTAGAGGATTTTTTTTTAGATAATTTTATGAAGAATATTTCCGTGATACATGATTTCTATGTAAGTTTAACTATTAAGGCTGCACACGCGACGGAAGCTTAAAAAATGGAGTAACTTCTCCCGTTTTCCCAAAATTTCCCAAAATTCCCCTTTACTACTCTGCTGGAAAGTATACAAAAACCTGCCCAGGAGTATGGAGAATAATTGTACCAAGTTTCGTTAAAATCCGTCGAGTAGTTTTTGTTTCCATAAGGAACATACAAACCGACAGACAGACAGACAGACAGACAGACAGACAGACAGACAGACAGACAGACAGACAGACAGACAGACAGACAGACAAAAATTTTACTGATTGCATTTTTGTCATCAGTATCGATCCCTAATCACCACCTAATAGTTATTTTGAAAATATATTTCATGTACAGAATTGACCTCTCTACAGATTTATTATAAGTATAGATTTTACACGAGTAAAAGATAAAAGGCGTTGGTAACGTAATTGAGTTTTCAATTTTATAAGCAGTAAATTGTTTGGCTAAGCAGTCGTAATGTAAAATTGTAATGTAATAACTATTTTCGAATAAAGCCGAAGGCTTTATTAATTTGCTATTCCAATTCCGACCTCAATTTACCCTCAGCGGCCTTGTAAGTTCTTAAAACTTACATGACGCTATTTATTTTTCCCTAACTAAAACGTAAGAAACGATAATATCAGACCTCTGACGTCCCCTTTTTGGTTAGGTAGGTGGTCCATGAAACGAAATATTGCATTTGAAAGGTAGAATTAGTAACTCAATATTTGTTGACCGTAAAAGTAACTCAGTAATTTACAAAGGGTTTTGGACCCTTCCGTAACCACATAGCAAGTGCTGCCAAAGAATTATTGGAGTATGTACTTAGCGCGGTCGAATGAAATTACCTTCAGGAAAAAACCTTAATCACTTAGCGACAAACCGGCTCCTTCACTTCCACTTAAGACGCGAATGTCCGCACCTTTGTTGAACCTTATTTTGGGGTACCGTTGTGTCGCAATCAATCAATGTTATGTCTAACTTGCGTTGCGGAAGTTCATTACAAATATTGGGGAAATTAAAATGATTCCAGGAATCAAAATACTCAAAAGAAATTTAGGTGAAGGCAATAATTGTATCAGAGTATCACGGTCAAATCCAATCGCTCACTAAAGTAACAAGAACTAATAACCTTAGACCACTGAATTATCTGCCACTGTATGTTTGTCCGACTAGTAGTAATGAATACCGGAGGAGGGTGTGGACTCACATATTGCCTAAAATGCCTAACCACTTGCCTAAGCAACCTAAGTCTTGACCTTATTAATTTTAAACAAAACAAAATGAAAAGTGCATTAAAAAATACTTCTTTGAGGGTAAATATGTGAACCCATCGCCCTCCACCTCTAAATAAATAAGATATTTTTTATTTTTGTTGATTAATTTATTACAATTTAGTCCAGTAAAAAAATTAAAATCTTATATTAGACTCCCCAGGGGCCACAATCTAGTTTATAAGTATAAATTAATACCCCTCTGTATTATAATTGTAAATGTTAAAAATCTTTAAAATAAATAGTTTCATTTTTTTTATTTTTTTTTAAATTATAGGTAGTTCTGAGAATAGATTTATAACATTTTTTTATACTTCTAAGTGATAAAAGCGTTGTCCACCCCTAACATTTTATTTTTATCAAAGACTCCAAAAAGGCTACACCGATTTAAACGAGATTTTGCATATATAAAAATAAAATATATTCACTATAAAGAATATCTATAGGATATTAGAGATGAAATTAAACAGTAAAAAAACCCGTCTACACTGTCAGATGATGACGAATTTTCGCAAGTCAAGAAATGTATACAGCGGAGAGAGATTTTCATAGCAACAAAACATATTTGAAACCAAATTACTAATTAAGCTTACCGCATTCCTATTTTAATCAACGTATACGTAACATTGTTTGCAGTTCGCGGTTTTCATTCGCATATTAATCAGATTTGCTGTTAACTATTAACCAGAATTATATACCTAAATGTAGACTTGATTTTAATGTAATACCATGGTTCATTCTATTAGGTATATTCTGCGAACTAAATACTTTTTTATGTTTTTCCCAGGTCTGTCATCATATCTTCCAACTCTTTATTTAAGGTCATCACAATAGACATTTTTACAAAACAAAACGATACAGATCAACAAAACGATTTAAATCGATTTTCTCTAGCTGTGTAGTGTCGATTTAGAGAATGTGAAATTTTTCAAAGAGACAGTGTACTTTAACAATTTCGACAACTTAACTAAACTTAACAATAACGATCTAACAGAAAATTTAATTATTGAATATATATCTACTCATTTTTGTTTAAATTTAATATTTTTAATTACCTATATTCAAATGTGAACAATTGACAAAGATGTCCAATAGTTTTATAAAAGGATATATAAGCAACGCACGATCGTGTTATTAAACACTCAGTCAAATTCAAAATTCAAATTCAAATTCATTTATTTGCTATATAGAACATGGTACATTTGATGATACAACTTAATAATTTAGTTTCACATGTCTAACCTTTGTAGGTATGCAAATTATTTTGACACAATTAAATCACAATTAAGTTTTTAGATTACAAATATTTTAAATTAACAATAATTATATGTCATGAGCAGTCTATAATGAAAATTAATTAAAATGTCACTTAATCCTAATTAAAAAAATATTAATGAAAATTAATTTAAATGTCACTTAATCCTAATTAAATAATAACAACCAATCTGAGCGTTTAACGTTTTAAATGTCAGGAATCACGTGATAAATGTACAATGTACTATACTAATAGCAGCCAGGGTGTGGAATTGAGAAGCCAGAAAGCAGTTTACACTTAATATCGTGATCATACTGCGCAAACTAAATTAAACTCTCTGAATATCAAAAACTCGTAGGAATGGCATATAATAAAATAGGACTAGGTATAAATACTTACTTTATCTTTAGACTCAGCTGTAGGAAAAGACAATAAAGCTGTGCCTAATAAAATGGACCACAATGGTATATTGGTCATAAATATTTATGTCTTCAATGCAGACTAAACTAGGGTTATGATTTAGATGGCATTTGCTAGTGTATTTGTAATACGTGTTGGCAAAATTATAAAACTAAAAACTCACACTAAAATTATTTACCATCATCAACATAGTTTTTATATTTCTCCAAGAAGGGGATAGAGCACACTTTACATAGAGTGATACCTAGGGCCATGAAGACCATAGAACCAGCCATCCTTTTTAGTATCTTTTTCTCACTCAACTTTTGAAAGTTGTAAAGAAATTTCTAATTGCGAATCTCTGGCTACCCCGTTTTGGAATTTATAGCCGTGAGTGTACGTCTGAAGTAATTTCTCAGTTGTAATGCGAGTAAGTAGAAGCCGATGTTAATAGAGGTTTTAGCAAGTACTTGTTTCCGGCAGAGGGATAGCATGGGCGCGACCATTGCACACATGAGTAGGCAAAGCTAACAGCGTAATCGCACTCAACCTCTATGCTGTCACCTTGTTGAACTTAATAAACATAAGTCCCGGCCAAATTGATTAGGCCGAAAAGGATTCTATTATCCTAGATTTAAAAATATGGTTATTTATCTTATTTAAGTTTAATTTCATGTACAGAAACTATATAAATATGTATAATTATGTATTACGAATAAGACAACACTTAAAAATTACGTTCTATTATAATTAAGTTGACTTGCAAGTGTAGTGTGTGTAGCAGTGTGTACTGCTGTGTAGTGTCGGCTTAGAATAGCACTACTTCATTTCTTCCGGTGGGTCTACGTAAGAGGCGACTAACGGTATTGGGGATTTTTGGGCGATGCGGTTGGAGACCCATCACCAACAACCCTTATTTTTACCATCTCTTGCCCACGCAACTTCCAAAAGTGGCTGAGGGATTTCTAATTCCTTAGCTCTGGCTACCCCTTCTAGGGATTTATAGCCGTGAGTATATGTATGTTGCAATGTAATTATAAAATTGTATGATATATCAAATTTTATTTCTCCGTATTTTGTAAAGTCTCTATTAGGGAAAGGTTAAACCTGTAATACTGCAGCAACATGGACGCAGTGCACCATCCTCTTTCGTTATATCTCTTCATACTAAGTGCGGATCTAGTCGTCAAATAAAATTAAGTTATTTTATATCTTTAAATCACTCCTTGATTCAAGAAGTGGCGAAAACCATTCACAATCAATTAATATTAACTCGATATTTTAAAAACTGTTACCTCTAAAGTAATAAGAAAGTGTTGGAATCCATACAATATAGAACTATTTTTTGTATTAAAAATTGATACTAGTTTCAGCCTTATAACTTAATTTAAGATTTCATTGTAACCGAAACAAGAACTGAAATTACATATTTTCTAGTTAATAAGTTTCTACAAACTTATTCATAAAATAGGTCGCTCCATGGGAACGCTACCAATCATTCACACCCACACGAGTCCGCAAGCTGATCTAATTATGATGTAACCCACAGTTCAACAAACGATAAGCCTGTTAGAGACAAGTATCATATGTGAACTCCTCAAACACGGGGCTTCAAACAGATTCAGCTTTAAAAAAAAAACATTTATTACATACATTCAGTTTACATGGCATGAGTTTTCATTGAAATCTTGCACTAGGCTGACCCTGTATCGCAAGATTCATAAACATTGATACAAAAAATACAATTACTGAATAATACGATTCATAAAATATACAATTGTTTAAATTTACAATATTTAAGTTAACAATAAAGTAATTAAAGTTAAAATTAGAATTTTAAAAGTAGAATTAAAATAAATGGTATTGAAAATTATAATTATAATGCAACATTTAAATAACAAAACAATTCATTATGTATTTTTATATTTGTGTGAGTAAGAAAGTAAGTGAGTGTGTGTGTGTGAAGGTGAGTTTATGTGTGGGTGTTTGTATGGCATATTACGACAGTCTATTTAATACCTATTTATATATTTACGTCATCAAATCTGAAGGATTGAGGAACCTCTTTAAATGGATGTGAAAAATTTTGGTTAGGACTGCACGCAACTATCATTTTACGTTTGTGTCTATTTTGTATTTTTTGCTATTTTACCTTTCGGTTTTAACATACATACATATACTCACAGCCATAAATCCCAAAAAAGGGTAGACAGAGCTTCAGAGCTAGAATCTCCTCAGCCATATTTGGAAGTTGATAGGGGAGAAGATGGTAGAAGTAAACAGTATCGTTGGTCTCCCACTGCATCACCCATAAAATACTTAAGAAAACCCCATACCCTTTGTCGCCCCTTCGGACACCCGCTCCGAGGGTAGAAAGAGGTAGTGACATTCTAAGCCGGCATTACTGTCTGTTAGAAGTTGTGATGACGTGAGGCTTATGTTATTACTAATAAATAAAGAATAAATAAAGGAAAGAAAAATTTCGACACAGGCTTTTACAGGGATTTATTTATTTGTAATAATCCCCACATGAGGTATTCATGAACAAAAAGATTTAATATAGCCTTACGTTATGTTCGTTCGTAATATTTAAATAAATGCAAATTATGTGTCTGATTGAGTTTTAAATGCTTAAGTGAAATAAATAAAAATAAAATATTCGCCACTTTTGAGTGATACAAGAACATATTATGATAGAGTAATCCGCTTAATACACCAGCCTTGTTCTTCCATCTAGCCGCTTTAACGAAGATATACTTTTTAACTAGTAGTTTATGTACGTTTTAACCAATTCAAGCGAATTTGATAATACAGAACACACACACATACACTCACGGCTATAGATACTGAGAAGGGGTAGCCCAAGCTTCTGAATTATAAATAACTCAACCTTTTTTGGAAGTCGAGTGTGCTAAAGGTTGTTAAATAAATTATGTTTGGAGATGGGTCTCTACCCACATAGCCCAACAAGGACTTAAAAGCCGCATAACCCTATGACGTCTCATACAACTCCCGCAGGTAGAAAAAGGTTAGTGCTATTCTAAGCCGATACTAAATAGCAGTGGTACATACTTGACAGAAAACTTATTATATATGCACATGACAATATAAACAACAAGTATTTTTTTGTTCTCTTTAAATGTATAATTAACCACTATACGAAAAAAAACTTCAAAGTTTTATGAAGTTTGTAGTTTGCGGCCGTATGCCGTCTCCCAACGTAGGTGTTGTAGAAAATAATCAGGATATCAAGGTCTTATTAAATTCATCGTGATGGTACTATAAGTTGATTTGGATAACCATATTGTAAAGTTATATCTTCATATATATATACTTCAGCGTCATTTGTTGATATATACATTTTATGCATCTTTGCTATTTAATTCTTATTAATGATCTTTACTCTACGGAATCGCTGCAAACGCAAAATTTTATGAAATGCTAAAAGATTTAATTGTTTTGCCTATTCGTAGTAAAATCTAACAGAGTCATCATGGTTGCGATGTTAAATATCTGGGTCGAAGACGATTTCTAGACTCGTACAACTTTGCACTTTTTATTCATCGAATTTATGCATTAATATTTAATTGTTGGGATATTTGAAAATAGTAACATTATTATTTTATGAGTATTGTATAGTAACAAACCTAGCCATTCTATTGAGATCTCCGCATAATTAAGATAATATAGAAAAAGTTATGGAAAAATATGACGTGCTTAAAAGTGTGATATTAATATTTGAGCAACAATTTTCCATTCATGAATTACTTAATTAAAAACGAATATAACATTCATACTTAAACATGGCAATAAAAATAGTGAACGGAAAGATATTGTACTTTCAAATACAATACTGGTAAAGCTTAAACTGTGGGGAAGTTGTTTAACTTGAAACAAATATATTCATATACCTACGTCTATATTTTTCCATAAAATGGTACCTAGTCAGAGCTTTTAGGTAAAAAATTGCTCAGCCGCGTTTAGAACTTGATTGGCAGAGGTACTAATACTTCTAAAAATTCAATGCCATTATCACCTGGTGTTCAGAGTACCCATGTTTTGCTAGGACAGTGTATTCACGTGATTTGGGGCAGGCCTATCGCAGTTTTGTACGAATATACTGTCCCATGACTAAATTCAATTTTGGCTATGTGGGTTTCCTCACAATGTTTTCCTTCACCGTTAACAACCATGATAAATTAACCACCTATATTACTGCAGGAAAGACAAATTGGTATGAGCCAGACCCGGGAAGTGAACCCTTATTGTCTGCACGATAAGCGGTGTTCTACCGACTGAGCTATATATTTTAGTCTCGTGAAGTGACGCAGTCACCGAAAGTTAGAAATATTGAAAGAATAACTTTAAGAATGATATTAATCCCGCAGACCAAGTTACCATAAGTGTGGGCTTCTGCAACATTTTCTAATCAAAATGGTAACTTATAATAAATTCATCGATGCTGAAAGCCGACTTTTCATTTTGACATGGAGGAATTTTTGCAGAATAGCGTCACAGCGTATTACCAGGGACATAATATTCTTTACGTAGAATTTCACTCAATAGCATAAAGAAAACTTATAAGGTTTCTTTCATAATAGAAAAGCGTAGTACAAAAGATGAAGAAAGAAAAAGTTACTTGTTCTACATCAGATCTTTTTTGAAAAGAAAAACGGGTTGTGGTTACTTTATATTTTATACATTCGCGGTTTTATTTAGTTTCTTCAGCTAGGAACAGTCTTTAAATCATAAACATTCATAATATCATTTACTCCGTATTAATACAGAACTTAGCTATTTGATTTTAACACATTAAAAGATTAAATAAGTTTATGGAGCAAATATGACAATATAGTTTGATTTAAACTTGAATTTTTCTAAATGTCTAATTCAAGTTCAAGCAGACACTACCGATTAACAAATACGGCTGTTTATAAATACCTTCATTAATATTAAAATGATTAGGCACAACTTACATTATAAAACTACGACAGGACATGTCGGTCCTACACCAATTTGTCTTTTCTAAAGACATACGTGTGTTTAATTTATCATGATTGTTAACGGTAAGGTAAAAAAACATTGTGAAGGAACTCACATGGGCAAAAAGGACTTAGTCACGTGAATGAGGTACAACGTACAACACTACGATAGGCCTGCCCCTATCACGTGCCTCTGCCAACCCCTTTGGGCATATTCGGCGTGCACGTTTGATTCTTGAATTACATTATAAAAGAGTAAACAATCAATATATATAGATACAAAGATTTTATTTCCACTATAATATCATATTTCATTAAGTATCATAGTAAAGTTCAGTTACTTATTAATAAGTTAGTATGAGTATTTTAAGAGATTCTTGTTGCATTTTTAAAACACCTTTGCAAAGCATTGGTAGCGTAACATTAATTTAAAGTTTGGTGTTCTAAACATAAATATTATGTTACTTCAGACATTAAATTTTTACAAGATAACAAACAATATATTTTCATACAAAACTATAAATGTACGAATTCAATTCACAACCGTAATTTCAAACACGTGGGATTCAATTATTTATCTGCGGAAATGTAATCCTTAATAACCTTATTAAGCTCAGATTTCTATGAATAACCGAAGCATACATAATAACATCATTCATTAGTTCATTACGCTGTAACACTATGAACCACAGCTTGGTGGCTTTCAATTCAAACCATTTCTCCACAACCTTGAATGAGGTCGTTGCTCTTGCGCCTTACACCTGTCACGCAATGTACATGATGTTCATCGAAAATCGTCATCGTGTAATGCAGTCCTCTAACTTTTGGTTATAAAAATGCTAGAAGCAGTACGAACTAATAAGAAAAATAATTTTTGAATAGTAAATAGTAAGCAGTAAACTTTCTTATCGTTGTTATAACTTAGGTACTATAGCTACAGCGTAGTGTGCTTAGTTTTTATCCGACCGCATAGAGTAAGGGTTATGATAACAGCTTTCTCATTATTTTTTATAAAAAAGCAGATATTAAAAAGATATAATAAATATATAAAAATATAATATATAATGTTAAGGTAAGAAAACCATGGTGCTATTTCCACTTATTTTAAGGATTATTTAATTTTAATGTTTTTGACATTTACTCTTAGCTTATGATTTTCAACCGTGGCCCGTTTTAGTTTATGTGATAGATTAAACAGCTTATTTATTGCTTTTAAACAGCAATTTAGATTTTTGCAAAGAATTAAAGGTATAAGTGAAAAGTGAAAACAATAGTCTGCGGTCGAATATCTTTTAAATTTAGGTGATTACGGTGTTAAATAAAAAAAAATACCCGAAAGTAAAATCAAGAACATGTTTAATATGCGATCCGCCCTCATTTCAAACTATTACCTTATTCTACATTTTACGTCTTCGAAATTCCTGTTAAAATCTGAATTTTTGGTATCAGTTTAGTTGATTCAGACATTTTCCCAACATATATAAATATTTTACCCCTTTAAACTATGGATATAATAAAATGATAAAGTATTCTTGTAAGTATATTTCTGTCATTTTGTTCCGGGTCACATTGGCGCATTATATCCAACGTTCTCAATATGCAATGAAAAATTTGTCACTTCTTGTATATGAACTTTTGAACACATTCATGTCCGCTACACTCCAATTTCTATGAATATAAATTAATGAATATGAAAATGAAACTTAGTTGAAAGGCCAAAAAGTTTATCGATAATGTAGTCTAAATGTGATTTTAAGGAGAAATAAGATAGGAGCTACTTATTCAAAGCTGAACGTTAGCAGCTGCAAGTTTTATTCTAACAAAGTTATTTGAATAGCAGCTGCATAGATAAAGCCAGACTTCATAGAAACTTGGTGTTGAGTAACTGTAATCGGTGTTGCATGGGCTCCTTCGCAGTTGTATGCAACCGCTCAAAATTATAGTAAACTGCGTACTTTCACTGCTCGACCTATTAAAGCCTAATGCGTAAAATACCATAGGTTTCCATCGGACGATATTGTTTCCGAGCTTTCGATTTCTGTGATTGAATCTTGAGTAAATTACTGCGCAGCGAGATTCGATTGAAGAATTCTTGATGACTTTCGTTTACATATTCATTGCTTCAGAAGTATAAATAAAAGCCAACAAAAGTTAAGAAGAACAGGCCGAAATATATCTTATCAGCTTCTTCGAAGTTAGAAGCTACAGTGTTATATAGACGGCGTCCGTGGCCGAGTGGATAGGTGACTGGTATCTGGGCGCGGAAGTTGCGGAATCGATCCTCGCAACATAAATGTGATGAGCATAAATAACTGTTTCTTAGTCTTGGATGTTATTTATATATGTATATATCGTTGAGTTAGTATTCCATAATACAAGTCTGACTTAATATATGTTTAATAATGTTCGTATATTTATTTATTTTATTTTATTACCATTTTATTCCTATGATCCTGGCAAACCTCTCTGGCTTCGTTTACATCCATCAATCTTTTCATACATGCTCTTTTATTCTTCATACTGCGGACACCTGCCTTTTTGAGCACATTTTCTATTTGATCCAAATGTGTCCTCCGAGGTCGTCCTCTACTAAAATTACCTTCCACATTGGCTCTATATATCTCTTTCACCAATTTACTGTCATCCATCCTCTCTATGTGCCCAAACCATCTCAACATTCCTTTTTCTATCTTTCTTACAATATCATCTTTTACACCACACTTTTCACGAATCACATCATTCCTCACACGATCACATAACCTTACATTACACTCATTTCTACTACATACAAAGTGGCGATCGATAGTCTCTGCCTACCCCAATGGGAACTAATGGCGTGAGAATATATATGTATGTATTTATGTTTATTCCTATGAGATGTAAGGCCGAATCAATCTTGTCTGGGGTAACTGACATAGCCCAAAGTATATAACTTCAACGGCAATTGGATTCAAAATCGGTTTAAAGATGTCATAGAATATGATGCATTGTGAGTTGGCTTACTACACAGACATACAAAGAAGAAGGCTTACTACAAGCTTGACCGAAGGGTTAATGAAGGTAAAAAAAGACAATTTAGGAGAGTAACATGCAATAGTCCGTAGCCACAGATTCTGGTGAAATAGGGAGCCAGAGTTTCTTGAGATTGATTTCCAGCCATATCACCAAAAAAAAACACTAGTCGCCTTTTGTACCCGCGGGAAGCAATGTGTTAGTGCTATTTAAGTCGCAGAACACAGCCAATGTAATACGCTAAATTTGTTGTATAAATTCATGAATTGATGCTTCTCATATCTAAACCATGGCACAAATAACCTACGAATCAAAGTATTTCCTGCCTATGCGTAATTTTATAGAGTATGTGGTTGCATACCAAGTACTTGACGATGGCGCGTACATACATTAGAATTCACTTCGCTTCTTTTGGAGTCATATAGATTTATGTATGTTATACAAAAGTTATGAAGGTGTAACTTGCTTAACATATTAATGAACCAGTAACGTACTTCAAAAACAACTTCAAACGTCCTTTATTAAGAGAATGCTTCTCGAAAATCCTTTATTAGGAGAATGGTTAAATAAAATGGGTGCACATTTCCATTAAAGTGACCTTTTCTGAATGTATTAATACTGATTAATTAATCAAGGAAAAGAGAAATTTATATATCAGATATCTTTTGAACTAAAATGTCTCCGATGCTAATTGCATCGCGACTATTGGAAAATGTTATATGCATTGTTACGAGTTCCTAGAAGTAACTAAATCCTTTTGCTCTAGAACATGTCCTCTTAATTAATCCGTTTATTGAGCTAATTGGATTTCTACATCTAACAGTAGATATTTTATTACTCAATTAAGAAAACAAAACTAATTGAACGTAGGTTGTTTTTATATCGAATAACTATTTTGCTATAATGACGGCTTAGAATAGCGCTACCCTATTTCTTCCCATGTGTGATCGTAAGAGGCGACTATGCGATTGAAGACTCATCACCAAAATCAATTATTTTACAAATATTCGCTACTTAACTTCCACAAGTGTCTGAAAAATTTTCTGATTCTGAAGCGCTGAATACCTTTTAGAGATTATCTACTATTTGTATTTAGATTGTCTACTATTAGTAGAAATAGTACAGGTATTTACAGGAGGGTTCTCCAACCTATTCACAGTCCTTGTGGTAAAGGTTATGGAAGGTAAACGTTCAAATCTTTTGAGGAGTGATTGAATTCTATGGAGTGTTTATTACTTTCGCACCTTTAGTTGTAGCTAGATAGTTATTGATTGTTACCTTAGTGGGATTTCATATTTCATTTTCAATAACATACATATGATAGTTTTACGTTTTCTTCTTCTTGACATAACAGTGATGCACTCTTTTCATGGCCAAAAGCTAGTAAACTTTATTTATTTTCAAAAAATTTGTTTAACGTGGCGCGATAGTCAGTATGATATCCAAGCCAAACGTGGTACTCGTAGTTTGAACCAATACTTATAAAAGTACTCCTTATGTTCAGAAGTCAATCTGCCACGTCTTTATAGACATACGACAATTTTAGGTCAAGTATATTTTCAAAGATATTATATTTACTTTATGACTGCGTCTCCTTAAACTAAACTTTGTATATATATATATTTGTGTTTAACATAACTTTACCTAATTAACCCATTGAGTTTAAAAGTGGTCGCATTTTGAGATTTTTAATTAAATGTTTCGTAATTTATAAATGTAATATCTGGATGTCAACAGTCGTCGCTCGCTCTGCCAGTCACAATGAGCGGGGCGGGAAACAATTAGAAGGAAACCACTTGCGTAATTACAATTACAACTGGGAACAATTATTTCTACATCCATTATCACATATACATCACTTTGCTCAACTTCAAGCTTAGACAAACTAGATAGAAATCCGACAACAGATTATAACAAAAAGATTTACTAAGTCACTTTAGGAAAGTTAGTATGTATTTAGAGTTGCTATTTCTAAATATAACAATGTAAATAAAGACATTTGACACAGACCAAGTTAGCTCTAAAATAAGTTCAACTTGATGACTTAATCTTTTAATAAAAAAAATTTGGTGTCACATTGTTTGTCACCAAACGGCTGAAGCGATTTAAATGAATTTATTACTTTTATGATATAAACTAGCATTTGCCCGCGACTACGTCCGCGTGGACTTCATTTTTTGCATCCGGTTTACATCCAAAATACCAAAACACTATCTTAACTTCTGTTTTTTATATTTTTATTCCCGAGGGTGTTCTAAAGGATATAAAGAACATCGAGCCTTTTTAAGTGATTGTTGGGCGATGCAGTTTGAGACCCATTTGACTACCAATTTAACGAAACCATTACCTTAAATTATGTCATTGAATACAGTATATGTGTGCTAAATAAAAAAAAACTTTTTTTTTTTGTTTCTTTTCTTTTCTCTATTCAAATTCCAAAAGTGGATAAAGAATTAATAATCCCACCAAAAACATTTTCATGTCAAATGTTGCCAAGACGAGCCCATATGACTCGAACTGTCAAACAGTTAACAGATCTCATGTAAAGCCAAACTTACCTAACACTACACGCCCTAACTCTACAAGGCCTAACTTAACAAACTCTACACCTTAGTCGAAATATGTAGCTCGTTTTGGCAACATTTCACATGAAAATATTTTGGTGGGATTTCATTTCTTTTTGTTAGCTGTTTGTAACCATTTTTTTTACTAATATTAATAAATTTCTTCGCTTAATTCCGCTAAATAATACCTGCAGTCTTCATGCAACATGCACTGTGCACCGCCCGCCCTCCCACTTACAAGAAATCGAAAAGCAGACAATGCACCACACACACACACCCGCAAGCGAAAACCACAGGCAACCACAAACATGCGACGCGTTTCGACTCAACACGAGTCATTGACGAGCAGTTAGTAGACAGTTCGGCAGCTGACCACTCTCTCATCAGTCTCTGATCAGTCTCTCGGTGGTCAGCTGCCGAACTGTCTACTAACTGCTCGTCAATGACTCGTGTTGAGTCGAAACGCGTCGCATGTTTGTGGTTGCCTGTGGTTTTCGCTTGCGGGTGTGTGTGTGGTGCATTGTCTGCTTTTCGATTTCTTGTAAGTGGGAGGGCGGGCGGTGCACAGTGCATGTTGCATGAAGACTGCAGGTATTATTTAGCGGAATTAAGCGAAGAAATTTATTAATATTAGTATTGCTATGGATTTCCGCAAAGTAACGCCTGATTCAATCCAATACCATTTTTTTTAACAAGGAGTACCTATACGTATATATATCTGGGAGCATCAAGTTTTAGATCAGATTAGACCTCTAGCGTCAAAATTGAAAATTACAGGTCTCATACAAACTCCCATCCCCTAGTTTAAGGGGTCGGGGATGAAAGTTACAAGTTTAATAATATTTTTATTGTTTGTGTGCTAATACCAGCTTACATACAAAATTTTAGCTTTCTAGGTCATTAGTTTCCTAATAATTTTGCCCTAAGAATTTTGATGATCATCAGTGAGTCAGTGCCGAAATCAGCGTTTTTTAGATATAAATAAAATCTGAAGTATAAAAGCTAATAAAAACTTCTGTGGTACCGTCCTTTAGGATGTATTTCCGATAGTTCCGCGTCTTGAAAACCTGGTCTTGTATTGCACAGACAAAACTTTCGGTTTCCCCAAAAGAGGTCCCTCAAACGCAGCCAATGCAGGGAGGCTTTACGGTCCACGAAAGGTTCGTGAAGTACCTTGTTAAACCTCCCGTGTAGCTCTTTCTCTTCCGTATGGACTCCCGATCAGAAGTGCTAAGTACCTCCAGGGTTCGCCAGTCCTGTGAGGCCAACGGTAAGGGAGTCAGTCCTTTATCACTAGCGACCACCTCTCCCCGAATACTATCATCCGTTGCATACCTCACGGTTGTGCATGGTTTTGGCACTCAAGAGGCCTCGACCACCACACTTCCGCGGGATATACAATCTCATAACCGACGATCTCGGATGATGCATTCGATGAGAAGTCATCGTCGTGCGGACTCGTCTGTCCAGAGCGTCAAGTTCGGTCTGAGTCCATCTGAGCACGCCAAATGTGTACATTAGTACAGGCATGACCCAGGAGTTAATGGCTCGGATTTTATTAACGCCTGAGAAGTAGCTATTAAGCACACTTTTCAAGCGTTCATAAATTTCCTCGCAAACACCCTGTTTCACGTCTGCCACCTTCACACCAATGGTTTGTGACATGCCCAGATACCGGTATGTTTCAGCCTCGGAGAGTGCCCTCAAATGATTGGTGCCAACATCGACACCATCAGAGTGCAGTTCTCGACATGGATGACCGCACACTTATCAACCCCGAGCTCCATCTTGACGGAACTACTGAAATCATTAGTGATTGTCAGCACCTCCGCCAATCTATCAGCTGTGGGGGCATAAAGCTTCAGGTCATCCATATAAAGGAGATGAGGCATGCGTGGTCCGCCTCTCGGAAACTGAAAGCCTGTCTGCAAATTCTCCAAGAGTGAACTTAGAGGATTCAGGGCCAAGCAAAACCAAACTGGACTCGGGAAATCGCCTTGAAAAATCCCTCGCCTTATATCAATTTGGTCATCCGCGTCCGTTATCCGCTGACCGTCTAAACTCAGGATCGTTCTCCAGCACCCCATACACTGCCTGAGGAAGTGTCGAACTGTACTATCAATTTTGTACAGCTCGAGGACCCTCATGAGCCATGTATGAGGTACCGAATCGAACGCCTTCCTGTAGTCTATATAATACAGCCAGCCAAGAAATTCCGACGGTTGCGTTTGACCAGTTGGCCTACGACCGCATCGATGAGGAGCAGCTCGTTGCTACCGCGACTACCACCCCTACATCCGTTCTGAGCTCCGGAGATCACATTGTTATCAAAAATGTGTTGAGTAATCTTGGAGCTCAGAACGGATGTCAAGGTCTTGTTAATTGTACAAAGACAAGTAATGGGGCGGTATTGTGATGGATCCGCGGTAGCATCGCTCTTTGGAGCTAAATGAGTGACCCCAGTAATTAAAAAGTTTGGGAGCGTCCCGCTCTTGAGGGCACTTTGGAACTGACGGGTGAGAGTAGCGTGACAGCGCGTGAAACCCTTCAACCAGTAATGGTGCAATCCGTCCGGCCCTGGACTTTTCCAGTTCGGGGACTTACGGATCGCAGCCACCACATCCTCCTCGGATATGTTGACGGGGTTCATGGGTGCTATGGGTTCGCACGCTCCCTCGACCGCCTCGAACCATCGGCCCTCATGGTGATCAACAGGCAGCAACCTAAGCCCATGCCAAAAGGCAACTACATCTACTTTTTTCGGTCGCTGACCCTTAGAAACCACATCAGGACGCTCCAAAGTTTTACAGAACTTTTTCTGGTCACTCATGAAGAGACGATTTTGTTGGTACCTCTTTACTCTTTCAGAATTTCGCCTAATTCGCTTGCCTAAGTCTACAGGCAAACTCCGGCGAGTTGTCAAAGACATTCTCGCTGGAAAATGCCTCCCTGACGAAGCGCACCACCCTCGGCCTATTGTTGCCTGATCTGAAGCTGGTCAGTTTGCCGATAAGAACCCTGGCTTTTGTGATACGGCTTTCAATCCGGGCTGGCCTAGTTCTAGTCCTGGGACTAGTAGTGCCAGCCTGGCGGCATCAGCTCTTCTTGGCGGCATCCTAACGCCGACAAATTGACAAACTGTCATTGCGGCGCCAAAGAGAATTGAATCCGTATCCCAGAGGTCCATGCTGCTATCTAAAAATGAGGGCAGCATGTTATTAACGGCCTCGTTATTATTATTATTGTATTTATAATATTCTGACTGAGTGTAGTACTCACACATTTTTTATGTAAAATAATGTCTTACGGATATTTAATCATCCCTATTGCCTTATTACGTACCAGTTCCCGGCGGCAAATTTGTGGTCTATCAGGAAAAAATAACCGACACGCGAGCAAGCTACAGAAAACTAATTTCAATTTAAAAACCTCACTCATAACTAGGTTCACTAACAACACTTTGAACTAAAAATGATTTATTGGCTTCTAAACGTTCTGGGATTAGTAAAGTGGTCTTGAAAATAAGATTTACCCATTAATGTTAAAAATTTCATTATTAGTGTGAATTATACCCAAAACATCAAGATTGTGTGTTTCTATATAACCAGGACCCGAACTGAATGCTCATAAATCCATCATCTTTTTACAGCGGAGGTTTTTTTAAGTGTATTAATTATTATTAGTGTTAAAAATTTTACTCGTTTTCATAATTTTATATTATACCCTTAAAGATACGAGGGGCATGCCAAAAGAAGTTAGATACTCTTTTCTCATTTAATTGACAATGGCAAGCTATACACCATCTTATAGGCTGGTTTTTTATTGAAATATTTGAATATAGAACACACTTCTTTCATTTATTTTTTATTTGAATGAGCATCATTTTTCCGAGAATCCGGCGGGAATTCACTTGCAATAATGAAGCTCAGTCGACGTGATTTTTGCGCTATGATTTATTAAGTCTCAAGAATGTTTTGAACTTTTGGCTTCTACTTTTGGTGAGTCTGCTTGTTCCCGAGCAACAGTATTCAATTGATTTGCTGAATTT
This sequence comes from Bedellia somnulentella, assembly GCA_963576735.1. NCBI lineage: Eukaryota > Metazoa > Arthropoda > Insecta > Lepidoptera > Bedelliidae > Bedellia > Bedellia somnulentella. The sequence goes on from OY755170.1 coordinate 15,819,223, forward strand.
AAAAGAAGACACGGATGTCTCGAAGATGAAACGAAGACAGGACGGGCGCCAACCGCGGTCACGCAAGAAAACGTTCGTGCAGTCAAAAAACTTATTCGCGAAAACCGACGAATCACATATGTAGAGCTAGAGCAATAACTAGGAATTGGATCAGCAGCAATGCAAACCAAAACCAACCAACCAACGACCACCTTTCGCTGCGTCTTAAACGTTGTCCGAGATGGGTGCCGCACAAACTTACCGATGAGCAGAAAGACCGTCGGGTGGATTGGTGCCTATTCATGATAAATAAATTCAACGGAGGCGAGAAAAAAAACGTATATGATATACTGACTGGTGACGAAACATGGCTTTATAACTATGATCCCGAATCAAAGCGACAGTCGACTGTATGGTGCTTTGAAGACGAGCCAACTCCAACGAAATGTCGCCGTGCACGAAGCACACAGAAACAAATGGTCGCATCGTTTTTCTGCAAAACGGGTCATATTGCTAACTGTTGTGCTAGAAAATGAAAGAACGGTGAACTCCGAATGGTATGTGACAGTTTGTGCTCCAACAGTAATGAAAAGCGACCAAAGTCAGGCATCCGGCACCTTCTCTGGCACCACGACAATGCGGCGCCGCACACGTCTATCTGCCAGAACACTAGACCTTTCCAACTCGAAAAATGTGTCAATTCTCCCTCACCCGCCATATTCCTCTGACCTAGCGCCTTGTGATTTTTACTTGTTTCCAAAAATCAAAGAAAAACTAAAGGGGAAGAGGTTTGAAAGCAAAGAAGATGCGCTGGTTGCCTATAATTTCGAGATTTCTGAGGTTTTGGTTCAGATGTATGGGAAAGTGTATACGTGCTCTGGGTGAATACTTTGAAAAGATCGCTACTTGTAATAAAAATAAATTTTATAATTTTTGAGTATCTAGTTTCTTTTGGCATGCCCCTCTTATGTACACGATTCGTAAGTTATGGATTTTGTTTAAGTACGTTTATTACGTTTCCAACTTCTTAATGTTTTCTTTAAGTATTATAATGTTTCTCAGCCGTGAATTTTCCTTGTTGTAGGTGAGTTACCTAAACCAAGTTGCTAGCGTAATTAACTTAGGGAGATAAAATTTTACGGAACAATGCTTATTTATATTGATCGTGTTGTAGTCAACACCTTAAAATCGAGACCTTAGACTAATAAGCTAGTCTCAAGCATGAATTTATGACCAGTAATATTTCTTATCGAATGACCTGGACGTTAAATAGTCACAAAATAAGGAAATAGTACATACATACATACATATACTCACGGCTATAAATACGGCAGCCACTTTTGGAAGTTGATTGGGGAAAAGATAGTAATAATAAATGTTTTTGGTGACGGGTCTCCAACCACATCGCCCAAAAATCATTTAAAAAGCCCCTATACCCTTAGTCGCCTCTTACGATCACCCACGGGTAGAACTGGGGTAGTGTTATACTAAGCCGACACTACACAGCAGAAATAGTCACTGACGCCAAACAACGCGGAGTAGGAAGCAAACTCTGAGTGGTTTCTTAACTGTAATAAAAGCCATAACGCTCGGAGGTATAAAAATGAAAAGCAGTAACAATAGCATATAACTGAAACAGGAATGAGGAAATGGTGAGTTGGAAATAAGGTTACAACCTCCCTTTTGTACGGTTTCAACCAGCGACGAACGTGCTTGGCAAAGCAAATGCATTCAATTTTCATCGAAAACCGAAAAGTACTTTACATCTCGTGTTTACCCCATCTTATTGGCATTTTTCAGAAACACAATTGTGAATGCAAAAATTTTGCGAATAAAATATATGATATTTACCTTTCATTAGCAAAACCATTAGTACGTTTGATGCTTTTGGATATAATGTTTTATATGCGTAAAAACGATAATCCGAGCACTTCCCCGCACCCCATTTATTACCCACAATACCAGGGGCTCATAACTACCATGGTTAGGGTGATTTATTTAATTATACATATTTTAAACATACTTTACGTCATATGAGACCTACTTACTTACTTACTTATACTCACGCCCATTATTCCCATTGGGGTAGGCAGAGACTATCGATCGCCACTTAGTACGATCTTGACAAACCTCTCTTGCTTCCCTTACATTCATTATTCTTCTCATACATGCTCTTTTATTCTTCATATGAGACCTAATCCGACTTTACTTCAAAAAGCTTATCTTTGATTTTATTTATACCAATAATATATGGCTCAGTGATACCTCAATGGGTAGAACACCGGTTATTTTGCAAAGGAATAATGTTCAAATCCCAGGTCGGGCCTACACCAATTTGTCTTTTCTAAAGACATATGTGTGGTTAATTTATCATGGTAGTTAACGTTGAGGGAAAACATCGTGAGGAAACCCCCCTATCACGTGAGTACACTGTCCATGCAAAACGTGGGTACTCTGAACACCGGGTGACAAAGTCACGTGATGTTCTGAAGTATTAGTACCTCTGCCAACCCTTTCGGGAATATTCGGCGTAAACGTTTATGTTTCTGTTATGTAATTATGTTATACCAATAAATTCGATTTTAAAACAAACTGTTGTAACCTATTTAGCCTCTATGTCCTATATTATTTGAGTCTGGTGCTGAAGCTGAAACGAAAAATGGGATTACTGATATTTTCTGTAACAAATTAAAGATATCAGTATTTGAGTAAAAGATGTGTCATGTTGTGAATGGATCATGACTCAGCTATTTACTATACACTATCATACCATATACATATATCAATATGCTAGCTCATGCATTATTTAAAACAAAGTGGCCGAGCTTTATTTCCAAGTATTTTTATTTGACGCCAGTAACATGAGAGTTAAAACCAAAAGTATTTAAATGCGCTATAATAGTTCCTTTCGATGAAGACATAACATATATACGTATTACATACACGCCATGAGATTCCGCCGTGAGAGATAGGGGGAGGGAGAGAATATCGATTACTCTTGTTGATTATGTACGATCCTGGCAAACCTCTCAAGGTTCGCCTATAGTCCTCATTCTTTCCATACATATCTCAATACTCTTTAAGTTTCGGACGCCTGTATTTAAGCACACTTTCTGTATAATCTTAATAGTTATACCTTGGTCCTTCATGAAAAAAAAAATACGACCATACTGCCAGATTATCAATACACAAAATCTGCATACATAATACAAAATGCAAAAGTTTCCAGACTAAGCTATTCCTTTGCCCGTGATTTTCTGCTACAGATACACATATAAATAAAAAGATATACAGATATAAATAAAAACGTTAAACGGTGTAAGTAAAGAGCTTATTCCATTTGCCTGAATTCAGACGTCCGACAGCCACAGAATCTGAATTCAGACTAGTGGAATAACGTTCAGAACGCTAGGCTTCCGATAAAGAGACAAATTTCGGTTCCTAGCTCACTACATTTTTTGTAGCTCCGTCTCAGGAAGGTGGAATAACGTTCAGACGATTTAGTTTAGTCGCCTCGCGCCCGCCACAGCGAGAGGACGTGCCAAAATTTTTCATGCCTATGATTGCAAATTACGTAAACAAAAAAAAGATAATAAAAGTTTTAAAGCAGATATACATATGCTCACGCCATTAATTCCAGGGGTAGTTAGGTAGGTAGGGGTTCCATTTCATAGGGGTAGGCGGATATGTATAATTATATTCTTACATACATACATATACTCACGCTATTATTTCCGTTTGGTGTAGGTAAATACGTTTTATCACATACATAACATATAACATAACATAAACGTTCACGCCGAATATCCCCGAAGGGGTTGGCAGAGGTACTAATACTTCTGAACATCTCGTGACTTTGTCACCTGGTGTTCAGAGTACCCACGTTTTGCATGGACAGTGTACTCACGTGATAGGGGGCAGGCCTATCGCCGTTTTGTACGAATACACTGTCACATGACTAAGTACAACTCAGCCATGTGGGTTTCCTCACGATGTTTTTCCCTCACCGTTAACAACCATGATAAATTAACCACACATATGTCTTTAGAAAAGATAAATTGGTGTAGGCGCGACCCAGGATTTGAACACTAGTCGTTTGCACGATAACCGAGTGTTCTACCCACTGGGCTATCACTGTTGCTTATGCACGGTTTTATCACATACATGCAAATTATATTATATTATATTATATATACTCACGCCATTACTTCCCATCGGAGAAGGCAGATACGTTTAATTACATACATACGCGCATATACTCACGCTTTTACTTCCGCTTGTGGTAAGCAGATAATTTTAATTGCATACATATACATACTTAAACTCCCGCCATTTTTCCGTAAGGGGTAGGCAGATACGTATTGTTTCAAATATGCATACTTACACTCACGCCATCACTTCCCGTGGGGGTAGGCACAGGCGTATAATTACATACATGCATACATATACTCACGCCATTATTTCCCATTGGGGTAAGCAAATACGTTCAATCACATATATGCATACTTATACTAACGCCATTACCTCTCATTGGGGTAGGCTGAAACTATCGATCGCCACTTCGTACGACCCCGGCAAACTTTTTAATAAATATGCTTTTATTTTTAAGTCATATAGGAGTTCCCGCCTATTTAATATTTTGTGTGATATATGACGTAAAAATAGTTGGAAATGGTTGTGTACATGAATAGGATATATGTAAGTATAGTAGCGAAAGAGATATATAGACGCAATGTGTCGTCGTTTATTGAATGAGAGTGGGATAGTCCATAAGAGAGTTTGATAGAGAGCGTTTTAAAAAAAAGACGGGAGCAATTTCGTACGACCGCCCGCAAAAATCGCGCTCGCGAATGATTCAGAAACTGAAATCGGTGTAGTGGAATAACAAGCGTCTGTGGCCTTCTGCGGCAGTGACTGTGAAGGACCTCCGATTTCAGCAACGATAAAAGTGTAATGGAATAAGCTCTTTAGCTATTTATTCCGACTGAGTCGTCATGTAACATTTAATTTGAAGGTTTAGTTTCCACTCTTCCGCGAATACTCTTATAGTCTTTAGTATGTTATTTTATTTTTAGGACAAAAATAAATAATAATTGTTAAAACTAAACTTAAAAGTTATGTTTTCTATTAAACTATATAACTATTTACCAGCCACAAACCTAAATTTATTAAGACCCTGGCCCAAACTCTGAAAAACTGTCTATTTGAAACATAAAACTAATCCAAGTATAACTTACAAAGAATGCTATTTATTTCCATTTGAGGGCGATCGAATTTTCCGCAAACAATTCACCGTCTATATTGGATCTGCTAATTGGAATAAATCTTTGTTTCTCCGAACACCTGGGTGGCGCTATTATGGCTATTTCACTATTGAAATATTATTTTATGCACTCATTTTGAATTATTTTCTGCTTTTAAAACTAATTGAATGAGATATTTGATCGAAACATAACGTTTTGAAATGCTTATTGCAACTTAGAAACAAACGAGGCTATTACGTAGCGTTTAAGCTGTTAACAACTGTGGCTGGCATCGTAAAAGTTATATGAAATACTTTTGATTTTTATCGTTTGCACATAGCAAGTCTATTTTCAAACGCCTGGTTCTGGACGCTATAGTTGTTTTGGTAGATTCAACCATTTCTATGTCCTATTATTTAAATAAAGTTTTATTTTTATGTAACGTTTATGCATATCAATACAATCACATTCACATACATGCACTCAGATTCTCATATACACACCCACACATCATAACACACATTACACACATCACACACATTATCATTCAAGTATCATCATCATCAATGATCATTATTATAAAATGTTATTCCTTTCTCAATTGTTTATCATTTTTACATATATATATTTTTTTCTGTTGTTATTCCTTTTGTCTTTAGACAGTTTAGTTTTTTTATTTTTTTCTTTTGAATTAACTGTGTGTGTATCTTGTTTTAACTTGTGATCATCTGTTATTGGCCTTATTTACTGTACTGTTTCAACTTACTATATAATATGTGTTGCTGTTGATGATCCTTATATAAATAAATAAATAAAAGAAAATCACAACAAGATGATTATTTTTAATGTTTAGTAGTATCTCGTAAGTAATTGAAAGTAATTAAATAATCCAACAAAGAGCCAGCCAGAGCTACAGAATTAGTAATTTCTCATTCATTTTTTAAATGATATGAGTGTGAGCTGTAAAAGCCCCAAACACTCTAAGTCGCCACTTACGACACCAGCGGTCAGCGGTAAGAACTAAGTAAGTGCAATTCGTAGCCTAAAAAAACAAAAAGAAACCTTATTACAGAGAGCAAATTAGCCGCAAACTAAGTACACCTTGATGACTAGTGTTAGGGGGTACTAACTTAACGAGAGATTGAGTACTATATAATTACATATGCAAATAATATCTAAGACTAAGAAACAACTATTTTAAGTCATCACAGAAATGTTGCTCTCAGCGAGGATCGAACCCGCAACCTCCGGACCGAGAAGCTAGTCACCTATCCACTCGGCCACGGACGTTATCTATTTCCTATACATGAAATATTACATTGGCAAATGTAAAAGCCACCTGCAGATTTGGTCGAAATGCGCTTGAAAGTGCACTCGATTTTTACTGGTCACTGACTGTCAGATTACAGATTCATGAAACGAAAATTCACAAGAATTTTACATACATACATATACTCACGGCTATAAATCCCTAGAAGGGGTTCGAAATTCTTCAGCCACGTTTGGAAAGTTGAGTGGGGAAAAGATGGTAAAATAAAGGTTGTTGGTGATGGGTCTCCAACCGCATCGCCCAAAAATCCCTTAAAAGCCCCGATACCGTTAGTCGCCTCTTACGTACACCCACTGGAAGAAATGGGGTAGTGCTATTCTAAGCCGACACTACACAGAACTTTTCAACTTATGTCATTTAACTTTTGGGTGACAGCATCTTACACAGCTTGGCTGATAAACTCATAGATTTAGTATGCAATACTTACGTTTACTTTTGTCACTTACTGCCGATCTAGTGCTTTCTATATAGTTAAACTCAGTTAAACATTACTTTTCACTCTAACTAATATTACCTGATGTTACCTTTGTTATTTAACAATACGTAAGTAAAATGCAATTAATTTTATTATGAAAATATAATTCTGTGGAATAAAGCGAGGTAAAAAAATACTCTGTACGCTAATTGGAACACCTTCGTATTTACGCAACAATAGATGCTACAGTACGGGGAAAGCAATAACAAATTCGAGTGAATTCTCAACGCGTAGACTCAGTTCAGTTTCAGAAACTAGTTTCATCAACATAATTCTAATCTAGCGACTACGGAACAGAATGTATCATAAATATCATTTATGTTTTCACGTTGTACCTACTTGACGGCATATACGCATAAAATAATATTCCGTATCTGAAGGGTAAATTCACGTATAATAATGTGATAAAGCCTGATGTATTCATTTTTCAATGAAATGGAAAAAATGTTCCTGGGAAAATAACATCACGGTGCCGGTGGTGTAATTTTAAAGGTTACCTTATGATACAATAAAATTGATATTAGAAATGTAGACTTGAGGCAGACCTGTGTATACTTTGTATACAAACATACCTAAACTCCCTGCTTAATTCTCAAAAAACGGTAGCCAGGGCTTCTGAGGTCGAAACTACTCACACATTGGTGGAAGATATCAGGATTTATATAATTGCTAAAATTATAATATTATTAATGATTACAGATTATTTTTACCATCTTTTCCCCACTCAACTTCCAAAAGTGGCTGAGGAATTTATAATTCCTTAGCTCTGGCTACCCCTTCTAGGGAAATATAGCCGTGAGTATATGAGATGAGTATTAATGATCTAGCTACATCCCCCAACCATCATTTCAAAATACCAAAATAAATTTTTCGCTTCTTATAACACCCGCGTTATGAAAGATATTAGTAACATCCTAAGCCTTCCACGCGTTCTATGACTTTTAATTATAAGGATAATCTATATCCATATAAAATACATACATAAAACGGACGCAGACTGAGCGCCTTCCTCCTCCGACCTAAAACATACGTCATCCATTATCACTGCTGAGTATGTTATGCTAGGGGTGCTCGATGCAATTCTATTGTCTCGATGTTCCGTATGCATGATATAACTGGATCCTTCCTATGTAAGCGGATTAAATCATTTGCAATTGCAATATTCTACATATCGTTTCCAGAAAATATAGATAAGCGGTCTAAGGTATTACTCTGCTTTGTTCGACTTCCCGTAACGCTTAAGTTTTGCTACTGGATAGATTTATGAATGGTAGAATTATTATATATCATGGTTATGAGAGATAGATGAATAAGAACTTTATAATATTAACGGTGTTTAGCTTAAGTATCAAAAATAAAACATATCACTGATTTTTATTTTGTTTTCCTCAATGTACAGTTTTAAACTCGGTACAGTCTTATCATAGTATAGATTATACAAAATAAAACTTAACTAAACTTAAATTTAAGTTACGGTATTTGACTCGTACGTAAATATACTTATTAAGGTTCCATCTTTTTTAACGTATTTTAATAATTAACTTTGCTATTTATATCCATAATCTTTTCACTACATTTTCTTTCATTATGTAGCGTTCAGGGATGACGGAATTTTCTAATATAACATACTTTTCATAGGATCTGACCTTACTGCTTTCATTTTATCATTTTTATGCGCAAGTAAAAGCAAGTTTGTATTAATTAATACACATATTACGAAGAAATTTATAAAATTGCACAAAGTTTAAGTCTACAATTTTAATTAAAAATAATGTTATAAAGGAAATCTTTGTGAACACTAAATAAAGGCGGACTTTGAATAACTTTTCTCAATTTACGCTTAATTATGATATTGATGACTTGAGGCGGAACTTCAATCTGTCTTCAGAAATAAGTCGGTGTGCTTCGTGATCCGTTCCGAGAAATTTACTTTAGAAATCTATCATCAAATAGGTTCTCTTGTGTCCGAAACAAAAAGCGTAATAGATACTGCTATAACAAAGTTATATTATAAGCAAATAATATAATAAATTAAGTATTTTTTGCTCAAAGGGATAGTATTATTTAATTTTGTGTAGTGTCGGCTTACAATAGCACTACCTTATATCTAACTGTTGGTGATTGATTGAATGAGACGACTAAGGGTATAGGGGTATTTTAAGTGAATTTTGGGTGATACAGTGGGAGACCCCTCGCCTCAATTTATTTATTATTGCCATCTTTTCCCCCTCAACTACCAAAAGTGGCTGAGAAATTGGCACATTCCAGAGCTCTGGCTACCTTGTTCAGGGATTTATAGCCGTGAGTATAAGAGTTGTAAGAAGTGACCCATCAAAAATTATATTCAAAATTTATAATAATTTATATTAAATATTACTCTCCAGGGTCCTCTTACCTTTTTTGTATTATCTACCTATTTACATAAAAAACTACATTATGGTTCTTCTGTTTTTGTGCAAAACAGTTTTACGATACAGCGTAAAAAGTTTCTAAGAACTGTCTGAGGTTTCCTTACAAATAACTTTTATTTCTTAACAAGTGCCGACAGCCCGTCATCTATCACTATTTAATTGAACTTTATTCGTCGATTTTGAGTCAAAACTCCGGCTCCTATTTCATATTTGTTAATAATTTAGATTGAAATTGAACACCAATTCAATGTCGTAAAACGGTAAATGAAAAGCTTAGCAGAAATTGAATTAGTAAATGAATATCGACGGTGAGGAAATCACGTCGCCAGCAAATCTTTCGGAGCGAGAGCTTTTAATAAAGTCCGTACAAGCGAAGCGACACCAATTCACACAGCATCAAAAGCTATCGCAAAAAGTAATAATCTTGCAATAAAGATTCTGGTTTATTTATATATTATAAAATATGGCAAAATACAGCAGTATAAAAAGAAAAAATTATGCTTACGAGAACTCCCGAATTGAAACTTAATAAGAAAATATTAAAAAAGTTAAAATAGCAAAAGCGGTAGCGGTATCAAAAGTAAAACGGGGATCCAAACATAAAACTCATTTAAGCCGACCAATTATTAGAAATAACTTTTTTTATACGAGCAAGAAGGAAGAGCAATTTATGGAATTTCAATTGCGCTGAGATAGGCAGTCATCCGCCACCCTATCATTGACCAATCTTCGCAAATTGTTTTGCGGTTCCGTAGCAGGTTATCTTGCAACTATTTCCTCTAGCTAGCGAATCTTTGATACTGACATCTTCTTTATATTTTTACCCCGTACATTGCAATTGAAACAAATAAGTTTAAGAAAGTATATTTTATTTTCCTAGTATTTTAATTATAATATTAAAATACTCGTAGTTACAATATTATTGTCATAAAATATAAGATACAAATATTTATAGACTAAGTACGTGGTCGAGTGGATAGGTGAGTAGCTTATCGGGGCGGAGGTTGCGGGTTCGATCTCCGTTAAAAGCATCAACGTGTTACAAGCATAAATAATTGTTTCTTAGTCTTGGATATTATGTATACATAATACAAGCTCTACTCACTTTTGGGCTAACTTGATTTTCAGAAGTTGATTGGGGAAAAGATAGTAATAAAAAATGTTTTTCGTGACGGGTCTCCAACAACATCGCCCGAAAATCACTTAAAAAGCCCCTATACCCTTAGTTGCCTCTTACGATCACCCGCGGGTAGAACTGGGGTAGTTTTATTCTAAGCCGACACTACACGGCTAATATGTCGGTACACATAAAAATAATTATGTGTTTTTTACGTCGAAACATAAATAACTTTCGTTTATTAATAGTCAAATATTAAGTGGAGTGTAGTTTGTAGCAACATGTATGACAAGGACATAAATGTCTATTGATATCATATTCTGCTCTGCCGTGTTTCATCAGTTGTGTACAATCTGAAACATCAATCTATGCAAGGTTGTATAAGCTGCACCTGCAGGTTTATCTCCAATTTCCAGAATCCGGAGCAGGCGTTTGTGTTGTTATAAATGAGTCAACGCGCTAACAAGCTTGATTGGTATGCTATCCGGGAGTTGGTTACAATTACAATGGATCGTTGTTCAATGTAACATAATAAGAGTAATGCTTGTTAGAACACATCAATCTGGATACGGCTACAGGCTCGGGAGATTTCGACACCCTCGGGACATTGATAGAATGTCGCTCTCAATCATGGTTTATAATTAAAGAATGCATGAAACATGTACACCATTAAGTGAACTCTTTGCAATAATATATAATATGTACTTCAATTCATTGATACCTATCTATGTTTACGATTAATATCCCACTATTTGTAATTAGAGCTTTGAAATAATTATAATTAATCTACTTTGCATGATGAAATATCTTTTAAATAATAGTTATCTATCGCATCTTAAGACACTTAAAATAATAATGAGTATAGGGCTTTTAAAGCTTAGACTATACAGTATAAATAAATTATCTAATGATTCTAAAAACTTAATTTCAAACTCTAAACCCCTGTTTATTATCAGGACTTGTTGTCACCCTTGCTGGTAAGTTGATATCGTAAAGTAAACCAAATGGTTTGATTAATTCTCAAGAGAAGAACTTCCATAACTGACACATCGACCTTCCCTTTTCGAAATATGTTATTGGTAATAAATATGTTAAGGTGAACAGCAACCATACCAGGCCCATTAGTTTTAGGGATAGACTTATTAGTTATAGAATTGTATATCTTTAAGTGAACATTCATACCAGCAAATTCAAAGGTAGAGTTGCAAAAGTTTATATTGGAATTAGATATTGTTAAATTTTAAGTAAATAAGATGGAAATTAATGTCAATGTTTAATCGTATTGGACTATGTCTGTAAAGATTTTATCTATGTAAATATATAAATAAATATTCCTTAGACACTTGTGGAAGTTGAGGAGGGAAACGTTTGTTAAGTAAAGGATAGTAGGAAATGCGTTTACAAACACACCAGCCGCTAGATAATGCTCAATATCCTAAGTCTGTTTAGTTTACCGCGGAAAGAAACGAGTTGTTTAAACATATAATATACAGGTAAGTGTACATATTTTGTTACATATGTACCGGTACACATTATATGTTCAGTTGTTGAAACTACAAAAGTATACAGCTTAACCAATTTAGAAGATGGATCGATTTATAAGTACTACAATATAAGTTTTAAAAGTATCATGACATTATATTGCTTCTCAAAACTAATTTGAAGAAGAAATTCTGCGAAAAGTTCTAATATCCCTTACTAATTGTGTCTTGAGCACCGTAGTATTAGATGATATTATAAAAAGATACCTCCCAGAAGGTATATTCTTCTGGTATAGTGTATAAAAGTCATAACTACCGTAGTCGTAACTACCGTCATGATAATATTGATTAAGTAAATAAAAGATTCATTGTAATATAACTAATTACTATATAAGTGAGGATACATAAATCTTTGTAATATAATTCATATATGACATAAAGTGTTCTATAAAAAAATAATTACTAAAGTGTCTTATTATCAGATATTAGTGCATTTAAATTTTGATTGCTTACCGGTCTCCAATATCAAACCTAAAACAAAGCATAAAACAGATCCCTGTGAAATTGCCTCCGCAATTTGAGGAAAACGTGAAAAAAGAAATAGTTGGCTACGCCTCCAGTTCCGACAAAAGGTTTAGTTAAAGTGCTACGGCCGCAAATCCAATATTGTAGCAATAGCCTCGATACATTCAGGATTTGGATCCAATCAAAATTCAATGAAAACCGGTGCGGGGTTAACGGGAGGACGAGCTCGCTTTTGTTGCTTCTCTCCGATGCCGTCAAATTTGCAATCAAAGCCACTTCGGCAGATTTTTGTTACCAATCATTTCAATCAAAAATTTAATTTCTATGAATGCGCTCTGCATCGTTTGAAGCTACTTCGTATGTGACCGTAGTTTTGCTATATATTATTATTTAAAAAATCATACATTGGTTTTGTTTTTTATCTTGGGTCGGAAATAATAGTCTAACGCAAATGAGACGTTGTAGATAATTAGATAGTCCGAAATCTGACCACTGTTGTATGTAAGTAATCTAAACAATAATACTATACCGGATGTAAACAGAGGCAGTAATGTCGCGCGGTCACTTATGAAATATAACTTCAAAGCTAAAGTTACTTACTTGCCTGATATTTATGAGTGTTTTGACGATTAAGTTTTTGCAAAGATATCTTAGGCACTAATAAATAAAGAATAAATAAAGGATAGAAAAATTTCGACACCGGCGGATTTTAGTTATCCTTTATTTATTAGTAATAATCTCCACATGAGTTTTCATAAACAAAAACATTCGAGTTATATCTTAAGTACCTTGATTTAAATAGATGTTTGAAATTTATAGTGTGTGATTATCTCACACACTACACTCAACTATACATGAGTTGAGTGTAGTGTAATTCATAGTGTGTGAGATAATCAAACCTTGTTCTGACTTCTTTATGTGAGCGTTAAAATCTACCTCTGTACCAAATTTCAGCTCTCTAGGTCTATGGGAAATACTAGTTCTATTTTGATGATCAGTCAGTCAGTCAGTGTCGAAAATGCGAAACTTTGCATTAGCTTAACTTCGGAGTTAATTGATCTACCGACTTGAAATTTTGGATTTCAAGTGTGTGATTACGAATTTCTAGGTGACGAAAATTCAGCGTTGTAATCCTATCCAAGGGTTCCCAATTGGGGCCCTGAAAATGCGGAAAAACGGTTCCAGAAAAGGATGGTACGGCAGTGTTTGCTTCGCGCTCGACTTGGCGGGGGCAATGCCGTGCCCCCAGATATAACTTGAATAATTTTGTTTAAGTAAACCGCATGTGGGGATTATTACTAATAAATAACGGATATGTAAAATCCCCCGGTGAGGATTTTTTTTTTCCTTTATTTATTAATCAGGCAAGTTAGTTACTTTAGCTGTGATGATGACATTAGAAATTTGACAATACATTTATATTCGTAGCCTGTGGTGACCACCGGACTCAGAATCACCAGGTTCGAATTCTGGTCAGAGCATTCATTTGTGTGATGATACCTGCATTATTTTTGTGTGTTTATAAACTTGGATGTTATTCATGTCTATCCTACATTATAAAAAAAATTATGGTCCAGTTATTATCCCTCAAATTGAACCTTTTTAGAGGCTAATTTGATCTGTGTTATATCTAAAACTCAAACTTAAACTCATACAGTCACGCTGTATATCCTCGAAGGGGTTGGCTGAGGTACTAATACTGATTAACTAACATCACGTGACATTTTCACCTGGTGTACAGAGTACCCACGTTTTGCTTGCGTACACACGTGATAGGGGCAACCCTATCCTTTTTGGTACGAACTACTGTCACATGACAAATTCCAACTTTGCCATGTAGGTTTCCTCACGATGTTTTCCCTCACCCTTAACCAATATGATAATTTATCCAGACATATGACTTAACATAAAACAATTTGGTGTAGGCCCCGACCTGGGATTTGAACCCGTATCGTCTGCACGATTAGTGGGTTTGCCGACTTAGCTATCACGGCTTGTTATCACTGTACTTGTATTGTGCTTATTTGTACTTATTTATTTAGTTACAAACCAATATTTTAACCAAAACTTTATTTTGTTTCAGATACAAACAATTAAAAACCCCAGCATGATGGGCTTTTTTTCCTCACAGTAAGTCAAAAGAAATCGGGCTGGATCCTAAAAAGTGGTTGCGGGTGCCCTTGAGGCTACTCAAGTGGGTGAAGAAGATGCCAAAGAGCAAGAAGTACGATAAGGTCAAGGAAGATGCCTACGACCCGAAGGTACCCCTGCATATGGAGGAGGCCTTCAATTATGGCATCCAGTTTCGTGCTAAGGTAAGATTCGCTTTTAAGATAAATAGAAATGGATTTTCGATTAACATTAGGAGAGTCGCGATTGTTCAATGGGTAGAACTTCTGTTTATTATACAAAGATAAGTACAATTAGTCACCAACAGTGATTAAGGAGCCAAGGTGCCCAATAATTTAGAGAAAGCTTATTATGGCATCACGTTTTATACTAAGGTAAAATTAACTTGTAAAATGAAAATAAAACTGTTTCATATTGGGACACTTGTAGGTTGTCAAGAGTATTTATTGTTACGATATGGTCAAAGCAATTTTTATTATTTTATAAACTTACGGTCTCGAACAAGGATCAATTAAGTCTTATTATTATTAGTTTTCCTTTCCGTTACCATACATACATATACTCACGGCTATAAATCCCAAGAAGGAGTAGCCAGAGCTAATGAATTAAAATTCCTCAGCCACTTTTGGAAATTTGATTGGGGAAAAGATAGTAAAAATAAAGGTTGTTGGTGATGGGTCTTCATCCGCATCGCCCAAAAATCCCTTAAAAGCACCAAAACCGCTAGTCGCCTCATACGTACACCCACCGGAAGAAATGGGGTAGTGCTATTCTAGGCCGACACTACACAGCTACCGTTACCAATATTCTGAAATATACAAATTTTAAAAAAATCGCTTTCAGTTTGCCGTGTAGTGCCGCCTTAGAATGTCATTACCCCTTTCTACCCACGGGTGTTGTAAGAGGCGATTAAGGCTATGGGGCGTTTTTAGTGGTTTTTGGGAGATACGGTTTGACACGCATCACCAAGAATACTTTATTTCTACCATCTTGTCCCCTATCAACTTCCAAATGCGGTTGAGGAGTTTCCAGCTCTGAAGCTCAGGCTTTATCTTTTTCGGATTTATCGTATGTATGTAATTTTAAAAAACTCACTGACAAATAGCCCATTACAATTCGAGTCATTTTTAACATAGAAAGCATATTCTATAATATAGTATGAAAATATTAGCGCTAAAAACCACGAAGGTTTCGCTTGCTGAAAGCGAAAAAAGCCTTAAGTTGTTTTCGAATTAATCAATACTCACCATACCGTGATAAAAGTGTTAATGCACAAATGTATTTTAATTTTATCAGTGTATCTTCATTCCATATAAGTAATCTTTCTAAACTTGTTCTATTTCTTTTTATTAAATCATTTGAACATTTTATTTAATGTTCAGAACCGTAGAGTTCTGCAAAATGAAATGTAATTTACTTCATATTTCCGTTTAATATTTTACAAGGAACTTAATGGACGAAATTAACTTATAATTCTGTAAAAGTACTGGGAAACTCTTCACAATTATGTAAAACGTATTTAGCAACATATCAACCAGTACAGATACTTTCCTAACTACCATAAAGAGGGTAAACAGAGCTGTAGAATATATAAAACTATTTGACGGCTGAAATAAACATATTTAGCTTCTCAATTACATAGCAAAAAGGATTACAGAATGATTTTTAGACATCCCCTACTAATTACTTAAATACATAATACCCAAATTCACTTGTGAAACAGATTATAGACTAAATTAATATACACCCGATTTCTGAATTGAGTATTCCAGCTGAGAACAACTTAAGTATCGTTCTGTCGCATTGAAATCTTAACAACTGAATGAGACAAAACGATACTTAAGTCGTTCTCAGCTTGAATACTCAATTCAGAAATCGGGCGATATTGTAGTAATTACCCATAGCCCTATTGTCTACTTTACCATTTACTATTCAAAATTCACTTACGCTTGCTATTTATCAACCGACCACCAAGCAACACCAAGAGAATCCAAAAAAAGTTGAAATTAATCATTTTTAAGAGGAAAACTAAACCGTGTAGTGCCGGTTTACAATGTCACTACCCCTTTCTACCCATGGGTGTCGTAAGGGGCGACTAAGGGTATGGGGCTTTTTTAGTGGTTTTTGGGCGATGCGGTTGGAGACCTATCACCGACGATACTTAATTTCTGCCATCTTGTCCCCTATCAACTTCCAAATGTGGCTACACCTTTTTGGAATATATGGTTTTGAGTATATGCATGTACATATGGAACTAAAAACGATATACTGATAACTCAATAAGTAAACAATGAATATAGTATAGAAATGTACTAAGAGTATTGTCGAAATTTCCCGAATAGAATAAACATAGAGCATTGTCGGTGTTGATATTCAAATGATAGCACGCCTTGCTCCTCTCATTCTCTTCATCACTTCGCAATAAAATAGGCACAAAACAACCACAGCACTTCGGGGAAAATAAAGCTCTGCGGAGTCTTGATATTACTTACTTACTTACTTACTTATACTCACGCCCATTGTTCCCATTGGGGTAGGCAGAGACTATCGATCGCCACTTTGTACGATCCTGACAAACCTCTCTAGCTTCGTTTACATCCATCAATCTTTTCATACATGCTCTTTTATTCTTCATACTTCGGACGCCAGCCTTTTTGAGCACACTCTCAATTTGGTCCAAGTGTGTTCTCCGTGGTCGTCCTCTACTCACATTACCTTCCACGTTGGCTCTATAGATCTCTTTCACCAATTTACTGTCATTCATCCTCTCTATGTGCCCAAACCACCTTAACATTCCTTTCTCTATCTTGCACACTACGTCATCTTTCACACCTAAACGTTCACGAATTACACTATTTCTCACTCTGTCGCACAACCTTACATTACATATACTTCTGAGGGATCTCATTTCCACTGCATTCACTCTACTTTCATGCCTCTTTTGCCATGCCCAACATTCACTACCATACATCAGCGTAGGAACCAGTACAGCATTGTGAACTGCCATTCGCGCCTTTTCAGACAGGAACTGGCTCGACATTAGACTGTTTATGGCTCCATTTACCGCATTTCCCTTTTTTACTCTCCTTTCAATATCTTCCTCGCATTTTCCGTCCCTTGTAAACAAACTTCCCAGATATACAAACTCTTTCACTTGTTCCACTTTCTTGCCACCTATTGTAATCTCACATTCTGTCATACTTTCCTCTCTCTGGAAAACCATTGTCTTGGTTTTGTCCACATTCACTCGCATGCCCTTTCTTTCAAAAGACTTACACGCAATATTCACCATCTCTTGCAACTCATTTACCGTTGATGCAAGTAATACTTGATCGTCAGCGTATAAGAGGCATTTAATGATGAATCCTTCCATTCTCAGACCATAATCACTTTCGCGTAGTTCTTTCAAACAGTCATCCATGAACAGATTGAAAAGCCACGGAGAAGCTACACAACCCTGACGTACACCCCTAGAGATTTCAAACCAGTCCGTGTTTTCTCCGTTTATTCTTACACATGCACTGGAACCCTCATAGAGTGACTCCAATGCACGTATAAGTTGGCTCCCCAAACCGAACTTAGACAACACCTCCCACAAATTCTTTCTTACTACCCTATCATACGCCTTCTCCAGATCAATGAAGGTGCAATACACTTTTTGGTTCTTTGCTAAGAATTTTTCTGTGATGCACCTTAAGGAGAAGATTTGATCCATACATCCCATTCCCTTTCTAAACCCTGCTTGCACATCCCAGATTTTCTCATCAGTTTCTTTCATCACTCTTTCAATCAATACCTTAGCATACAATTTACCGACAACACTAAGTAGGCTAATACCACGGTAGTTTTTTGCTACCTGGCGTGACCCTTTCCCTTTATATAGGGGCACTATCACCGCTCTGCACCAATCATTTGGTACTTTGCCAAGTGCCCAACACTTTCGAAAAAGGAAGAACAGCCAAGAAGCCACTAACCCTTTACCAGCCCTTAGCATTTCGATATTAACTCTATCATACCCTGCCGCTTTCCCTAATTTCATACATTTCATCGCTTTTACAATTTCTTCCATACTTATCACACTTTCACACATATCACCCAACACTTCGTTACAATTAATATTAATATCAATTGCTGAAGTAGTGGGGTCATCCTCTTTTTCAAAGAGACCCTCGAAATAATCCTTCCATACCCTTTTTATTCTAATTCCATCAGTCATTAATTCACCTTTTTCATCCTTCATTACATTTGTACTGGTGTTTTGTGAAACTCCCCTTTCACGTCTGATATATTTCCAAAACAATTTTTGATTGTTTTGGAAATTATTGGAGAGTTTCTTTTCACTCCATTCTTTCAGATCTCGCTTTTTCTGCTCTATTTTATTCTTAACCATTCTCTTTATTCTCTTATATTCATCTTCAAATCTCTCAACTTCATCATCATTTATACACACATTCATCCGTTTACTAGCTTTGATTGCTAGTAAATCGAGCCAAGCTTTCTTCTTTTCATTCACTGCATCTTTCACATTTTTATCCCACCAACTAGCTGATGGTCTAATTTTCCTTTTGCTCACTCCACAAACTTCCGTCGCACATTCAACTAACGTAGATTTGAGCACACTCCATACATCTTCAATTTCCATTTCATCCGTCATTTCTACGCAACTCAGTCTTTCATCCAATTTCTTGACATATTCATCTCCTATTTTTTCATCTTCTACTAAATTTTCTACTCTTATTCTCGAAGGTTCAGTAGTTGGCACTCTAGTCCTATGACGCCACCGTTTGAACAGACCCCTTACTCGTGACACGACGAGGAAATGGTCTGTTCCCACGTTGACACCTCTATAGACTCTAGTGTCAACCACTTTTGATTTCAGTCTTTCATCCACAATCACAAAATCTATCATACTTCTCTCGCTACCTCGTTGCCTTGTATACATGTGGATATCTTTGTGTTTAAACAATGTGTTAGTAACACAAAGATCCCTCTCCAAACATACTTCAATCAATTTTTCCCCATTTTCATTCACTCTCTGATCCCCATATTTTCCTAATACTCGTTCACATCCGTTGCGTTTCACACCAACCCAACCATTAAAATCCCCTAACATAATTATCCTTTCATTCAAATCACACCCATTCACTACATCACCTAATAAATTCCAAAACTCTTCCCTCTGAGTTAGTGCTTTCGACATATCCGGCGCATAGACGCATATTATGCGTAACCGGATCAAACCCACTTTCAACTTAACCCAGAGGAGCCTTGGACTCACACACTCATGCTCTGACATACATTGAACCATCCTTTCAGACATAAGAAGTCCCACTCCTTGGCAAGCTCTGATATTAGGGTCGACCCCCGACCAGATGGCAGTAATTGATCCAAGTTGCGAGACCTCTTTTCCCTTACACTTCGTCTCATTTACACACAGCAAATCTAAATTCTTTTCTTTCATTACCAGGCATACTTCATCTAACTTTTCTTGCATTCCTCCGCAAACATTCATCGTACTAAAGCGGGTCTCTCCAGCCCACTTTTCGCCCAATGAGAATCTATGACGTGATAAGTGGCGAGCTTTATCGCCGTCTCCGTGTTGATTTTTATTTAAACACATGTGATTCCCACGAGTAGCTAGGGAAGCATTCTGTCCACTTTGTCAGAGCCCCGCTTGACAAAGCAAGGTTATTTAGTGCCCGGAGTTCACCAGGCTCCGGGACGTTGGCACGCTAGAGACCAGGCTCACCCCTGGCCACGCATCTATCAGCACGGCAGACCTTAGATTGGTGTAAGGGCGAAGATGATAGAAGCCCTGAAGTCCCTTAGTCGACTCTTACGAAACACCCACGGGAAGAGATGGGGTAGTGCTATTCTATGCCGGCACTACACAGCAATTATATCTTGATATTATACTCCATTTTATATTGAGCATTATTCCCCTTCCAAATTTGCCTTATATATTCTGTGTTTCTTTAATTAAATGCTTTCTTTTAGGTTGCGCTTCATAGTTTTTAAACATACATGCATATACATATCGGAAGGCTGTACGTCTCTAGAAGGGGTAAATAGAATTTCAGCATAAGCATCTTCACCCACTTTTGGAAGTTGAAAGGGGAAGAGAATGTAATTTTTAAAGGTGATGGGTCCAACCGCATCTAAGCACTACACAGAACACTAAATGGAAGTAGTGGTTAATTGCTTTTCTAAGCCTTCAAAGCAGTTTTCTCTAAATTTTTTGATGTTATTATTTTAAAAAACATATCGTGATCTTAAATTTCCAAAAGGCAGTTGTCTTTCCCAAAGGATATTAATAGTTTCGAAATGTAAACTCTTAACTACTCAGTCACTCAAAGTGTAAACGGTGATGATGAAATATATATTTATTAATAGGTCCATAGCCCACTTATATTTAAATGGCTTCTTAATATATTAGTCACCTGGTATAACTAAATTTAACTAATGAAATAGTGTTATTCCTAGCTGACTAAAAGAACAAAAGTGTAATTGAAAAAAAGATAAGATAAGATAAGATAAAAAGTATATTTGAATTATCAGATTAATTTTTTATTTTATTCTTACTCATAATACTTTCAGTTACTTACTCGTTTATCCAGGAAACATAAATTAATCTTTCTTTCCTTTATCTCTCTTTCTTGAGTAACATTCATAAATCTTTATTTAAAATTACCCATTCTTCTCGCCGCACCTTATGTCTTCGTTATGTAATTGATTCAATAATCTTGTTTATTAATAAATTGGAATAATAGTAAATAAAAAAACCTAGTTATAAAATCATGTTTTCTAAAACATTAAAAAGGCACCATAATTTTCTTGTAGATCTTATACAATATGACATTATTATTGTCTTCAAGATTTATCTCCAAGAAGACTTTCCATTTAAAGCTCAGCTACGTTGCTTGTCAGATCAGTATTAAGTTCTGTAGCACTTAGCTTAAAATCTAAAATTGTTATTTAACATTAAAATAATGAAAAGCGCAATGAAATGATTTTGTGAAACAATTTCAGTCTTAGCTATAACGAAACACTCAAAAAATAAAAAGTGGCTCGATTGTATGTAAGTAGTTAATAGAGCACTATTCAAGGGCTGTCACACAAAACGCAGCTTATAAAAGAACCTCTTTGAGATTGTACTTAGCCGTATATTAACTATATTGCAGACTAAATTTTTTATTACAATGCATTGTAACATTGCAATGTTTCTATTTCAGTTTTGAAGAACTGTCGAATAGGGCTAGAATTTCAGCTATTATATTGACACAAACACTTTATTATATATTTCTAAGCAAGGGCGATTTATCACCTGTCACTTATTGAATTACAGTATTACTGTAATTGAAAAACAAGTAAAAATAATGACAACTCAAATTATATTTCGCAAATTTGCATGTCGATGGTAAAAATATAATTAGACCTAGAAATAAGAGAACGAAAGATTGTCCAATGAAATTATTACAATATGAAGAAAAAGATAGTTTAATGTGATCGCATTAGAAATGTAAGGCTCTATAAGTGGACATTGAGATGTGGATATTGTCCGCGAAGCTGTGAGCTCTTCAGTCGTGATGGATGATGCAATTTGTTCACGGCCAGCCTCGCTCATATGTGATTCTCAGAACAAACTATCTATCGATAAAAAAGATTATTGGAAAAAGATTCCGCGTGAAATATTTAACAACTTGCGTTTTCTAAGCCTTTTTTATTTTACTACTTTGTCACTCATTAAATATTATCCAAAGTATTTTAACTTGAATTGAATAGTGATGCCTAGTGATTTTAATTGAAGTTTTATAATAAAATTTTATTAACTCGTAGAACGTAAACGTAAACCATTTAAAATAAGACCGCCTAGAGTGGAAGAAGGGGAGAGAGGCCTTTGCCCAGCAGTGGGACACAAAAGGCTCATAAAAAATATATGATTAAAGCAGCACTAATCACCCGATTTTCATGTAATGTTGCACGACCAACCATCCTTGCTTATTTTTTTTAATCATTTAGTGTGATTGGAATAAGTATATTATTAACACAAAAACTATTCTTTGAAAAGTAGGAAATCATATTCTACACGTACATAAATTTTCATGATGATCGATTGATTACGGGTAAAAGCTCGTCGACAAAAAAGCTTTTAAAATTTTTCAATATTTATTATTTTGCTGCAAATATTCATCTGAAACAAATACAGAATTTCTAGTAAATGGGAAAAGCTTGTTTACTAAATTTTTTTTAAACCTGTCATTGGTAACAGTGACCGATATGTATGACTAACAGCAAAATGTATACCTAGGTATATTGTAATTAATACATTTAGTTATATTCGCATATGGATCGCATAATGTTTTCAAACTAGTATTTACTGTAATAGTAGTAGTAAACTTAATAGAGATGACCGAAAATAAGTGTAAAATTTCGGAGGTTAATTTATGTTGCCATTAACACGATACTCGAGTTAGATAAACTTCATTACCAGGAAAGAATTGGAGTGAAAATGACGTATATGTTGTCATTGGACAGTTCACTCAAGGTGCTTTCCATTTCGTTGAATATTTGTAGAAATGACGTTGTGGAACAAAAACCACTGTAGCTGTTCCTTTGGAAACTTGTTGGTGTATGGTACATTCCAGTTCTACCCTACTAGATTATTTCTAAGACATATTCTTGAAAGTATTTTCCTCTGCCCTGGATATGGTCTTGATTGGAGATGAAGGAAACTTCACTCAAACTCAAATGTTCGCGCCGTATACCGAAGGAGTTGGATGAGGTACTAAACCCTCTCAAAATCACGTGGTATTGTCACCTTGTGTTCAAAGTTTTCTCTATCCATTAAATAACAAGATAAATTAACCAAACATATTACTTTAGAAAAGACACATTGGTGTTGGTCCGACTCGGGAATCAAATCGACGTCTATCTGTTTGATAAGTGCATGTCCTAACCCCTGAGCAATTTCGGTGGGTTTTCGAGACGACCTTTGTGTAAAATAATACTATTGGTCTTTTAGATTTGGTAGTTCCGCATTTGTAGGTATAAGACGATATTGAGGGACTATTTCTCTGAAATAGAATTTTCTTTCAAATGCTAAGTAATTTATTTCACTTCTGAGCAAATAGTAAGTTAAATCAGAACTTAAATATGGACTAAGGAGTTTCTTGAGAGTTGTGACAGAGTGTTGTGCACAAGGGGGAAAAGATTTATTTTATATACTTGTGGATCGGCCTAGCTTCGCACAGATAGCTTTAATTTTTAAATATTTAGTTTTCTTCAATCACTGCTCAAGATTTATGAAATTTAGCGTAATTATAGCAATATAAAGCATTCCTGAACAGTGGAGCTTGGTGATTTTGAATGCGCTTTTATGAACGGTTCAGTATCTCCGTCTCCATTAATAAGCAAATTTTCAGGTTGAGTTGAAGTTGAGTAAAACGCTATGAAGTATTTATAAAAATCTAAAAAATAAACCACTGGCACCATCTAGTATGAAATATGTAAATTAGTAAGGATTTGGTTTTGGTCACGGGCGCGGTGGCTTATTTCATGTATAATTTCGGTGTTTCTCTACCGATTTCTATGATTATTTTTTTATTAAATAGGTTATAATGTATGGATGAGTGAGAATATTATAACCTTAACCATTAATGCTGCACACGCTACGGAAGCTTAAAAAATGGAGTGACTTCTCCCGTTTTCCCAAAATTTGCCTTTACTATTCTACTGTAAAGTATACTTTAACCTGCCCAGGAGTATGAAGCATAATTGTGCCAACTTTAGTTAAAATCCGTCGAGTAGTTTTTGTTTTCATTAGGAACATACTAACCGACAGACAAAAATTTTGCTGATTGCATTTTTGGCATCAGTATCGATCACTAATCACCCCTTGATAATTACTTTGAAAATATATTTCATGTACAGAATTGACCTCTCTACAGATTTATTATAATCATAGATTAAGAGGAAAGAGAACGGCTATTTTGTCATACAAACGTAGTACCATGTTTTCTGCCTGGATGAATATTTTTTTTTTAAAACTACATTTTCTAATTTGAATGTTTTTGTTCATGAAAACCTCATGTGTACCTTCCAAATTTGTAAAAAATTCGGAGGTAGGGAACGCAAACACTACTTAAAAGTGTAAAAAGAAACAAAGGATAGAAGAATTTCGCACTGGCAGCCTTTGACACGGTAGCTCAATGGCAGAGCGACGGGGGTGTATACCCGAGGTATATGTGTCGAATTTTTTCTTTCCTTTATTTATTAACTACATTTTCTATTGAAAAGTTTCAACTTTAAAATACAAAGCAAAGCTACATATTTGTGTTTTAGAATTGGTATCTGGATGTTTAAATATTCCTACCCAACCCAACAGGGATAGCCAGAACGCGAGAGCTAGAAACTCCTTGGCCATATTTAGAAGTTGATACGGGAGTAGATGGTAGAAATAAAGTATCGTTGGTGATGGGTCTCCAACCGCATCGCTCAAAAACCACTTGAAAAGCCCTTACCCTGAGTCGCCTCTTACGTCACCCGTGGCTAAAAAGGGGTACTGTCATTCTACGCCGATACTACACGGCAAAGCTTAGTACTCTTTGTTTCATATGGTGTACAATAAGCCTTATGAGCCACTTGGAAAGGTCTTCTGTCTGATTAATAACTTATCAGTGTGGAATAATCATAAATTTTACAAATACTTATCTTGAAACTCTCTCAAAAGTAGAGTTTTCATTAAAGTGGTTCATGTTGGCAGTAAAATTAATTTATTAAAATAATGGAGAAAAAAATGCATCTGTTTAAAATGTATTATTATTTCAATTCAAAAATTGCAGTGAAATTGGATTGCAATGGAACAAGCCACGCCAGAAGCGCAAGTTTTGTTCCACATTATTTCTTTCGAGATTTCGTTTTTCACTTGGCTGGTTGGCTGAAAATACAAACTTTAAGGAGACGGAAAAAGTTTCGTGTTGAAGGTGGTTTCAATTTTTCTTGAATAACTATAAACTGGTTTCAAGTTTTGGAATTCAACTTTATAAATGGAGGTGTGGGAGGTATGATTCAGGCTTGTATTATGATTTTATGGAAATATAAAAACAAAGTTTGATAGGATTTGAAAATATCTAGTTAAGTGGTGATAAGGGATCCTATAATATCTTATGACAAGAATGACATTATATAGAGGAGTTGGATGTTGTGTGTATAATAAAGTATCCGTATAGTATTGTATTTTTCTTGTAAAAACTCTATAAGTTTACAAACGAGTAATGTTTTATAATTGTGCTAACAACACGTGGGTAATTTTATTCCAGAACGGTAGACATATTTTTGAACCAGACTTTTCCGACAAGGGCGAAGCAAAAAGGACGATTATCAGTTTGAAATTATATAAATATATATGTATGTATCTTCGTTATATGTTATATATGTTTTTTTGACGATTACAATTAAAAATATATATATGCAAGGATGATTATTATTTTTTGACAATATAGCTCAATTGGTAGAGCGACGGGGGCGTATACCTGGAAGTCGCGGGTTGTATTCCCGATGGTGTCGAAATATTTCTTTCCTTTATTTATTAGAAATATTTTTTTTATACTTACTTACATATACTCCCGGCTATAAACCTCTAAAAGGGGTAGCCAAAGCTAGGGAATTACAAGTTGCGTGGGGAGAGGATGGTAAAATAAAGGTTGTTGGTGATGAGTCTCCAACCGCATCGCCCAATCCCTTAAAAGCACCAATACCGTTAGTCGCCTTTTACGAACACCCACCAGAAGAAATGGGGTAATGCTATTCTAAGCCGACACTACACAGCATGTTTTATTTAATAACATTGTATATATGCTATTACATATTTTCCTGCAAAAATTGAGGAGAAACGGTGTTTTGGGGTTGTTACATTTTATATGATGATATTCAAAAAAAGATTTGGCTAAATAAGAGATTTTAGTGCGCGTATCTCTGTGGTGTTGCATATTTGCAACTAACAATTTAACACTACACTCCAGGCCGCAGTTCAAACAAACTTTGTTACGAATGTTTCAAAATGTTTGTATGTTTGGTTTGAAGCAGATGTTTGCACTGTAACTAGTACTTCTGCAAATTCACGGAAGCCAGGTCGTTAAAAGTTAAAACCTGGAAATCAGAGAGACTCTCCATTAAGAGAAAAACTTTTATTTGTGTACGTCATGTTACATCGCATAACAAAATCCAAGCTTATTTAATTTTCATTCCAAAAGACATATCGTAGCTACATTTCATTTATCATTTAAAAGTTAGTTTAGAGGTTTTTAATAGTAAAGGAAAACATTGTAAGGAAACTCACGTGTCTGAGATATGTTAAGTCATGTTATTTACAGTCGTTAAACGCGTGAATGCAATACCCAGGCCAAAAGTAGGTACTTTGTACTCCGGGTCAAAGTATGTTCCGAATTATAATTATCAAATATAATTATTAATATTTATGTATTTTTGCGTAGAAATTCAATTGAATACAATCATAGTTTTATTTCCAGGAATAAAATATAATATTCGTGTTGTAATTATCCATTTGAAAAATTGAACGAAGCATAGTACGTGCACATTCAGGCGTATTTATAAATGAAATTTTCGGTGCTATGATGGTTTTACGTGTAATTGTATTTTGTGTTGTTGAAAATTATGGGAGCATACTGATAATTTTATAATTGGTTCCTAGAAATAATATTTATTTTACATTTTGTATAAACTGAAAGAACTTTTCAATAACAACAGTTAAATCAATTCTTATGAAATTTTACTTGCTTGATACAAAATTTTAAACAATCAGTAACAACAGCGCTTTGTTACTTAAAAAAATAACCTCATCTTTAATGCCTAGCTTAATTTTCTAAGCAAGTAAGTTGCATTATTCTTTCTGGGTATGAGTTTAAAATATCTCATCAGGACGTTAAATTACCAGCACATAAAACCCAAAAAGAGGTAGCCAGAGCTTCACAGCTAGATACTCCTCAACCACATTTTGAAGTTGATAGAGGGTAAGATGGTAGTAATAAAGTATCGTTGGTCATGGAAACCACTTAAAAAGCCCCATACCCCTAGTCGCCTCTTACGACACCCGTGGGTAGAAATGGGTAGTGACATTCTAAGCCTGCACTAAAGTGCAATTACCAGTCACTCTACTTAAAACCGTCATCTAAAAGAAAACCAGAAACCTGTCCAGCTTCCGCCAACATTGAAACTATCAGGCTACTCAGAATGTTTTGCGAAACTATATTATTTTGTTTGGGATATTGGCCTGTTATATTTTATTTTGCAACCCTGGTTTTTTTGAGAGTTAAAAGACAGAAGTTCAAATTTCAAGTTTCCCGTCATAAAATTTTACAGTTGAATAATTTCACTGTGTTACTGAAAAATGGAACGGCAACGCGAACATTTTCGGGCCATCATTTTCAACGACTTTAAATCCAACTTGAAACCTGATGAATCGTTTAGTCGTCTTCGACTAGCTTTTATAGATGAGTTCGCAACTATGTACCGCTGGGTTAATGAATTTAACCGCGGTCGTTTAACTTTGAGGGATAAAACACAAAGTGGTAGTCTTTTGACAACGGGTACACAAGAAAATGAACTGGCAGTAAAAAAAAATACAAAGAAATAAGCGAATCACTTACGAGGAGATTCAGTACATTCTGCAGATAGGATCGGGAAGTTTTTACGAAATTTTCACCCACCCACCTTTGCAGGAGGAGGTTTTTTTTTTACGCTGGTTACTTCACAATCTGACTGAATTTCAGAAGCAAGTGCGGGTGGAATGGTGCCGTTGTACGATTGAAAAATTCAAAGCAAGTTCGGCCCGCCACTTTTACTACATCGTGACAGATAATGAATCTTGGATTTATCAAAAAGATTTTGAAATAAATCAACAGTTGACAGAATGGCTCTTTGTTAACAAACCGACGCCTAATAGACTATATTTTGAATCGCTAGTTTTTTTACTCTAACGGGATATTTAGTCTCGATTCCCTTACGAAACCAAAGTAGCATTACTGTGGAGCGGTACACTACCAAATGATTTCCTGAAGATTTTGCTGCTGTCAATATAAAGCGACCGAACACAGGGCTCCGCGGCTTTTTGCTCTACCACGACAACGCGCTGGCTCACTCCGCGCTCAAGACAAGGGAAGTCCTCGACACTACGCCTGTTAAAACTTTGGGTCACCTGACCTACAGTCCGGAATTAGCCCCTTATGTTTCCTTTTGGCTCCCAAAAAATAAATATCAGCTTATAGGAATACATTTCTCAACGCCGAAAGATGCGCTCGCAGCGTTCGAAAAGGTCGTAGAAGAGGTGTCAGTGACGGAATGGAAAAAGTGCTTTGACAATTATGTGTTGATGTTGACGAGATGTATTTTGAAAAGACCTAATAAAATATATACTCGTACAATACTGCCATACCAAAAAAAAACTGAGCGTCCCACGTATATAGCAATAAAATAACAAACAAATGAAAACCTTTCACGTTTTTGTGGCGAGGCGCAAACCCATTCGGCCAATTTTCCATCACTCTTGAAAAGCGGTTCGTAATGTATTCCCCAATGAATAGATTTAACATATGTGCTTCTTTTTTTGGCGAACCTCTATCTGGAATATGGAATATACCTTTACATTATCAAGCAGTTTTATTGTACGCGTAATTGTGTTGATATTTTCACAGACTTTGCACGAACATTGTAAGCTAGTAGCATCTAATTGGACAAAGTCGACGGAATGGAAAAATATTTTATAAGCTCACAAGCCAACTTGTCTGCATATTAATATAACGAGTACCAAGAAATGGCAATATTCAGTATTACACGTTCACATTTGATAAATAAATATTATAGCTTGCGACATCGTATTTAAAATAAGTAAGAAAAGTATTGCTAGCCGAATCACTTTAAGGTTCATAAATCTAATATGTTAAAATTTTGCAATTGCCTCTGGAAACCAATTATTAATATACCAAAAATATATCTAATAGTTTTTATCAGAGAATTAAAGGCAGATCAATATTTAACACTTATCTTGAATATTTTTTAAGAAAGACAAAGGGTCTTTCAACTTTGATTACAAAGGGTCACTAAAAAGGATTGACAAGCGAGCCTATTATATACAAAAATACTGGAAGGTCCACTCAAGAGTGAAACCTTAACTTACATTTAATGCAAGCATAGCTTGAGTTAGATTAGCTGCTGTATTCAACAGATATCGCGCGAGGATATCGTCTAAAAATTTAATTCCGGCTTAAATGTCACAATATGAACGTATCGATTTTAGTGTTCGATGGAGATAACACTTTATTGGCCTGCTATTGGATCTAGCAGCTCAGCCGCCTGTCACGTCACAGTGGCATCTAGTTTCCACTTCATCACGTCCACGGCCTTCCACGAGCTGACACCAACAAATTGCAACAAGCGGATTGGTTACGGGTATAGCACACGTAATATTTATTATTAAAGTATGTATTTTAAGTACTTTCATTCATAATTATCTTATATATTATTAATTTATGTATTTTACCTTGAAAAGTAAGTATCTTATTTAGGTATATTTTATTATCATAAAATATTGTTAACATTATTTCCTAAAATCTCTATGCATATTTTGTAATCTTGTAGTGTTTGCTTGGTTTGGTGGGAATGACAATATAATTCATTTAACTTACTTAATTTCATCTGTATAAATTATCCATATTACAACTGATGTATAATTGTTTTGTTTTCAATAGTTATTTTAATTTGCGTTTTTCTGTATCGTCTGTATAACAATTGGTAGAAACTTTATAGGTCAAGAACTTCTCTGTATTTTTATCTTATTTGAAATATTGTGTACTGTTTGTTTCTCAAATAAATTAATAAATAAAGTAAGGTTATTTATTTATTTATTTGAACACTTTATTGCATACAAAACAACACACAAACAGTATTTTGCAAAATACGTACAAACAGTCAATGAACACAAAGGCGGACTTATCGCCTTAGCGCGATTTCTTACAGTCAACCTTTATGGTGAGGAACAAATGGATAACTCTTTAATTGAAATTATGGTCAAATATATATGCAATTTAAACGGAACTTAATTAAACACAACTTATTTACCACCTATATGTTAATTTATATCCCTTATAATAATTATATCAAATATACAATAGAATATCTTAATAAATATACAATAATACATAACATAATAAAACACAAACATAAACGTTCATGCCGAATATCCCCGAAGGGGTTGGCAGAGGTACTA
The DNA here is from genome assembly GCA_963576735.1 of Bedellia somnulentella. NCBI lineage: Eukaryota > Metazoa > Arthropoda > Insecta > Lepidoptera > Bedelliidae > Bedellia > Bedellia somnulentella. The sequence continues at coordinate 15,850,193 of OY755170.1, forward strand.
ATACTTCTGAACATCACGTGACTTTGTCACCCGGTGGTCAGAGTACCCACGTTTTGCATGGACAGTGTACTCACGTGATAGGGGGCAGGCCTATCGCCGTTTTGTACGAATACACTGTCACATGACTAAGTACAACTCAGCCATGTGGGTTTCCTCACGATGTTTTCCCTCACCGTTAACAACCATGATAAATTAACCACACATATGTCTTTAGAAAAGACAAATTGGTGTAGGCCCGACCCAGGATTTGAACACTAGTCGTTTGCACGATAACCGACTGTTCTACCCACTGGGCTATCACGGTTGTTACAATAATACAATATCTTAATAATATGTATATACATACTTATATACATACATACATACATATACTCACGGCTATAATTCCCTAGAAGGGGTAGACAGAGCCTCAGCCACTTTTTGAAAGTTGAGTGGGGAAAAGATGGTATAATAAAGGTTGTTGGTGATGGGTCTCCAACCGCATCGCTCAAAAATCCCTTAAAAGCCCCAATACCGTTAGTCGCCTCTTACGCAGACCCACCGGTAGAAACGGGGTAGCGCTATTCTAAGCCGGCGCTACACAGCAATACTTATATAATATAATAAATACAAATATATACATATACCTAACTTTAAAAACTCTACCAAACTAAGGTTTTAATAAAATGGGATTTAAGTTTATTTTTAAATATATTTAGTGATGATGACAGACGTAGGTAAACTAGTAGTGAGTTTCACAAATTAACTGCTCCGGATGCATAGGAATCACTATAAATGTAGCACTATTATGAGTAGGTACACTCAACATCTTTTTCTCCTGTGAACGCAAGGCACGACCGTGGGAGCACAAGTATGTGAACTTACAATGAAAACGATGGGCGGCAGCAGGACTATTAAGGGCATTATATAAAATACAGAGAATATGAGTATTCCTCCGAAGTCGAATTGGGAGCCACTATTATTTGAGAGGATAAACCACAGATACTGGTGATTATGCAATTTTAGTTTTGGATGAGTTTAGAGTAGTATTACTCTCCATATTTTTCTTGTGGTTATCATACCATGGAATTAAATGGATAGTGACATCGACATAATGGCGATCATAACGCATCGCAAAAAATCTTGTATTTTACGATCTTTTACTTAACCTGACTACTCCCTTTATAATTAAAGCGGAGATAAAATAGGTATACTTAAGTAAACGATGAAAATAATCAGAGCTTTCTCAAGCAAATTAATTGTCTAATGGATAAGTTGAAGTTGCGAGATACTTATCTGTACGCTTCAACTATTCTATTAGACTGACCGCAACCATGTTACGCGTTTACCTTCAAGTGTTTATGTTTAACTGTTTAAAGTTTGCTTGCTAACACCTTGTATATAATTTCATTTATTTTCACAATAACATACAAGTATATGGCAATAATACTAAATTTGGATTTCTTTAGACACAACAGGCGGTGCATGCTTAAAAGATCACTGGGAAAAACCACATGGCCATCATCCCCAAAAAAGTACACAATCTCTTAGTTGTCCTATAAAACTAGAAGAACAAAAGCTGGAGTAGATCCTTCGACAGTTAATAAAATACAATAGTTAACAAAATTTTAAAGAAAACATTTCTGGAAAGATAAACTATGCTGAGCATAGCGCTAGAGCTCAACACCGTGGTACTAAATAGCGGGTAAAGTAATAAATCTTTTGAGGACACCAGAATGTTAATTTATTATAGTCCTTATTTCCTGGACCAGCCCTCGAAATGCTTTGGGGTGTTTTATCGCTTGAGAAGTAATTTGGCGCTTACAAACATATTTGTTACCGTTTGTTTAATTAATGCACCTTGGTTCTTTCTCTTTCAGTGTATAAAGTGCTAAGTTTTAGTTAACAACAGTTATTTTAAATAATGAATCTTAACAATCTTTTCATTCGTTTTTCCTCCAAGGGAGTTTATATGACAATTTCTATCTCTAATATCTGTTTTTTAAGTTGTATTGAAATAATAAAGATAAAGCTTTTATTTACATACAATGCTTGACAAACAACATACATACATACATATACTCACGGCTGTAAACCCCTAGAAGGGGTAGCCAGAGCTAAGAAACTAGAAGTTCCTCAGCCACTTTTGGAAAGTTAAGTGGGGAAAAGATGGTAAAATAAAGGTTGTTGGTGATGGGTCTCAAACCGAATCACCCAAAAATCCCTTAATAGCCCCAATACCGTTAGTTGCCTCTTACGTACACCCACCGGAAGAAATGGGGTAGTGCTATTTTAAGCCGACGCTACACAGCAAACAAAACAACACCTTGACAAACAAAACCTAAACTACATCAGCTGCTGCTCATTTAAAATATTCCATATTAAAATCACTTCGATTTTATTTGTTAACATCTATAAGTTCTTGAATTTCAGTCAGTTTTAGAAATTAACAAGGAAAAATATTATAAAATATAGGATGCTTACTGTGGTGTCTGCTCTAGCCACTTTGGCCAAAACTCCGAGTCACCTCTAACGCTTCCCGCGAGGAAAAAATGGGTTTGCCTCACCCGTGACACTACATAACTATTTTACTACCCAAATGAAATATGTAAGACAGTATAAAAAACTTTCTTGCATATATGTTTGAGCGCAAATTTTGGTTTATAATTTAATATTTTTTTTCATTAAAGCAATTTATTTACGTGATTGCAAATGTTACCAAATTTTCTCATTCTTATTTGTTGAATTATAAATAGTACAGTAGTAGTAGATTTGATGACATGTTTCTAAAGCTAGCTTTATTATTGAAACCCACCAAAAACATTCTGTAAAAAACTAGCCAAGTCTCGATAGAGCTGCTTGTTTATCTCTAAAAAGGAATGAAATCTCTAAAATAAGTGGAGCCAAGTCTAAGGTTCCTTACTGCGATTTAATTATTATTATAGTTAATTTTACGTTACTTGGCCGTTGACTTGTTATTAGTAGATTATGAATAAAGTTTAAGGGAAACATATAAATAATCACAAGAGTTCTTACAACTAAAAATTAAAATAGATTAGCATAAAAAAAATGTTAAATGGACTCTACATATTCGGCAAAGAAGTTTAAAAGATTTCAATGAATCTGCAAATAACTTAATAAATAAACTTGTACATGTCGTAGGATGATTTGATGTTTAGGTTTTTTGTAAAAAACCTAGGGATTTTGCAAAAATCCGGATAATTAGACAACGGTTATAATATTTTCTAATCTTACTAGGTTTTTTGCAAAAAAACTAGTTGGTTTAGTATGACTCCGAAACGAAATGTCAGTTTTTATGAATACTGTACAATGATTGGTCGATTGCAGTGCCCCATAAACACGTCATCTCTGATTGGTTGTTAATTAAGACGTAATTACTTCATTGTTCCTACCTACATTTAATTTGATTGTTATTTTAATTTTAGTTACAAAAAGTTCCTAAGTATAAAAATAGTATTGTCATTTCCCTTTATAACTCTAGCTATAATACCTTAATGCTACAATTTAAAACGTACTTACTTTATTGTTCCTACCTATATTGAAGACGTCCGTGGCCGAGTGGATAGGTGACTAGCTTTTCGGTCTGGAGGTTGCGGGTTTGATCCCCGCTGAGAGCAACATTTATGCGATGAGCATATGTGTATTTTATTATAGTAAATATATCACTGAGTTAGTATCCCATAATACAAGTGTTACTTAGTTTGGGGTAACTTGATCTGTGTATAATATGTCCGAACGTGATTGTAATTTTACTCCAACAAAAGAGTAAAAAAATATATTTAATTCCTAGTATCAAATAAGTATTGTAATTTCTTACCCTTTATAACTCTAGATATAATATCTCAATACCACAATGACGAACCAATCAGAATAAGTGTAGGCGAGCAATCAGAAATCAGCCAATCAGCATTAAAGAAGTACAATCTTACTAAACCAACTAGTTTTTTTTGCAAAAAACCTAGTAAGATTAGAAAATTTTATAACCGTTGTCTAATTATCCGGATTTTTGCAAAATCCCTAGGTTTTTTCGCAAAAAACCTAAACATCAAATCATCTTACGACATACATACTAAACGTGTCAAGAATGTTCAACGGCGTTAGAAAGTCACGTAAAATCAACTATAATAATAAATAAATCGCAGTAAGGAACCTTAGGCTTAGCTTCACTTATTTTAGAGATTTCATTACTTTTTAAAGATAAACAAGCAGCTCTATCGAGACTTGGCTAGTTTTTTACAGAATGTTTCTGGTGGGATTTCACTTCTTTTTGACACGACGTAGACTGATTGAATGGTTACATTTTCTTTTTATTTACTTGTGAAATCAAATAAAAAAAAACTCCACGTCTTCTCAAATCTTTCAAATACACGAACATTTTTTTTAAATTTATTGACCTACCGGGATTTAAAATACAGCCGGCGTCATCTAGTGGCGTTTACTGGTACTAATGCTGAATAACGTGAGCGAAGCCGCGGCTGAGTGCTAGTACATAAATAATAATTATTATTGGACTGAATATTTGTATTCATTGAGTAGAATACAGTTAATCGACTACTATTTCTCGTAAATACGCTTATAATCGTTTGGCAGTACTCTTATTATGTTTTCTCATCAGCTACACAAGGTAGTCCAGATCTTCCATAAACCTTGTTCTGACTTCTTTATGTGGGCGTTAAATCTACCTCTGTACCAAATTTCAGCTCTCTAGGTCTATGGGAAGTACTGGTTCCTATTTCGATGATCAGTAAGTCAGTCAGTCAGTGTCGAAAATGCGAAACTTTGCATTAGCTTAACTTAGGAATTAATTGATCTACCGACTTGAAATTTTGGATTTCAAGAGAGTAATTACGAATTTCTAGGTGAAAAGTTTTAGCGTTTTATTCCTATCCACGGGTTCTCGAATGGGGCTCTGAAAATGCGGCAAAACGGTGCCAGAAAAGGATGGTACGACAGTGTTTGCTTCGCGCTCGACTTGACTCAGATCCATTAGAAAATATATGCATATGAAGTAAAAGTTTGATTCGCCATTGCTGTTTATGTCATGATGCGAGAACTTATACAAGACAACAAGATATGAAGAAAGTGTCGCCAACTTTATGAATTACCTTGTGTTGAATAATTCAATGATGTTGGTAGCACAAGAGCGGAGAAAAGATTCTGAAGTCTTTTGTTTTCGTGTTAGCCTGACTTGTGACGAACTTTTAAGTTTCTAACTTTGCTCTGGGCGAAAAGTCTTTTTTTATGAAATTATTTTGAGGTAATTACTTTGTACATAATTCTTTTATTTGGCATTTCAGAAGAATTCTAAATATAGATACATACATATATATACTCACGTCATTATTTCCCATTCGGGCGAGCAGAGACTATTGATCGCCACTTTGTTTGATCCTGACAAACCTCTCTAGTTTCGTTTAGATCCATCAATCTTTTCATACTTGCTCTTTTATTTTTTATACTTTGGATGACGGCTTTTTTGAGCACACTCTCTATTTGGTCCAAGTATGTCCTCCGTGGTCATCCACTCATTACATTATCTTCTACGTTGTCTCTATAGATCTAATTCACCAATTTACTGTCAGCCATCCTCTCTATGAGCCCAAACCATCTCAACATTCTATCTTTTTTACAACATCATCTTTCACGCCGTAGCTTTCACGAATTCTAAATAAGTTTGCTATTACTACGAGATATCACCTTTCTAGCGCTTTAGCAGTGTAGTAGTAGTATGTAAATCGCAGTAAGGAACCTTAGACTTGGCTTCACTTATTTTAGAGATTTCATTACTTTTTAGAGATATACAAGCAGCTCTCTCGAGACTTGGCTAATTTTCTACAGAATGTTTCTGGTGGGATCTCACTTCTTTTTGACAGGACGTAGACTAATTGAATGGTTACCTTTTTCTTTTATTATATTATCTTGTAAAATAAAATAAAAATAAACTCCACATCTTCTCAAATCATTAAGATACACGAAAAAAACTTTTAAATGTGTGTTATTGCTGTGTAGTAAGATTAGTAAGTATGTTTGGAGAGGAATCTTTGTGTAACTAATACTTTGTTTAAACACAAATATTTCCACATGTATACAAGGCAGCGACAAAGCGAGAAAAGTATGATAGATTTTGTAACTGTTGATGAAAGGCTGAAATCAAAGGTAGTTGACACTAGAGTATATAGAGGTGTCAACGTAGGAACAGATCATTTCATCGTTGTATCACGAGTAAGGGGTCTGTTCAAGCGTTGGCGTCATAGGACAAGAGTATCAACTACTGAAATTTCAAGAATAAAAGTAGAAAATTTGGTAGATGGAATGTGCTCAAATCTGCGGTAATTGGATGTGTAACGGAAGATTGTGGATTGAGCAAAAGGAAAAATAGACCATCATCAAGTTCGTAGGATAAAATGTGAAAGATGCGGTGAATAAAAAGAAGAAGCTTGGCTCGATTTACTAGCAATCAAAGCTAGTAAACGAATGAATGTGTGTATAAATGATGACGAAGTTGAGAGATTTGAAGATGAATATAAGAAAATAAAGAAAGTGACTCTCCGATAATTTTCAAAGTAATCAAAAATTATTTTGGAAATATATCAGACGTGAAAGGGGAGTTTCTCAAAACACGAGAACCAGTGTGATGAAGGATGAAAAAGGTTAACTAATGACTGATGGAACAAGAATAAAAAGAGTATGGAAGGATTATTTTGAGACTCTCTTTGAAAAAGAGGATGATCCCATTACTTCAGCTATTGACAGCGATGTTAATTGTGACGAGGTAATGGGTGACGTGTCTGAAAGTATGATAAGTATGGAAGAAATTTTTAAAGCGATGAAAAGTATGAAACTAGGAAAAGCGACAGGATATGATGGGATATGTGTCGAAGTGCTGAGGGCTGGTAAAGGGTTAGTGGCTTCTTGGCTGTTCTTCCTTTTTCAGAAATGTTGGGCACTTGGCAAAGTACCAAAAAATTGGTGTAGAGCCGTGGTTGAGCCCCTATATAAAGGGAAAGGGTCACGCCAAGAAGCAAAAAACTACCCTGGTATCAGCCTACTCAGTGTTGTCGGCAAATTGTATGCGAAAGTTCTGATCGAAAGGGTGATGAAAGAAACGGATGAAAAAATTTGGGACGTACAAGCAGGATTTAGGAAGGGAATGGGAAGTATGAATCAAGTCTTCTCCTTAAGGTGCATCACAGAGAAACTTTTGACAAAAAACCAAAAAGTGTAATGCACCTTCATTGATTTGAAGAAGGCGTATGATAGGGTAGTAAGTAAGTATTTGTGGAAGGTGTTGTCTATGTTCGGTTTGGGGAGCCAACTTACGTGCATTGGAGTCACTCTATGAGGATTCCAATGCATGTGTGAGAGTAAACGGAGAAGACACGGACTGGTTCGAGATCTCTAGGGGTGTTGGACAGGGTTGTATGGCTTCTCCAGGGCTCTTCAATTTGTTCATGGACGACTGTTTGAAAGAACTGCGCGAAAGTGATTAAGGACTGAAAATGAGAGGGTTCATCATTAAATGCCTCTTATTCGCTGACTATCAAGTGTTACTTGCATCAACGGTAAATGAGTTACAGGAGATGGTGAACATTGCACGCAAGTCTTTCGAAAGAAAGTGAATGAGAGTAAATGTGGACAAAACCAAAACAATGTTCTTTGAAACAGAGGAAAGTATGACAGAATGTGACATTGTTATAAATGGTAAGAAAGTGGAACAAATGAAAGAATTTGTATATCTGGGGAGTTTGTTTACTAGGGATGGAAAATGTGAGGAAGATATTGAAAGGAGAGTTACAAAAGGGAAATGCGGTGAATGGAGCCATGAACGGTCTGATGTCGAGCCAGTCGTTGTCAGAAAAAGCTCAAATGGCTGTGCATAATGCTGATGTAAGGTAGTGAATGGCATGGCAGAAGAAGCATGAAAGTAGAGTTCATGCAGTGGAAATGAGATCCCTTAGAAGTATATGTAATGTAAGGCTGTGTGATAGAGTGAGAAATACTGTGATCTGTAAACGAGCAGGTTTGAAAAGTAACGCAGTATGCAAGATAGAAAAAGGAATGTTGAGGTGGTTTGGGCACATAGAGAGGATGGATGAAAATAAAGTAGCGAAAGAGAGATATAGAGCCAATGTGGATGGGATTGTTAGTAGAGGACGGCCTCGTAAAATTTTTCTAGACCAGATAGAAAACGTTCTTATAAAGGCAGGGTCCGAAGTGAGAAGAATAAAAGAACATGTATGAGAAGAATAATGAATGTAGGGGAAGCAAGAGAGGTTTCGCACTCTGAGAACGAAAGAGGCTTAACTCAAAAATAGTGATATTGAGTTACAATCCTAGAGAGACATAAAAAGGTATGCTCAATCCAATGAATAGTAAAACAAAGGCACTAATTGTTAAAAAACAGGATAGCGAATTTTCCGACCCTATAACAATAAGTGCCTTTGTTTTAGAACATACTTTTTTATGCCTCTCTATAAATGTAAATCAATATCACTATTTTTGACTTGAGCCTCTTTCGTTCTGAGAGTGTGGTTTGTCAAGTGGCAATTGATAGTTTCTGCCTACCCCAATGGGAATAATGGGCGTGAGTTTAAGTAAGTAAGCAAGTAGTAGTATATAAATATAGTATACATACAGTACATATGCCACTGAGTGCATTTATCAAAAAATTCTAGATTATCGGAAATCATAACGTCTTTTATGGATATTCGTACTTAGTTGAGTACTTGAGTTTTATAATGAGCGTTATAATATAATATTAAATAAAACTTTTATAACGTTATATTATTCCGTACAAACAATCATTGGCTAAAATTCTTTTGGCAGGTTATCTGAGAACTTGTATTAGAATGTATCACTTTGTACCAAATCATGTTATAATAGAACAAAATTACCCAACTGTATTAACATTTTCCACAGACCCTCCTAGTAACCTTTAACCCTCCAAGGCTTTGCGTGAATAGTAAGCGTTAAGATAAATTTTTATATGATATTCAGTCTCCCTCATAACTAGGACTTCAGTGCAATTTGCGTTAGAAATGAATTGAGTTGAGCGACTTAGGTAAACCTTAGTCTTCTTACTATCTGTGCAGTCGGCCTTGAGCTTTAAACCACGCTCTAAATGAATGACTTCAATGGAAAAACAGTTTCGGTGATTATTCCTGAGTGGTAGGTTCCATCACAACATGCGACCCCTCAAAACACTAATTAATGTCCACTTGATCACTCGGCTAATATTTTTGAAATCGGTGGAGAAGTTCCAGACGGGTTCGATTACAAAGAAGTAGCCTAGTCGCGTATAAAGCGCGGCTAACATTTTTTCACTACGGATTAATTTCCTCAGATAAGCGTATTGTAGATAGCAAACTCCTCAGCTTTACAATATTAGTAAAGTTAATATAGTACCCAATCCAATGAAATTTATGATATGCATGGCGCAATATGACATTGATATATTATAGTTATCTGAAATTTATTCTTAGACAAACAAGTTCAGTTCAGTAGACGAGACCGATGGCTAAACTTATTTACCATCCTAAGCAAGGCATCATCTTAATTTTCCGATAATTATGTTATTATAAAAGCCCGGGGCTCCTGGACTTTGAGTTAATTATTTTACCTCTTTTGCGCAGAAAAATTCTCACATACTTTAAGTTAATAATCTAGCTAAGTTAAGAAATGAAACTCTGCAATTTCCAACAGATTTTCATGAATTTTCTTCAACATCGTTATAGGAATGCAGCGATGTAAAATTTTTTTTAAAAATAGTTTTAGGATTCTTGTTTCCTACAGGTGCGAATCGCTTATAGATAAATTTCAATGTAAAACTTGATATGTATCGTCACACTCTCGATGGGTGAATAAGGAAAAATATATTGTAAAATGTTGAGAATTCTGCAAATGCATATTCCCTGTGTCGTCGAGAAAGGTTTTCTTCACATACTGTAAATTTTGCGAGATCGCAATACAATATTCAGTACTTTATTTTATCTTACCATGAAATATATTTTCGAACTAAACAAATATCCAGTCTGATATGCACTTGGTTAAGAAACAATTTTAAACACACAGCTCTGAAAGGATGTAAGAACAAATGTCTTTGTTTCAATTGCAAATGCTGTTTAGTGTTATCTCAAAGTGACACTACCCATTTTTTTCCCGCGAGTGTTGGTGAGAGAAGAAAGCGACATAGGGTATAGGTGATATTTAAGTGATTTTTGGGCGATGGAGGTTGGTGACCCAACACCAATAATTTACATTTCACAATTCTCTCAGCTCTGAACTTCCAACAGGGACCGTATTATTTCTATCTCTGAAACTATGAGTATGTGTAAAGAAAAAAACATTGCGATCGACGATGTTCCAAAACTTGATATTACTCTTCGAGAGTGTACTCGAAGGGACTCTTATTCTGATGGACAAGGCTTTCAGCATTGCAACTCTAGTGGATAGTTAGTTTTACAACTGCAAAACGTTGTAAAACTAACAATCTTTGTTTTTTCAAATGTCGCAAAAGCTCATCTTGCAAGAATTAACATTTGTAAACTTAATAATTTTCTTGCACAGTTCTTAGTTATTCAATATTTCTGTTGATTTATCTCAGTTAACTTATGTATGAATTATTGTTCTTAAGTAATATTTTTGTTCAATAAAAGTAGGTAACTATATTTTTTTTATTATTTGTTTTTGGACTACTATATTGGCTTTTCATTACAATTTCGTAAATTTAATTTCATTTAATAAACAAAACACTACAGTTCATCTATTTTAGTACTGTGGCCAAGATAGGGTGGGCAATATTCTAAATGGCCGGGAAAAGTGATTAATCATGCTGCTCTAATCACATTGTCCATTTGAGTCGAGCATTATGAATACAGACCGGCCATTGTTAATATTGTATGGACTTATCAAATTCACCGTAACATATACAATACCCTCTACATACTTTTGGCAATAAATCCCTTAAAAGGGAAGCCTCGGCTTCAGAATCAGAAAACTCTACAGCCTATTGTGAAAGTTAAGTGGGGAAAACATTGTTAAATAAATGTTTTTGGTAACGGTTCTCCAACCACATTATCGCCTCTTAGGATCACCCAAAGGGAAGAAATGGAGTAAAGATTTACCTATATTTTAAGCCGGCACTTCTCAGAAATAATAATAATAAAATTATGAGTATATCAGTATAAATTTTGTGCATTTTATCAAGGTACCCAAAATAGGTATAGTGTTTCAAACAATAATAACGAGCTCGAAATAGCCCGAAGTTATAGGTTTGTTATTTATCAAAACGAAAACTTTTTGGGCTATGGACATACTTATATTGCTTTTAGTTTCTCATTGTTTGAGTGAATATTTTTGCATAGTCATATATTCTTATATGTAAAATTTTGTCAGTGATATAATGAAGAGAAAACGAAGTAAAAAACCAAAGTGTTTCGTGGTTCATAAGCCGATATCGACATGACATAAAAGCTATTGATCAAACTAAATATAAAAAAAAATATGAGTGTCAACTATAATGCAAAGAGAGAGAGAGAGAGAGAGAGAGATATAGTTTTACTCCAATAAATAAAAAAAGAACTATATCGAACTCGACTTTCATAAGTGTCCAATTAATTACTTTTCTGGATCTCTGGCTTTTATTTTTTGGGATTTATAGCCGTGAGTATATGTAAGTATGCACCACTTTTCAGATCGAGTTCCGAAATGACCGCGGCAATATGGCTTTAGACCCATACTAAACTATTCTTCATTTAACGAAAAATTCCAAAGAGAAGCTGAGGTAATTAAAATTCTGAAGCACTGGTTACCCTATATTAAAGATGTAAATCTAATAAAGTCATTCAATTAAAACAGAGTTTAGTATTGTAGTTCAGAGATACGTTTTTTAGTAGTTCGGAGGGAAAATCCGGAAGTATGCTTGCTTTTCCTGTTCCGACGTGCGAAGATTTCCCTAGTTCCGCCTGCCTGGTTGCAGCAACCTCAATTCTCCGGTTTCCTGCACCCCCCCACCCCTCGCACCCCGCGCTTACTTCCCCGCGCCATCTTGAGACGTTCCAAACTAAATGAATTTTATGCTAATAGCTTTTACACGTCTTCTTATAACGTCATACACACTTTGAATATTTCCATGAAAATTAAAATCTTAAACAGCTTACTCGTAATAATTTATAAGGTCGAAATTTTAAATGAGGTTACTCTGTTATCATTATCAGTAAACATTGGAGTACACACCGATATGCATAAATGAATGGATTTAAATTCTAAAAAAAGGGTAGTTATAATTAAGAATTGGAAATTCTTAAGCCAGAGTGTTTGGGAATGGATATCCGGTCCTAAATATCACTTAAAAAGTCTAAAAACCTAAGTCACCGTTTGCGAAACCCACCTGAATAACGAGTAGGTGCTATTCAGAGCTAATACTATAGATGATTTTGATAATGCTACAGATTTTGATTCGGTTAAAAATTAAAGTTATCTTTTAAGACCAAGTAACATCTGCACTATGCATCGCTTAAGTCAAGTCCATCGTAAATTATAATATTTAAAATATTATGGAATGACGTCCTTAAATATGGCGATAAAGTTGTTAGAGACTGCCGTATAACTAAATTTCGCTTGTAATTTTCTAAGTGAAAATGTGTTCGTGTTTCTAACTAAATCTAATCTTCGACAATTATTAATGTAATAACGACGCCAATATTTTGATAGCGTAGGTAAGTGTCAAGAGAGTAAAAGATCAAACTTAAATCTTACTAAACTATTTATTTAACATAAATTTACTACAGTAATTCAATAACCTGTGCTTAATACAAATTTACACGTGTACTTGTAGGCTACATATGTATCATATCACAATGTGCAAAGAAATTTTAGAAGTCTTTTTGCTTATTTATACAACTCATTAGTGCAACTGCCTTGGTGACATTTTCTCATTATAAAAATAGATAAAGAACAAATATAACCTTTTAAATTTACCCTTTCTAGAACCAGATGCATTATTTTTTATTAGATGGATTTTATTGTTTAAATTTTTATCAGAAAACAAGTATATTTGACTTAATAAGCATATTACACTTGATCACTTAAAAAGTATAAGTGAAATAGGTACCTCCTAAATATAAAAGAACATTCAACAAGCTGATTCATACCAACACATTCAATCTTTACTGCGGAGATCATTTGAATATAACCGAATTTACCGAAAAATCATTTTAGTGAAAGTTGTGTCATCAAAGACAAAATTAGCTTTGTAAAAGTCCTGTATTGGCTGTAAACTGTCAATTAGAGTCAAAAGACAATTTAGTTTGAATGACGTTAAAATACATGCATTTTGGTAAATTTTTAAATACAACTTTGACTAAAATGCTCTACAGATCCACAATCTTTTCTTGACCGGCGGCGACTACTGGTATACTGTCGCCATTTTGAAATTTCGGCCTGTCATTGTCAGTTAGTTCTTAACTAAATAAAAATTATAGGGTGACCTACGTATGAAATAAATTATCACTTTCATTAATATTTTTTGTTGTGGAAACTTTTTTTCCAAGACAATTATTTTTATGATGTATCTTTGCTTATTGATAAACGCTTTTATTTCCAGTATTCAATATAAAAATTTATGAAAATTATTATTTATTTTGTTAAATTTTATCTAAGTAGGCTAACACCGTCCGAATAGTTGTGCGCGCATCTATAGTGATGCGGTGCGGGTAACGGGAAGTGGGGAAATGCTTCCGAATAAGAATTCACTTCGTATACACTGATGCGTGGGTTCTAATCCTAATGTGGGGATGTACCAATGTGTCATTTCTTAAGTCATAATCATACATAACTTTCTGACATATATATAAAAATACAAGGCAAATACGACGTCATAGCTTAATGGGTAGAACACCGGTTAACGTGCAAGCGACTAGTGTTCAAATCCCGGATCGGGCCTACACCAATTTGGCTTTTCTAAAGACATATGTGTGGTTAATTTATCACGTTTGTTAACGGTGAGGAAAAAAATCGTGAGGAAACCCACATGGCTGGGTTGTTCTTAGTCGTGTGACAGTGTATTCGTACAAAACGGCGATAGGCCTGCCCCCTATCACGTGAGTACACTGTCCATGCAAAACATGGGTACTCTGAACACCAGGTGATAAAGTCACGTGATGTTCAGAAGTATTAGTACCTCTGCCAAACCCCTTCGGGGGTATTCGGCGTGAACGTTTATGTTATGTTATATGTTACAAGGCTATTAACAGCAATAAAAAAGTGCCCATTTCTGTGCCACCTTTTTGGGGGATCTATGTGTGAATATGAAATGTAAAAGACAGTACACGACAAGGTAAGCCTCTGATTTACAGGATTAAAAAAAAGATTTTATGTAGTTACCCACTTATTAACTCTGAGTGTCACAAGTAACAAATCCTTGAGTATAAAATAATGAGTTTGCAGAGAAGCACAATTGGCAGTGCTATCGCTAAAAGCGATCTCTTCTAGACAATATTTGGGAGGTAAGATAAGCAACACAGTCATTCGGGTAGACATACCAGACAAGGGCAAAAATAAATAAATATGATTAGCTTACATTAAAACGAACTTGTTTACTTACAATAATAGTTATTACATACATACATATACCCACGGCTGTGAATTCCTAAAAGGGGTAGCCAGAGCTCAGGAATTAGAATCTCCTCAGCCACTTTTGGAAAGCTGAGTGGGGTAAAGATGATAAAATAAAGGTTATTGGTGATGGGTGTCCAACCGCATCGCCCAAAAGTCTCTTAAAAGCCCCAATACCGTTAGTCGCCTCTTACGTACACCCACCGGCAGAAATGGGGTAGTGCTATCCTAAGCCGACACTACACAGCAACTAGTTATTAATTAAATGAATATTATATAAATTGTTTTATTAAGACATTTCAATACATAAATAAATTAGCCTGTATGATGTAAAATTATTTCCCTTATAATGGTAAATTTTTATTTACTGGCAACACTAATATCGATGACAGCGACGCCCTTACCGGCCAAGAAATGTTTGTGGATCTGTAGTCTACCGTTTATGAAAATGTCTGAGCTTTTCAAATTCTCTAACCTGGTTTTGACTCTATTAATTTGAATGGTTTTAAAAGATTTTCATCGTATTGCCTGAGTCCAAATCGTATTCTATGATGCAAAACAACAGAAACATTTTTGAAAGTGTCTTCTTTTTACGATGACCTGCTTATTTATTCTTAGTATCTAATTCTGGTCATAAAATATATATAAAATATGGCAAACTTCTTTCAACCGATCTAAGACGGACTGAAGTTAAAATATCTTCATTTGATCGATTTTTGTGAGTCACTTACCAGTTTTTTACCTTTTTTTTAGTTTTTCATCTATTTTTTTTTCTCTTTCCTTTGGCACCCTTAAAATGGAAAGATAACTTAGTTCATGTAGTAATATTATAGGCATTTTTTTATTGATTTAGCAAAAATTAACACATCCATTAAAAGCCCCAATACCCTTAGTCACCTCTTACGTACATTCACCGGAAGAAATGGGGTAGTGCTATTCTAAGCCGACACCACATAGCTCCACAACTATATTTTTATAATTAGGAATTTTTAAATTAATAAATTTGAATAAATTCTAAATAATACATCCAAGCTAGTATTTTTAAAATCATATTTTTAGTTCAACTTCATATATCTTAAAAAACTATTTTTTTTAATTATCGAACTAGTTTAAAAGATACTCAGAAACCATCTTATGAACAGCCTGGCTTGGCATCACCCTATCGTTTTACTCATAGGCGTATTATTTATGAATGTCGTTTACAGATTTAATTTCACATATCCAATTTATTAATATGCAATTTTTGCAACATATTCATTTAAATAATAAGCAGTGTATTCATATCACCACACGTAAAATGCCTACCATAAGAAATGGAAGGCAGAATTATGCAACATTCAATAAAATGCATACAAGTCATATTCAGTTCCGATTAAGTTTGCTCTGAAATGAGAAATTCATCGTTGCAGATTTACAAAAAACTGAGCTGTCAAAAACATAAAAATGTATATTTAACGCTCGCTTGCTAAATATCAAGACTGCGTAATCCTTTGACATGAACTATTCTATTTGGTTACAAAGGATATTTTAAACTCAGTAAATATCAGGTTGAGTCACAACGATATGGCTCTACTATTCAAAATGCCCTATTCAAGTGTGTCATTCGATATTTCCTATGTTGACTTTGTAAGTTAAGCTTGTAATATGTTAAAACCAACCGTTCTCGACTCTGCTTTGATCAGCATTCTAATTGAATGCACACGGACTCGCATTCTGTACAATAGATTCCTGGAATGTAATGAATATCTTACTGGCTGGTTCATTTTAATTGAAAACCAAAATTCAATTACTGTGCAATGTTTAATTTGTGTCCAAAAGACAGTATTATTTGTCAAAAAACGTCCACTGCTGGACCTAGGCCTTCCCCAGTGATCTCCTCAACGACCAATCATGTGCTGCCCTCATACAGCTTTAGTGACTATCAGAGTCATTGGTCTACGAGTACGTGGCCATCAGTTGACAAGAGGATATGGCATAGAACATATCAAACAATTTCTGGTATAATGAATTAGATTGCAAACGTATTAATAGTTTCAGTTCTACAATCTTTTAGTTTTGAGCTCCTCGTTTCAGATCAGTAATTTTGATTTGAGGATTTAGCTTAGAGAAAAATCATTTAACCAGTGTGGACAGAAATTGCAGCCGGTGACAGATCTAATATCGGAATATTAGACGTAAAACTGCAAGGCCTCTTTTAGAACCTATGCTCCCGTAGATGGACATGTGAATCAATATTGTCTTCTTAAAAATATAATTTTCCGTATAAAATAAAACTGTCCATGCAAAATGTGGGTACTCTGAACACCAGGTGACAAAGTCACGTGATGTTCAGAAGTATTAGTACCTCTGCCAACCCCTTCGGGGATATTCGGCGTGAACGTTTATGTTATGTTATGTTAAAATAATAATCTGTCAAATATAATTTTTATAATAATTTCACAGATCCCTAAAAATATATAGTTACCTTTACTATACCTCACGATAATTGAAAATATCTGAAATCAATTCGATATCATTGTCAATTTAATTTGTGTCATCCAGAAAATTTCATAGTAAAAAGATTACTCGTTGATACAAAAGCTCTTTTTCATGAATTTAAAATCAATTCGATGAACTCATCAATCAAGCAAATAACTTTATCGAATTACATGGATCCGACGGTTTCATAATTTCCCTGTTAACAAATTACTTTAATGGAGTATTTCCATCAGATCCAACAAAAATCTGTGTTTTATCGTATTAACAAGCGCTACGGCCACCACGAATGGTAGCAATAATGGAAATTGGTCGAGATGTGAAATTGAATGAAATGTTTGAAATAAAAATGATGTCAAAAGTCAAAAGTCAAAAAGTTTATTCTTCAAAATTAAGTTAAAAACTAACATTTTTTGAACGTCAAATGTTTTTAAATTTATCATTAGTCCGTTGCTTCGGAAGGTGTTCGTAAAGAGAAGAAGCAACAAAGAAACTCTTTACATTCACATTTTTTCATTTTTTCAAAACATGGTTTGTACAATTTCAGTTTATTAACATGTTTTTACTTTATAAAAGATTTTCTATGCGACAAAACCAAACGCTTGTTTGACATAATAAAAATAAATTGTCCATCACAAAAAAGCAATCACATAACGTGAGAAGAAAAATCCTCACCAGACAATTATTCCTGGGAATAACGAGGGAAGATTTATAGCTTTACGGACACGGTCATGTGCGCGTTGGGTCCTTGTCGTTTAAAAAATCTTGAACACTGTAGTAAGATTTCTTTAAAAGTATTGCTTTAATTGCCTTTTTAAAAGATGCCACAGGCAATTCCAACATGTCAGAATGAAGTTTGTTGAACATTTGGAGGGATAGTCCCATAAAGGAGTTACTTACTTTATTAAGTCTCCACTTCGGTACGTTAAGTTTGTCCTTATTTCGAGTGTTAACAGTATGCCTATCACTAACTTTACTAAATTGACATATATTCTTTTAGCATACATTAAATTCTCAAATATGTATTGGCAAGGGACAGTTAAAATGCCAATATCTTTAAATTTTTCGCGCAACGAATACCTCGACCTCAACATGTAAATAGATCGGATAGCTCGCTTTTGTAAGACGAAAACTTTATGAACATCAGCCGCTTTACCCCATAATAAAATACCGTACGACATAATACTATGAAAATAACTGAAATACACAATGCGAGCTGTTTCTACGTCTGCTATTTCTCTAATCTTACGCACGGCATACGCTGCTGAGCTCAGCCTTTTAGAAAGTGTTAGTATATGGGGTCCCCATTGCAACTTAGAATCGATTATTATCCCTAGGAATTTTGTCTCTTTCACTAATTCTACTTTTTCACTATCAATAACAATATTGTTTTCAACTTGCCATTCGGTAAAGTAAATTTAATACATTTAGTTTTTTTGGCATTTAGAACCAGGTTATTTACAGTAAACCAATGCAATACCAGTGAAATAGCTTTATTTACGTCGTCAAGAGATGTAGAGGATCTCGCTACATTAAATATTAAAGATGTGTCATCTGCAAACATAACTATCTCAGAATACTTTTGTACCATAAATGGTAAATCATTAATGTAAATCAGAAACAGTAATGGGCCAAGTATAGAACGTTGAGGAACGCCCATTTCTATTTCCGATCCTTCCGACGTGGTTCCATTAATATCAACCTTTAAAGTTCTTTTATTAAGATATGATGTCATCAATTTCAGTGCTTGCTCGTCAAAACCGTAATATTTAAGTTTAATCAACGCTATCTCTTTTTTTACACAATCAAAAGCTTTTGTGAGGTCACAGAATATACCTAACGCATCCCGGGAGTTTTCCCATGAATTAAAAATATTTTTCATTAGTGACACTCCTGCATCTACAGTAGACCTACCTTTGGTGAAACCATATTGCTCGTCATGGAATATATTATGTTTGTTGAAATAAGAAAGCATTTGGTTGGACATGATTTTCTCAAAAACTTTACTGAGAACTGGTAAAATAGAAATAGGCCTATAATTGGTAAAGTCCTGACTATCTCCTGATTTATGGAGTGGGATGAGCCTACTTAACTTCATGCAGTCTGGAAATTCTCCTATATCTATACATTTATTAAAAAGTATCGTTAAATGTGGAGCGATTATATTTATTATTCTGTTTATGACGAAAACTGACATTCCGGTTATGTCTTCGGTTTTTTTAAGACTAATAGTTTTAAAATTTTTAATTATATCATTACTGTCAACATACATGAAAGAAAACTGTGCTGTTGTTTTGGTAACATTTCGTTCCAACAACTCAAGAGCTTTTTGGGGACATGAATTTAATTTCTCTGTTGTCTGAGTAGGGGTATTAATAAAATGATTTTCAAAAATGTCAGCAATTTGTGATCTTGACTGTATCAGTTCATTATCTAATAATAAATTGAGATCATGTGGGGACTTTAGTTTTCCAGTTTCACTGTTAATTATTTTCCAGACAGTCTTACTCTTGTTAGAAGAATTCTTAATTTTATGTTTTATGCATCTAGATTTAGCTTCACCACAAACTTTTTTGAAAATTTTTGAATAATTTCTGACATAAATAATAAAATCTTGGTTGAAGTTATAGGACTTTTCTCTATAAATGTTATATAGGTGATCTCTACTTATTCTAACTCCAGTGGTGGCCCATTCAGCAAAAGAGCATTTTGTATTACACAGTATTACCTTAGTTTTAAAGATTTTGTTAAATTCTGTTTTCAGCCCATTGATGAAAGAAAGACAATTCTCTAATGATTCACTGCTTCTCATTGGGGGGCTGATGCTAGACCTAATATTATTTTCAAATAAGCTAAGTTTTTTTTCAGTTATCTGTCTACATACTATTGACTTTTTCTTTTCAATGGTAAATTCTAAATTTATAAATTGACCCTTGTGGTCTGAGGTAATGCAATCAAAAAAGAAGTGACCGGAGTAATCACAATTGCAATAAATATTATCTAAACATGTTGCAGAGGTCGAGGTAATTCGGGTTGGCTCATTAAATACATTTAGAAGATTAAATGATTGAAAAAATGTTAATATTCTCTCCTTTACTAGACCCTCACCCAACAAGTCAACATTGAAATCCCCACAAACTACAACCTCTCTGGAGCTGCGGGAAGCCATCCCCAAAGCATCTTCCATCACTGCTTCAAAGATGTCATAGTTACCTTTGGGTGGGCGATATACACACAAAATTATGTACTTGTTCAATTCAATGCATGAGATTTCTACATGTTGTTCAACAGAGAGTCTACAGATGTCTTTTTTTTCTTTAAATTTAATGTCTACATATAATAGTATCATACTACCCCCACACATTATGGACTCTCTGTTAAAACAACTGCCCACTGTGTAATTCTTTAAACTAAACTTCATTTGTTCGGCTTTTAACCAGTGTTCTGTTAAACAAAGTATTTTGGCATTGTACTTATTAATGAATAATTCTAATTCTAATAATTGCGGAACGACTATAGAAAAATTGCACTACATTATTTACAGTTATTTTTGAATTTTGATATACTGACAAGAGCCTTATACCTGTAAATCATATATTTAACCCTTTCTATCCAAAACAGTAAAAGCTTTTTTTCTCATGATTTTCTCCAATTGGGAAAATTTGATATGGTAAGCGTTACCGAGAAGCAATTTTATTTAATTTGTCATCATTCCCCTTTTCATTGTGAGAATGCCTTTTTAAACCCGTATCTAACCCAGGGTCCGAAGATTACGACAGAGTATACATTTAAATAGACGATAATACCCTAAGTCACTCTCGAAATTTTACCAAAAGTACTTACGTTATTTTCTTGTTATATTTTTACCTTTAAGAGGATTAGGACTGCTACAACAAGATATAGTAGATGTAGTATTTTATGAAATAAATCTGTTAGAATTAGAATGTTTTTATTCATGAAAACCTCATGTGGGGATTATACATAAAGGAAATAAAAATATACTAGTGTAAAAGAAACAAAGAATTTCGCACTAGAAGCCATTGACACTATAGATCAATTAGCAGAGCGACGGGGGCGTATACCCGGAGGTCGTGGGTTCGATCCCCGCTAGAGTCGAAATTTTTCTTTCCTTTATTTATTAGTAATAATAAGGATATCATGAACAAAAACATTCCAATTATGTGATAGTTAAGAGTTCTCAACATTTGCGTTCTATCTGTAAAGGTAGACAAGTGGCCTTCCGAATTTGTAAAAAAAGTCAGAGGAAGGTAACGTTAACACTACTTAAAAAGTGTAAAAGAAACAAAGGAATGAAGAATTTCGCATCAGAAGCCATTGACACTACAGCTCAATTGGCAAAGCGACGGGGGCGTATACCCGGAGGTCGCGGGTCGATCCCCGCTAGCGTAGAAATTTTTCTTTCCTTTATTTATTAGAAATCTTTTTAAAGTTAAAGTTAATAAAATAGGAATATCTTATGATTACTTTAGTGGTAGTTAACTTGTATGTAGGATTGGGATAGGTTATCATGATATTATTGTTTACTAGTGGATCGGCCCAGCTTCGCACGGGTAGCGTTGGTTTTTAAATATCCGAGGTTTCTTCAATCACTGCTCAAGCTTTGTGATATTTAGCGCAATGATTGCGATTTTTAGCACACTTGAACAGTGAAGCTTTGGGATTTTGAATGCGCTTTAATAAACGGTTCAGTATCTCCGTTATTAAGCTAATTTTCAGGATGAGTTGAAGTGGAATTAAACGCTATAAAGAATTTATAACAATTTAAAAAGACGCGATGTAGGATGTAACTCAGTAGTAGCGCCAGTGCGCCATCTAGTGTTTAATATGTAAATTAGTAAGGATTTGGTTTTTGTCAACGGCGCGATGGCTTATTTCATGTAAAATTTCGGTGTTTCTCTACCGATTTCTATTATTCTTTTTTTAATTGAATAGGTTATAATGCTAACTTTTTAAATTAGGGATGAGTGAGAGTATTATCAATGTAAGAGTAAACAAATATAATCAGAATGCTCCAAACTGCTAAGCTATCAGGAGCTACCCGTATTATTCTGAGTCAACCATAAAATATAGACATATGCTGTTGAGGGATATTTTTTAGGCAATTTTATGAAGAATATTCCCGTTGATTTCTATATAACTTTAACCATTAAGGCTGCATTCGCGACGGAAGCTTAAAAAATGTAGTAACTTCTCGCGTTTTTCCAAAATTTCCCAAAACTCCCCTTCACTGCTCTGCTGAAGAGTATACTATAACCTGCCTAGGAGTATGAAGAATGATTGTGCTAAGTTTTGTTACATTCCGTCTAGTGGTTTTTGTTTCCATAAGGAACATACAAACCGACAGACAGAAAGACAGACAAAAATTAAGCTAATTGCATTTTTGGCATCAGTATCGATCACTAATCACCCCCTGATAGTTATTTTGAAAATATATTTTATGTACAGAATTGACCTACCTACTGATTTATTATAAGTATAGATAATAATAAAATGTTCTTTAAAATCCACATATAATATACATAAATTCATATGTAAAATCTACATACGCAAGATTTTAGTATTGATTTATATTTATTGATATGATATTTTTTTAACTTTTTCCTTGTGTAGCTATTTTATAACGATTACTTTTGTACACCACATTTAAGCAAACAAGTGACTATATCGTATGCATATGCAGTTTTCTAATATTCAAATAGACCTTGAACCAATGAAATACGCTAATAATAATATCGCTGTGTAGTGTCGTCTTAGAAAAGCACTGCCCCATTTCTTCCGGTGGGTGTACGTAAGAGGCGACTAACGGTATTGGGGCTTTTAAGGGATTTTTGGGCGATGCGGTTGGAGACCCATCACCAACAACCTTTACTTTTACCATCTTTTCCCCACTCACATTTCCAAAAGTGGCGGAAGAATTTCTGATTCCTTAGCCCTGGCTACCCCTTTTAGGGATTTACAGCCGTGAGTATATGTATGTATGTATGTTATGTATGTGTGTAAAAACACAGGCAGTGTCCTTTCATTCTACAACTTCATTATACTTTATTAGTTTTTAAACAGAGTCAAATGAAAGTAAAAAAAAATATGAAAGAAATGTAGCAGTAGCTGCAATGACTGATCATTCTACGAAAAGTCCTTTTACGATGTCAAAGGATGGAAACATCTGGTTTTTTCCTTTAAAGTTCCAGACTTGTTATCAATGTCGCTTTTATATATCCCGCTTACTTTGAATAGATTCTAGAAATATCTTATAACTATGAAATCCTGTCGCGCTACTGAATATAATTTAAATGTACGCTGTCATTCCCTTCTCACTTAACTTCGTTGTAGGATATCCGGACATTTTCTATTTTCCTTCGAATTTACCAAAGCAAAGTGAGTTTTGTAGGAAAATGCTTTCTCAAACGATCCCTCGCCTCTTTTTCAAAATCTCTACATTTTAGAGCATTCAACAAGCTAACAACCTTTAAGAATGTTTATATAAATCCTTTTGCGGTTTACTTTTAAATGCTCTTCAACAGCATATCAAAAGGAACAGCATTGAAATGGTTCTGTAGAGATTCATCTAATAATTCATGTATTTTTGTTCCAGGTAATGCAGCTTTTCCTGAGCTTTATAAGACGGAAGGTTTACTTGAGATCAAAGCATAACATAAAAGTGAAGGATAATATTAAAACTAAGTTTTGCCTTTCCTAGTCAGTACGAGGAATCGTAGATAATAAGGTTTACTGGAATTCTTGCCTGTGCGATGGAAATATGAAATATAATGAGGTTTTGCTTCAAATGCAAGTTCAAATTTTCATATTTAACGCGTATTTTAACCATTTGATAAAAGTGATACTTAGGTAATGCAGCTGGATACTTGTCACCAACCACCCTTAATTTGTACAGTCTTTATTTAACAGAACTTTCAAAAGTAGCTAAGGTAATTTTTTAAGTTTTGGCCACCCATTTAATTTTGTGCTTTAATCCGTGAGTATGAGTATGTATATTTAAAATCCACTTTTACATGTCTAAATATATGTTTTGCGAAAATATATATGATATTAACGCGCATATATAACTTTGGTAGCCCAATGGAAAGACCACCGATTTAAAAAAAAACATCATAGTCTTATATTTCTTTAGTATAGACATGAATTTGTTATTTATCAAGGTTATTAACGTTGAGTTGTTTTTAGTGTCGCGACAGAGCGATTCTACATAACTTGGCTAAAACTTACAAGTTTTGTTAATTAATACGCTTAAATTATTGATCGTGAAAGAATAAAAATAATTTGTGAATTTACTTAAATGTATGATTCAGCGATAGGCCTGCCAACACATTAATGTGCCGTTGTAACAAAACATGAAATATATTCCCAAAATATCAATACGTCTGCCACTCCTCAATATACTTATTTTTGCTCTTTAACAGTACTTCTAAATAGCGCTTACCGTGTTATAATAAAAACGGTCGTCGCGCAAAGAAGATTTTGATTGAATTTCCGTTGAGATGCGCAGAGCAGCTATGCGGTTATGCCAGAATTCAGTAAAATGAACGATGAATTGAATTACCGGTTAAGGGGAGCAAGTTGCAAAGCTATTCTTTGCTTCCAACTACAGTTTGTAATGCAATATTTCATTTTATATTAACAAGCGATGTTTAGTATTTTATTTTGTTTGTTTCACTTCTTTATAACGTAGAGTATGACTGAATAATGTTTTATGTGAATTGATGTCCATTGCTTGCCGTGTAGTTCCAGCTTAGAATAGCACTACCCCATTTCTTCTCGCGAGTGTAGGTACATAAGAGGCGACTAAGAGTATAGAGGCTTCTTTAGTGCTTTTTTGGAAACTCTTATTATGGAATACCTTTTTTAGGGAATAGCCGTGATTATGTATGTATGTGTGTATGTTTATGGCTTACGCGATATTATTTTTTATGTTGATTTCAGTTTTTTATAGTTAATAGGAGAAAACCAGCGTTTGTTCCTTTTTATTTTGTAACTTGCAGTGCGGTTTTTCTGTTTTCATATAATATAAATGTATGCGAAAATGTTTCACAGATCCAATTAGCCCCCAATTTGTCTTTGGAATATATTAGACAAACCGTTTACTCAGCCATTCCTGCCACCATTTATTGTAATCCTGCTTCACTATCAAATTATATTCATTCAATTTGTAAATTTATTAAAAAACTCTTCAACTCTTACGCCCAAAATAAAATAAAGTGTCAATTATAATTTGACGACATCCGTGGCCGAGTGGTTGGCTGACAAGCTTCTGTGTCCAGAGGTCATGGGTCCTATCCCTGCTGAGGGCAACATTTATGTGATGAGAATAAATGGTGTTTTGTAGTCTTGGATGTTTATTATATTATATTAAATACTAGCTTTTTGCCCGCGACTACGTCCGCGTGGACTACATTTTTTGCATTCGGTTTACATCCCAAATACCAAAACACACAACACAATAAAAAACACTATCTTAACTTCTGTTTGTTTTTCTATTTTAATATTCCCGCGGGCGTTGTGATAGATATAAAGAACATTGAGGCTTTTTAAGTGATTATTGGGAGACCCATTTTACTACCTTTTACCCATTCAACTTCAAAAAGTGGATAAAGAATTACTATCTCTGAAGCTGTGGCTACCCTTTTTTGGGATTTATAGCGGTTAGTATATACCACACTCATGAATGATTGATAGATGAATTTCATATATTCCTTTTATAGTGGTTACATCAGTCAATCGCATGAAGTTTCAAATTTCTAAATACAGAAATGTCAATAATCTGTATACTATATTTCAATCCCTTAGGGGGTGAGTACCAAAAAACCTTTTTATTAATGGTTCATAAGAATCATAAACAAACCATTTTGTCCCAAGTTTCTTTGTTCAAAAATGAGAATATCTTTAGTAAGTATGTATAGCAGTTTGGCGCCGCGGTGTCGGTGTGGTGCTGCTCCCTACACTGACGGTTGATGATGTGTGAGAGATTGCAGCCAATCAGTCATAGATGGCGGTACTAAATTAAAATTGAGATATGTGCTATCATTTACAAACTATGCATTTTGAGGCTTAAACAGAATATTAATTTATGCGTAAGTAAAGCATAATATATCTATGGGAATATAAGTTTAAAAATAGTTAAATAAATAAAATGCTTGGTGCTTCCTATTATTCTTAGCTAACACAAAATTAAAAAAAAAATCGCAAAAAGATTGTGGTCCCCGAGATTCGAACCTGTATCTTCCGTTCGAATTATATTAACCAAACGGTATACCGCTACGCCACAGAGACGTTAGTGTTAACTTAAAATTTTTGATATATCTAGTACAACAAATATATATCTAGTCAAACAATTAAATTGACATTTATTTTGATGAAAATGGATGAAACCATTATTGTTTCCAAAAAGACTATTAATTATGAGTCTGAAAAAGTCGTTTGATGAAAAAATTAATCGTGTAAATATAGGGAGCCATTCAAAAGTTATGTTTTTTTGATGCTCCTATGGGAACCCTTGCGAAATCCGGGATAAATGATATCCCATATGTTGGCCAGAAGTATAAGCTACATTCATGCCAAATTTGATTAAGATCCGTCTGGCAGAATTAACGTGATGACCGGACATACAGACAGAAAGACAGACAGACATTTTTTTACAAAAAGCGCATTGGCTTCAGTATCGAAAAATTAACATATTCCACCGGTTTTTATTTTTTTTTCTTTAATGTACATATTTGACCTCGGTACAGTCTTATTATAGATAGATAGATTGATATCGTTGATGTAGTATCCTATACCACAACTCATTAAGTTGTACTTATTATGGTGCTAACTTGATCGGTGTCATATGTCCGTAAATATTTATTTATTTATAGTATCGATACTCTGTAGACTTAACGTTAAGCCTTCATAAGCATTACTTTTTTTTACGTATTACCATATGTTACTACAATTGCTATAAAATTAAAATGGGATGTTCTAATAGCATCGGAAACGAGGCATATGGAACCGAGGATATCTATTTTTACAGTGCCAGGTATGAATGCGTAATAAGTGATTATTATGCATAACATACCTCTACTGATTCAAATACCACTTTATGATGAATAGAATTGATAAATACTCAATATAACGAGTGTTATTTACAGATAACTTATCTAATTTTGTATGGTTTTATTTAGCTTGCCCCGTTTGTGTTTTATTTTATCTTTCTTGGGTTGAAATAAGTAATTTAAATTTTACCTCCTTCCTGTCAACCGATTAATAAGAAAGAGTCTGGCAGGCTAAGGAAGGAGCAGTGGCCACTGTGAGATTTTCCGAATTTTTTTCACACTTTTGTTTGCTACCAGGCTCTTCGAAAGGCACACCAATGAATATTATAATATAAAACAAATATACAAATATCTTTCAGCACACCAAAAATGGTTTCATTCGGTTGGGTGCGGCTACGCTAAAAATCGAATAATGTTGATAATTTAACATAAATATATTAACCATACAATTTTAATATAAGTTCTATTTCTTTTTACAATCATAGAGAATAACAAATGCCATTTTCTGACATATGGTGAAGTTTATTTTTCTAATACCTACATAAACAAATAGACGGCACTGAGTTTTGCGATAGCGGGCGATACTTATATGGTGGGAGAAGAAGGACAAGAAAATCCTCCATTACAACATATTGTTGCACGTAGATACTAGTTGGTTTCAATTTTCTGCCTACTATGGTTAAGGAGAAAATGTAAATTGAAATAACTTCTGCAGGTTTGACGTTTTTGTCAAAATCTCGGAAAATATTCATGGTAGCCGGCTGTAAATTGGAGTGTTGCCTAGTTAAATAATAGCGAACAAACGTGTAAAAAAAATCGGAATCTCATAGTGGCTACTGCTCCTTCTTTAGCCTGCTAGACCCTTTAGTATACACTTTGGATTTTGGTAACAATACAACTATGTTTATTCAATATCACTGTAAATCCAAGATGACAATTGATATGAAATGGCACAAAAGTTAGTTTTTAATCAATTCCATCAATATAGGTATCAACTAAAAGGACTTGACATGTACAATACAGTGCACTATACAAATTATACAAAATAAAAACTAAAACCTAGAAAATTTAAATGGTAAAAAAATATTTAAATTAAACGGTTTTATGTTAAACATACATTGTAATACATACATACAAATACCCACGGCTATAGGTCCCTAGAGGGGGTAGCCAGGGCTAAGGAATTAAAAATACCTCAGCCACTTTTGGAAATTTTAGTGGGGAAAAGATGGTAAAATAAAGCTTGTTGGTGATGGGTCTCCAACCGCATCGTCCAAAAATCCTTTAAAAGCCCCAATACCGTTAGTCGCCTATTACATACACCCACCGGAAGAAATGGGGTAGTGCTATTCTAAGCCGACACTACTCGACATAGTAATGTTTAAACTATATGTACTAAAACCAAAAAATAATAAAAAAGATACAGTCTTGGGCCTTACAAACATAGGCATAGACTAGGCTAAAATAAAACGGTGGGGCACTGGCTTGTTGTAGACATTGGATAGTGGTATTGGTTTTTAGGGCTCCGTACCAAAAGCTAAAACGGGACTCTATTACTAGAAAGCCGAAAATTTCACAAATGATGTATTTCTGTTGGCGCTATAGCAACAATACTAAACATAATAAAATGAAGGGTGGTCCCCATACAATAAACTAATTTTTTTCGTATTTTTTTGCTCAATATTCAAAAAAGTAACAATTAGATGCTTCAAATTTTCACAGAAAATTTACTTAAATATTATGACCTTTCAAAATAAATAATTAAATGACCATACAGTTAATATTAAAGGGGGGCTCCCGTACAACAAACGTGATTTTTTATATAGATGAGAGTACGGAATCCTGCGTGCGTGAGCCGACTCGCTCTTGGCCGGTTTTATTACTAATGCAGTGCTAAATCGTCAAATAATAAATTTGAAATATACCTGATAGAAATGGTCATGATAAAATGTGAAGATAATGAGGTACATTTATCATTTGTAGGTCCATTTATCTACATGTCTTTTCGATCCATCATTTCAACGAGTTGTTTTTTCAGTGTCGCTTCACCAAGATAAGTGGATCTGAGCATTAAATTTGAACGACGATTTTCCTGAATCGGTACTTTTTTGAAATGTAATAAAAATATCGGAGGAAAATATTGATTACTGCAATCGTAGTTATGAGATTTACAAAATTCATTACACCAAGTTTAAGTATTAGAAATTGTATAATATTCTGATACCTTTACAGTGAGCGCATAAAATTCAACTAAGGGTTTATCGCACGTGACCTGATAGATTGAAAACAATGCTACGACTTAACTGTTGCTTAAAATGAATTTATCCTAATTTTTTTTTTCTACATTCAAATTCCGCTATGAAATAAATCTTTATTCATAACTAGCTTTTTGCCCTCGACTACGTCCGCGTGGACTACATTTTACATTTTTTGCATCCGGTTTACATCCAAAATACCAAAACACTATCTTAACTTCTATTTTTTTATATTGATATTCCCGCGGTCGTTGTTAAGGATATAAAGAACATTGAGTCTTTTTAAGTGATTGTTTGGCGATGCAATTGGAGACCCATTTGACTACCTTTTCTCCATTCAACTTCCAAAAGTGGATAAACAATCACTATCTCTGAAGTTATGGCTACCCTTTTTTGGGATTTATAGCCGCTAGTATATACTCATGAGTGATTGATAGATGAATTTCAAATATTCCTTTTTATAATGGTTATAACAGCCAATAGGATCAAGTTTCAAATTTCTAATTACAGAAATGTCAAATGTACTTGATTTTCCAACCCCTTAGGGGGTGAGTTTCAAAAACCCTTTTTAATTGATCATAAGAATCATGAAACAAACCATTTTGTACCAAGTTACTATGTTCAAAAATGAGATTATCTTTGTAAGTATGGATGGCAGTTTGGCGCTGCGGTGGTGGCCCGGTGCTGCCCCCTACACTGACCGTTGGTGATTGTATCAGAATACACTTTTTAGACTCTCACAGTTTTCGCACATTAAATACAATAATAATTGGGATTAACCAACGAATATTTTTAATCACTTACGTGTCTAGCAAAACATCATTGGACATTGTTTGTGTATAGTGCCGCAACCCTAATAACATTTTGTGATTGAGTGATGTAAGGGTGCTTTTAAATCACCTCAATCCCAAACTACCAGCCGAGCCAGATGGTCAGTTAGCCGGTCAGTTAGTCGGGCAAACATATCACGTAAGTGATTAAAAATGTTCGTTGGTTCATCCGGATTATCATTGTATGTGAGTTTGTTGCATTGTTAAAGCCGATAAGTCATAAATGGCAATTCTTAAATGGGGTTGTAATTGTATTGTATTTTAATATTTACTAATTAGCTGACCCGGCAGATTTTGAACTGTCATAAAAGTTTAGTCTGAACTAAAGTATTTATATACTAAGAAAAGAAGAACTCATACCGCGATGTAAAAAGCTACTACTCGCGCCATCTTGTATAAGATATATACATCAGTAACGATTTGGTTTGGAAGGTTATGGTTTTTTTGATGCTCCTGTGAGAACCCTTGCGAAATCCGGAATGAATGATATCCTATATGTTGGTCAGGTGTATAAGCTACATTCATACTAAATTTGATCAAGATCCGTCTGGTAAAATCAACGTGATGATCGGACATACAGACAGACAGACCTACAGTATTTTTTTCAAAAAGCGCAAATTTGGCTTTTGTATCGAAAATTAAACATATTTCCCCTTTTTTTTCTTTTTTTTTTCATTGTACAGTTTTGGCCTCGGCACAGTCTCATTATAGATTTGTGATGAAATGTCAACGGCAAAATGTTATTATTTTTTGAAACAAATGAAATTACGCCAAATAAGGCAATGTATCGTAGACCTGGGTGTAACGATCACTTATGAAATCTCAAAAAAGCTGTTGGCAATTTCAAGTACACGATGATCATTTGGCTTATAATAAATAAAAATGGTTTAATTCATTACAATATACAAGATAATAAACGCAAGTACAAATATCTCCTAAAG
Organism: Bedellia somnulentella; assembly: GCA_963576735.1. Lineage (NCBI taxonomy): Eukaryota > Metazoa > Arthropoda > Insecta > Lepidoptera > Bedelliidae > Bedellia > Bedellia somnulentella. The sequence goes on from OY755170.1 coordinate 15,881,374, forward strand.
CACAGTGCACGAGCTGAAAACTATCTGTGGTATAATTCCATACAGCACAATTTCTTAAGATTTTCAGTAATTAAGTGTCCATTAACCTCTTCTAGAAGTGTATTATATATGGAATGTACAAAATAACACCGTCTTTTTGATAAGAAAATAATGTGTATTATCACATTGAATTCACTGTCGTAAAAAAAGCAAAAACAAATATATTTCTATCAGTACATACACATGTACTCAAGGCTCATAATCTATAGAAAAGTAAGCCAAATCTTTAGAATGAGAAATTTCTGGGCCACTTTTGGTAGTAAACTAATGAAAAAATTAAAAATAAAGGTGGTTGCTGATAGGTCTGCATCCGTGTTGCCCAAAAATAACGAACAAGCACCAATACCCTTACTCACCTTTTACGAACATCCACGGAAAAATGGGATAGTGTAATTCTAACATGACGCAACACAGCTCTTAGTAACCCAAGTGCATCAACTGAAGGACATTTCAGCATTACATCATCGCTATATTCAAAATTATTGAAACGTGCTCAATCCAGGTAACAACCATCGCGCGTGCCATTAAGCCTCAATCAACGCAATATACGTACAGTTTACAAAGCTTTTGCTTTGAAATGCTTAATCCCCCTACATCATGCTATTTACTTGCCAGCGTTTCAAATGTTAAATATATTATTTATGAAATGGATATAAATTTATTTCAATTTATACTTGTTGTTTCGAAAAATAACATTAAAGAAATTATTCATTCCCTATTAATTTATCGAACCACATCAACAACAAAAAGCCTCATCAAAATAATAATATGTGTGTGAAATATAGGTTTACTTTGTATAGGTTAAAAGAACTATTCTCAACGTTTGCTAAAACGCACATACATCTTGTGGAATAGTAAAAGACACTTGTAAAAAGTCGTTAGATGATAACTGAACTAATGTAAGAAGCAAAGTACGTACTTAAGTACTCACGAGACGCTTGGAACAGCTTGAGCGGTCCCCTGTCACTTGCATTACTCTGTTTGACTTCCCGACAGCTCAAGTACATACTCACAGGGGCGTGTATGGCGGGCAAAACTTTTTTTGGCGTATGTTTTTTGATGGAGACTTTATAAACATTTATCAGTTAAAATTTCATAGCACTTATTACTTGAGTTAAGTTTCACTTTCATTTGCGCCGGGCATGGGGCTTTTTTGAGAATTTTTCTTTAAGGCCTATATAAATAAAAGCGAGTCTAATATGCTTTGCTTCAGAATTTGAGGGTCTTGTTTTCTCTAAAAGAAAAATCAGTTATTTTTAGTCACGAAAATTTTATCAGTTAGTTCAAAATAATTAAGTGTTCGTAAACACAAAAATAGAAAAAATGACAATTAAAAATATCTTGTTTTTATTTTGGAAATTAAGATTCTAAGTATTAATAGTGTGAACAGATTTGTAGAAAAATCTCTATTCATATATTCAAAATCGATACATGAACTATAATAATAATATAAAATGTATCTAAAATTCTAGTAAAGTATATCAAAATAATATCAGAGACTTACGTCAATAACCAAATTCTTGTATATTATAATTTTCTAAGGAATTACTTTTTACGATAATCAAAAAAGGAAATATATTTTCGAAATGACGGTATATCTATCTTATGAATAATTTATTCAGAGTCTTTAAAGACATTGAAAACGAATTCTGATGTTCCATTTTCTTAGACAACCAGATTTTTATTATGCAAACTTTTCCCATTTTCATGATTGTATAAGTATTACATAAAGCATCACAGAGTTCGTTAAGTGCCGTAGCACGTACTGATCGTGACAATTGTCTGTCAATAATTATTTATAATATAGTACTTAGCTAATAATTAAATCTGGCAAAGAGCGTATTCGGCGACGCTGAATGTGGTGTTGCGTATTAAAGTTTTCAGCAATACATGTACAGAATATAGTATAGGGTAGTTTTTACTATGAAATATTTAAAATGAATACCTGCGGAAGCATAACATATTTTTTTTATAAAACTTCATTAAAATTTTATAAATGAGATATTGTTTACGATCAAACACTGGTATATTGGCTGTTTCCTACGTGCATAGGGTTTAAAACATTTTATTTATTATGAATTTTCAATTCAAAAGTTTCGATTCAATAAATGTGTTGTCATTTCACTAGAATAATCCAATACAAAGGATTCCTGGAATAATGTCATACCGCAAATCACTTACGGATCACTTGCCAACTCAAACTTATGTTGAAATACTGTGACTGCTATTGAGAATTGCATTGAACTATTCAGCTTTGCGTTTGTTACAGATATGTCAAAGAGAAATTTAGAGAATTCCATGGCCATGACTTCTATACTGTGTCAGTTAAATACCAGTAGAAGAGAATATTATCAACAAACGTTTTCAATGTCGACGTGATAGCTTAATGAGTAGAGCACCAGTTATCGTGTCAACGAATAGTGTTTAAATCCCGGGTCGGGCCTACACCAATTCGTCTTTTCTAAAGACATAATGTGTGGTTAGTTTATCATGGTTGTTAACGGTGAGGGACAACATCCTGAGGAAACCCACATGGCTGAGTTGTACTTAGTCATATGACAGTGTATTCGTACAAAACAGCGATAGGCCTGCCCCCTATCACGTGAGTACACCGTCCATGCAAAACGTGGGTACTCTGAACACCAGGTGACAAAGTCACGTGATGATCAGAAGTATTAGTACCTCTGCCAAACCCTTCGGGGATATTCGGCGTGAACGTTTATATTATGTTATGTATGTTACATTTTCAATTTAATATTTCTCTGCAAATGTAAATGTAGCTAAGTTAATGTTTTAATAAATGTGATTTAATTTTACTAGAATATTATAATCGAAATGTTTCAATAATGACAAAATTTCACTAGAATATTATAAACGATTTTTTCCTGGAAAAATGACATATTGCGACACGAAACACTTACAGATCACTTGTCAACACAATTTCTGATGAAAAACTGTAATCATTATTGATTTTACTTTATTGCATTGAGCTAATCAAGTCAAAGAAAAATTCAGGAAATTCCAGAGACTTAACTTCTCTGAGTTTTTTCAGTTCTACTAGTAGAAGAGTGTATGAATAGCATTTACAATTTTAATTTTCTCTGAAAATGCCAGACTTCAAAGCTTTGACTAGTTTTTTTAGATAATTAAAAATCCTTTGACTGAAAGTGAAAGAGAGAAAAACTGTACTGTAGCAATACATTATTAGTTGAGATTGTGTTGAATTTCACTGGAAATAATTATAAAAGATTGATGAATTCTTGTCAATTTTGTCCGTTCTTTCGGATTAGTAGGTTGTGTATTTTATACGCATTTTCAGATTCATATTGTTTGTTACATATTATTAAATTTCACAATAAAACGATTGCAAGTATTATCGGGCACTGATACCGAACTAAACCATATTATGTCGAAGTTGTGATAATATTCAAATGAGTTCGCTACATTTTCGACGCTATCAAAATTCATCCCAGCAAGTTCGGAGTCTCGACGTGACATCGGCTCTAGGAAATCATTTTGTATCCAACCCATAGTAATGTCATTATTGCATATACAACTTTGGCTCTTTACGTTTTATGAGTGAGAAATTGAAAGGAAATCAGTAGTTTTGATTTCAGTTCAACTATTTTTAGCTATTAAGTTCCTATAACGCCGTGTAGTGTCGGCTTAGAATAACACTACCCTAATTCTACCCTAATTCTACCATGTCTGTGTTTAGTTGCAGTTTTGTAAAGTTTTTCGTTTTTGACAGTTATAATAATAGCAATTATGTTACGACTATCCGTCTTGACACGATCCTCATCTGGTATTTTTACTCAGGCGCTTTGTCCTATTTCTACATTAGGAAATTTTTCATTTGAACGCATCAACATATTTTCATCATTAAAATTTTTCCCGAAGGAGTAAAATATAGTAAATGTATTTTTTGGAGATAATTTGATGTATGGTACTCAATCACGCCTGAACAGCACGCAGACGAAGTTGCTTGGGTCAATTAGTATAAAATATTCAGCTTAGTTAAGAAGGTTAATATTTCCATAAATGTATGGATGAATTAATATTTAGTTATGTATAATTTATGTCTATGGAATCTATTTCTTTTAATTATTTATTTTAAAACATTTCTTTATCAAGGCCTTGAATCATTTGTGATGGAATAAATATATTAGGTATGTGAAATCTAAAACACTTGTTACTTTCCGGAATTGTTTTTTAATACGACAAACATCCTCCAAAAAAATTCCATTTTTCTCAGAATTCTATCAAATACGTTTTATTAGATATCCCGTGACTGTGTACGAGGATTACGAAGCGTACTCATATCAAATGAATTGCTAAACCAATACCCATTTTACAACAAGCGCAAATATTTGAAGCAAAGGCGCACATGTAATTTTATTTTAGAGTTTTTTTATAGACGATTATTATTTTATGAGTCCGCTAAAGTCTGTCCGGGTACCTTTACCGCATTTGCTTTCGTGAGACATGAAAACCGACCGCTAGAGATGGCCCAACTAACAATTTAAAGTCGCTAATAGTTAAGTAAATGTTATTTTGTTAATACTATTGGTAAAAGCTTGGTCACATTAACGTTATAATCTAAATCTAATCGAATTATTTACTAAACGCGAAAAGGGCCCCATTTATACGACCTACAATGTTGTATAATGGCCATACAAAAATCAGAAGATGACTCCGTTAACGTCATTCAAAAGTCATGTGAACGTTTATGAATTACCATTTTCATCGCGCAGTAGTCGTGCCGTAACTTTACAACCACCTGTATTGTTATATTGTGATCGTACACATGTTTTTGAATGACTAAAACGTTTTATATGAGTCTAGTAACAACTGATTAATATTTCTTGTTAGTGGTTGTGTTTTTATTTGGAGAGTAAAGTGCAAGATAAATAATTACAAGGAAATTAGTGAAAAGAAATGTAAGTATCGTTTAACTTTCATTTCTTGCTTACAATATTTGTCTCTAATACCGTTTAGTTCGACTGGGAATTTAAGTGTTATGATTATATACCTATTTAAATACTATTCATTTTTTCATGTCCCTTCGTAGTTTTGTGTTTCAAACATCATATTTTTATTACCAAAAACATATTTATTTTTAAAAATGTCAGACATATTGCTTTGGTTGCATATTTACGTCTTTATGACGTTTAAAGACACAAAGTATTTTTAAGGTTATTTGAAGATCATGTGATACTCCATTGAAGCTAGCTGTTAGGGTTCCGGGTAGCCGTTATAAGATTCTTTTTTTTTAATACATATACTAAATAACATTGCAGTATAGAAACGCAGAATAAAAGTAAGACTGGATGTGGAGGTCTGAAAGCCGGGAACTTCCACATCCAGTCTTAGTTTTTTCTGCGTTTTCATACTATAACAATATTTGTTAATTTAAATTTGGATAAATTGCCAAATGTAAAAAGTATATGAATGTCTTTTTATCATAGTTCCTTTTTTAATGTGTCAACATTAATTATCTTTAAATTTATTTCAGGTAAAACCCATTCGTAGCAAAAGTAAAGAAAAATTAAGAAGTAACTTGTATCGGAAATATGGTTTGATATTTGTAACATAACATAAATAACATAACATAAACGTTCACGCCGTTTATCCCCGAAGGGGTTGGCAGAGTATATATATATATATATATATATAGTTGTATCATACTCAAATTATTGTTTCAAACAGAAGAGTAGAAATACTCATGATTTTACATGGTAATTGAAATACTTAAAATCAATTATTATATTTATTTTATTTTAAATAAATCCTTAACAAAGTATGGACGAGAGGAACAAAATATACATGGGCATTATAAGGAATGCCAACAATTTTACATTCGATATTCGATCTATAATACGTAGATTCCTTTTTAATAATGGTATTCACGTCACACATATGTATAAACTTTTGAGTGCACGATGAGAAATTTTAAAGTCAAGAGTCCAATATTTCAAATCCTCCTGAAACGTATTGTCTTTTTCATTATCTGAATCCAAGATTATATTATCGGTTCTTTTTGACTAGACAGCTCTGCATGACCACTTGGATATTCTTCTGAAAATGAAAACATAACTTTTTTAAAATTAATTATTATATTAAATACCAAAACAGATGACTCTGAAGAAAGTGACACAAATAAATTTGAAGCTAAAAAAGCTTACCGTATATTATCACGGTGGTCGCATTAGGAACACATTCAACGACTTCAACTGTTCAACTGCTAACAAAATTAAATGAATTATCATATGAATTACATAAAACCATTTTAACATTTACTATTAAAAACTTATCAATCAACAAAACATTTACTGATATAAAGCAAATTCGATATCGTAAAAAAAATTTAGCAATATTTTAATACTTAAAAAAAACAATTTTGTTACTGAACCTTTTTGTTGCTCTTGCGTTGTACCCTTTTCTTTTTTAACATTATTTGTGGTTGATATCAAAGTAGCCTTGTACTTTTTAATAGTTCATAATTTCGAGATACTTTTCTTTTGAAAGCTCAACTACGTTATAACTTTCTCCTTAAAAAATTCGCTATCATTTTTCGCATTAAATTCTATCATACGTTACGGAAATATAGCGGCCAAGACGTTTTAGGGTCAAAACCTAACTCTAATGCGACTACAACATGACGGCATGACATTAAATGGACATTATGTAATATAAAGGTTATATTTGAGTTATAATTGAACAACCATGTCATTTCAGTGTCTTAATTTGACTGCTGCATAACAAACTAGTGATCGTTTTTTAAACGTCAATGTAAAAACCTGTATACAACTACTGTATAATATAAATGTCATATAAAGGTTTGCCAAGCACCAAATTTTGTCAGTTGGAAACGTTTGTTGGACTGTAACGTTTGTTGGTCGCACTACTAAATAGTTAAATTGAATACGTCTACAGGACCTAATAATCATTTAACTACTATTATAAGACTGTTATCCAACTTTACGTCGTATAAATCATGACTTATACGACGTTTTTGCTTGTTTCGGGGTTGGTGTTATTGTTGGAACTTGATCGCCAGGGATCATTTATTAAAAAAAAAATGTTTTCCGAAAGAGGCGTGTCTACTCATTTTTAGATTTAAAACCATGATATAAGATAGTATAAGTTATGACATCGGCAATGGCAAAGTTATCTATACTTAAAATAAATCTGTAGAGAGGTCAATTCTGTACATGAAATATATATTTAAAATAATAAAAATTACAATAACATAATTCGATTAGTGAACGATGATGCTAATAATGCAATCAGTATTATTTTTTTCCGTCTGTCTGTCTGGCTGGATGTATGTTCCTTATGGAAACAAAAACTACTCGACGAATTGTAACGAAATTTAGTTCAATTATTTTTCATACTCTAGGGCAGGTTATAGTATATTTTTCAGCAGAGTAGTAAAGGGTTTTTTTTAAGTTTCCGTCACGTGTGCACCCTTAATGATTAAAGTTACATAGACATTATGTATTATGTAAATATTTAACATAAAATTGACCAAAAAATATCCTGCAACAGAATTATGCCTATCTTTTTGTGCTTGACTAACAATAACACGTGTAACTCCTAATAGCTTAGCAGTTCCGAGCATTCCGGTTATATCTAATTATTACGGATTGGTAATTATTACGTTTATAATACTCTCACGCATTCCTTATTTAAAACAATCAACATTATTATCTATTCAATTAAAAAAATCATAGAATTCGGTAAAATCATCAAACTTATACATGAAATTAGCCATCGCGCCGTCGCACGTGAATGCTATAAGGATTATTTTTGTGTAACGGTTGCCGGTCGGTGTATTTAAATGTTTAGCTATGACTAATGATTATTAAACAATAAGGGGTATGCAAAATTTGCCATCAAAGTCAAAATCTCTGTGGCGCAGCGATATATCTAACCACTATGACCATAGATAATTTCTTACCACACAATATAAAACATGGAGAATGTTGCCACTACTTAAATTTCTACAATATTTACACTACTTACTCAAATAACCCATATTTTTAACGATCCAAAAGTTCAATTCCAAATTCAAAATCCAAATCAATAAAGAAAAAACTTTTCTTTTCGACACTAGCAGGACTCGAACCACATAAGCTTTCTATTAACAAAACATTTTAATGATGCAAAACTTAGTTACCTGACTCCAATAAAATTAGCTTTAAGGGTTAGTATTATTCATTACTGAATATTTTTATTCTTACAAATACTGTTAAAATTTTTACTTCCCAATATGTCTCTTTTGTAATATCACTTCCTTCTAAGTAAATAAAACAATTCATTAATAAAGATAATCACAAATTGGTCAACTGTAACACAAACTAATACTAACCCTTCAGCCGGCATTGATGTAGGTTGATAGTTCCCATCCTCGAAAAGTTGCAGAATTACGTAGTGTAGTAGACCATGTGTCAATTACGAGGTCCCATGAATCCATCTCTCATTCGTGATAGAATATATTTATAGAGTCCACAACGTCCAAAATGGTAACAGTAAATATCTAGTGTACTCTCTCGCACTCTCCAACCAAAGCAGACAGCTTTTAGCGTTGCATTGATGTCAACTGCTAATGCATTGTACTGTAAATAGTGTACAATTTTAAATAATAGAAATTAGAATAAGAGAGGATTTATATACTTCCGAAGTATCAAGAATAAAAGAACCTTTTTTGAAAATAGTGTTGTGGGTATATGTATGTGGTAGATCATGTGGCAATTACGTAGTCCCATGAATCCATCTCTCGATCGTGATGTGACGCGGTGTCCTTCGCAGGACCGGTTGTGATGCGCCCGCTCGTAGGTTGTTGGCTTGCCTCTGTCCTGCTATTATCATTACCTCACTCTAGCGTAGGAGAGTGCATTCACATTTACACTGGCTACACGTTTTGTGTCAGGCTTTAGGTTAGATATTTTGATATCTATTTTAGGAAATGATTTTGGTGTTAACAAAGGGATGTTAATAAAATTGTGATTTTAGAATGAAACCCCAGTTACGCATATAGGCAGACTATGTAGATGCTGGTAAGAAGTATTATTTCCGAGTCTTTCATTATACATTCTGATTAAAAAAAAACAGTAACCTATATATTAAAAACGAAATAAGCTTCATTAAACACAGATATTTCTGGTTCTATTTTATTAATGCTTCCTCATAGAAGTTCAGTAAAAGCTTTGTCCATTGAAGTTCCAATGGTATGAGCGCTATAGGGTCTTTTGTTTTTATTAATAATTGTAAAAAGTAGTGTTAATGACATATATTTTATAGATATAATGTTTTTCAAAATTTCTTAAATAATAAAGTAATTATCTTGGTAAAATAGGTTTTAAGTTAAGAATTTGCAATATTATTATTATTATTACAAATCTCAGTGTGTCAGTGTTTTCTGTTAACCTTTTTTATTATTGCTCACTTTAGAATTAATTCTACATTTAATTCAACTCAATATTTGTATAGTATGGTATATTAGTTTAGTTGGTGTTACATTAAAGTTTTATAAAAACATATTCGCACACTTTATCAAACTCAATTTTGAATTGAAACATAATTCCCGCGTTTGATCTTCAGCGTAAACTGTCCCCGAAAAGCTCAATTTAGCTCTATTCAGCCTCTTAATTGCACAGAAGCGAGATTTTAAACGAAAACGCATGCACGCTCCACCTGCTTGGAGCGAGCGAGCGAGTAAACATATTGCGCTCCTCATTGCAAAATATAGAATTTCGCGTTAAATTTGGTGTTGTGGGAAATTGTATTTTGAATGATCAGTTTTTATTATGTTATTCAACTTCCGTATTAAAGTTTTATAACAATTCAAAGCTCATATACAAGTATCTTTGCCCTCTTGTAAAACTTGATTTCTTGATATTAAAGTTTGACGGATATCACTTTTTTAAACATTACATAAAACAACCGTGATAGCCCAGTCAGGGCCGTCTTATACTAGGCTGGGGCCCTTGGGCACACTAGAATTTGGGGCCCTTTTGGAAAGTAAAAAAAACGAATTAATTAAAAATTTTTAACTTATAAATATGAATAAGACCATTTATTATAGGTAATCAAATATAGTATGATTTATTATTATGTAATTTGCGATATGATTATTATTCAACAACACATTTAGAAAACTTAAAAACAATGTTTATAATTTTACTAAATACCTAACACTACAAACTATTAAAGAAGAAAATTCAAATAAATTTACATATGCAATTTACAACTTACTTACTAATATTTACAAGTCACAATACGCGCCCCGTGTCATATCTGGTGTAAAAGTGCCTAGCACGCTTGCAGCATTGCCACGTTGTATGGCCAACGATATTCTTTGAACCAGATAAGACACGGAGCGTGGATCTGATCCAACGTCCCTCAAGCGCCGTCCAATGCTCCGGACAAGCTCCCACGCCTCATCGCACCACGCGCCGCTCACCTCGACCGCAAACGGCACGAACAAGTACGTGTCCTTCAGAGCCAGGTACTTCGCGTGCTTCTGAGCAGCTGCCCACTCCGCCGCGGCACGTGGAGCTCTCGTGGCTCTGGGCAGGTGGGATGCTGCGTATGTACTGACGCAGGTGGCGTCCCACACGAGGCATCGTCAATATGTAATTGGCATTATGTAATTGATATTAAAGATATTGCAATGCTGCTGGGCTTTGTGGTGACGATTACTATAACGTTTTCTTTCGGGATTTCTGTTGTGAAATATCTTCTATTCTGTCCTTAAAGTAAAATTTTTGAAGGATCACTTTCTATGTACATAATTGACAAATTACTCAGTTGTTCTTGTAACATTGTTGTTCGCAATTAATTTTTAATACTATTAAGCTAACCGCTCTCCACTTCAATTGGTAACCATTAGACAAAGAAATATTCTTGTAGCAATTTCTACGTTTGGAAAAGTTACCTCCATTTTATCTGATTTTATTTAGTTATGAAAGATTGAGATATTTAAATTCACAGATTGTTTTGCTATGTTTTTTTAATATTGGGTTAAATGAAAACATTGCAATTCTTTGCATTTTTTGGTCAACTTATCAGATTCGATTGTTGTTTACTACTAAACTAAATCGACTATTAATTTCTTGGTGCTTGGTGGTTCTTTCTAATGATTTCATGCTTAATGTGTCAATTATGGGAATGAAAGTATCTACACGAAACTTTTCCTTGCCTCTCAACTGTGCAGTCTCTGATGATCCTTCAAAATAAGTTATGCTTTTGCTGCGAAGTTTTTTCATTCAATTGTATCTTTGTAGTCATCATGATCATATAGCCAATAGACGTCCACTAGGCCTCCCCTATAGATTTCCACAACGACCGGTCCTGCGCTGTCCTCATCCACCCACCATGTGGGAGGCCTACCCACACTGCTTCGTCCGGTACGTAGCCGCCACCCCAGAACCTTCGAGTAACAACGGCCGAAAGTCGGTTCTGTCTGCAATTTGCCCTGCCTTGCGCCACTTGAGTTTCGTAGTTCTTCAATTTCTTTGTAGTCAGCATATGGATTTTCATCAGTAGAAGTTTTGTTTCTTCGTACTAATCAGAATTATTGCGTGCGGTATTGACATAACTGATTAGGGATTCGTTACAACGTCCATGGTCATAGTTTTATTCTGTAAACTTAGACTTGTTTAATTCATAATTCCCAAAAGATCATTCCATATTTCCGTTGGAAAAGCAGTCTCCCATTTTTTGCAAGGTTTTGGGCTTTCTTTCTAGTGTCTCCTAGTACGAGCGGTGTTTAAACTAGTTATCGCGTGGGATAAAGCAGCCATCTCTTACGCACTTACTTAGTATCGTAAACTACCATCTCATTCTAACCGTTATCGTGTCGATATAAGAGCGCTCGTGCGTGCCCTGCTGAAGGGCAAGCACGAGCTGTGTTTAAACTAGTTATCGCGTGGGATAAAGCAACCATCTCTTACGCACTTACTTAGTATCGTATACTGCCATCTCGTTCTAAACGTTATCGTGTCGATAAAAAAGCGCTCGTGCTTGCCCTTCTGGTTGATTGAATATTTCTGAAATATTTAAATTACCATTTTGCAAAGCATTAATGCGTGCAGACCATCTAGTTTCCCAAAAAGACATCGGGACTCTTTTTGCAAATAAATGATCTGTCAAAATTTTTCTTCGTTTTGTAGAAGCTGAAAAAAAATTTAACAATTTTTCTACAAGTTTAAGAAATGTTTCTGCTTTCACAATTAGTACAGTAAGAATAGGCGCTTGATTCGTCATCGATTACTGATTTGTGAAAACAATGTAATGTGCCCGACAAAAATGTTCTGAAAATAAATATGTGACAGAAATTGTTGGTTGTTCGGGGCCCCCCTGAGATGGGGGGCCCTGGGCACTGGCCCTGTGTGCCCTTATGGTAAAGACGGTACTGAGCCCAGTGGGTAGAACACTCGGTTATCGTGCAAACGACTAGTGTTCAAATCCTGGGTCGGGCCTACACCAATTTGTCTTTTCTAAAGACATATGTGTGGTTAATTTATCATGGTTGTTAACGGTGAGGGAAAACATCGTGAGGAAACCCACATGGCTGAGTTGTACTTAGTCATGTGACAGTGTATTCGTACAAAACGGCGATAGGCCTGCCCCCTATCACGTGAGTACACTGTCAATGCAAAACGTGGGTACTCTGAACACCAGGTGACAAAGTCACGTGATGCTCAGAAGTATTAGTACCTCTGCCAACCCCTTCGGGGATATTCGGCGTGAACGTTTATGTTATGTTTATGTTTATAAAATCATTATCCGATTTTTTCTTTTCTGTTCTAAATCAAGCCATTTACTTTTAATTAATGTAGAATATGTATTGAAAGTATCTAGATGAAACTCAAAACCAGCGTCCTTACTTATGGTCAAAATACGTTTTTTATTGCTTTTTGACAAAGATAAAAGTATAGGGTAAGTGCAAATTTCTTAATTAATGTTAATTGTTATCAAAAATTGTACAACTCGAAGCATATTAAATTTAGTTACATATAAATAATAAAAACATTAATAAGGTTATATGTATATGGATATACCTGACTAAGAAATAAGTAATATTCTAAGTAGCGAAAAACTAAACAAGAGTCTGCCACAAATACAAATATACGCCGAAGAAAATGAAAAAATACATCGTTAAGTTATCAAAAAGATCATTTCCTCACAAAGTAGCATTTATATAACGGTAAAAGTATCCTCCATGTAATAGCCGTTACGACATTAAAGAAACCCCGCTCAGAATCATTACTTAAGGATTAGTTTTTTATACTCTTCTGTAAACTGACAATGAGGGAAGATATGCCCCATTTCTTGGCAGTTCTATTATCTGTGTCGCTGGACTTTACGAGAAAAATAAAATACGTGCGAATGATATAACGTACGGGCCTTAATGGAGTTAGAGTGATTCAAGTAACCTGAAGTATACGATCACGTGCCGAACTTCAGAGAATCATTTATATAACACAGCTGTTTCTACGTCATGCTATTTAGTATAAGGACAACGTGACAAGACATAAAATACTTAAAAACTTGAAAATACGAAAAGCTTCGTTTTATTTTAACATTAGTAATTTCAGAACTGTTTAAAGAAGCAGTGCGTTCGTGCTCTCTTTTAAATAATATTTAATTTGGCGCATAAAAGGTAAATGTCGTACGGTGAAATGTTCCAAGTAAAAGGTCGTGATTTTTCCTTTCAAGAATGTGTAATCAGATACCCAGTGACAGTAAATATCTAGTGTACTCTCTCGCACTCTCCAACCAAAGCAGACAGCTTTTAGCGTTGCATTGATGTCAACTGCTAATGCATTGTACTGTAAATAGTGTACAATTTTATATAATAGAAAATTTTCTGTTAAGTAAAGGTTTAGAATAACACTGACTCATTTCTACCCGCGTGTGTCATAAGAGGTGACCTAGGGTTCTGGCGGTTTAAAAGTAATGGTTGGGCGATATGCATGCTCTAACAATCCGTTCCTTTCCGTTAAATCAGAATTTATAACTCTATCTTTTTGAGATCTATAACCATTGAAAATTTTAAAAATACATATGGGTCAAAATAAATACGCTACATTAATGTCTCATTAGTACGAGATATTAATGTATATCTTTATACATTATCGTTATGAAATAGTTAATTATTTATTGAACCACCCAGTTTGTTAAACAATGGAAAAGCAAAACAAAGCGTAGTGTTTGAACGTTGTCCCTACATTGTAAGGTCTCAGGCGAACTAGAGTTCTCTGAACATGTTGGACAATTAACGCAGATTGCATATTATGGAGTTCCTGGAATACAGACAATACCAATATTCATATCAAATTTCAGTGATTCAAACCGTAGTTGCAGATCTGAATTACGTTATGAAAGCCTGCACATTCAATGTAGTTCACGAATAATCCCCGTTAGGTACGGCAGATATTATTAGTTGGGCATTTTGTTATATTCTTTAATGTATGTTGTAGGGTTATTTATTTAGGTGTCATTGTCACAAATATAGGACTGACTGAAAACCAGTGTTATGAGGTAAAACTCATAACAATATACTGAGTCAGAATCCTATTCGTTGCTGTGCATAATTTTTAATTTATGTTTTTTTTATGTTAAAATATTTTTAAGGTTTGTTTTTTATTGTGTTCTTTTGACATGTTTTATGTTTTTTTATACATATATTTATATATATATATTAATTTGCAGCAGCGAATAATTTTTTTTTTCTTTCTTTTTTTCTTATTTTAAACGATGTTTGTGAGCCTATCTCGTTTTTTTATACATACCCCTTTAAATATCAAAAACTCAACTCAAACTAAAAAGAAAACCTAAACGTTTACGCCGTATATCCCCGTAGGGGTTGGTAGAGGTACTAATATTTTTAAACATCACTATGTTATGCTTGGACCGTGTATTCACGTGATAGGAGACAGGCCTATCGCCATTTTGTATGAATACAATTTTGCAAGACAAAGCATAAATTAGTCACGTAGGTTGCCTAATATGTTTTCCCTCAACGTTAACAATTATGGTAAATTAACCTCCTATATAAAATTAGAAAAGACTAATTGCTGCAGGCCAAGGCCTGTCTGCGCGATAGGTATTATACCTATTGAGTTGTCACGGTCGTCAATTAAATGAAATGTTTGTTGGTTGGTTTTAAAATGATTCTATAAATAAGACTGGTTCAAAATTCGCAAGATGCAATAACATTATTCATATATAAGCAGTTAAAGTGAGAGTTGTGTTTGTTCCAACGATGTTAAATAATCGTCTTTAATTGTTTCAGTACATCGGTAGCATGGATGTGCCGAGGCCCTCCAGCCGCGTCGAGATTGTGGCAGCCATGCGACGGGTCCGCGTAAGTGTTTGTTCAAATAAAATCAAATATATTAATGACGTAAATACCGTTTGCCGTGTAATGTCGACTTAAAATAACACTACCCCATTTCTACCCGTGGGTGATCGTAAGAGGTGACTAAGATTATAGGGGCTTTCGAAGTGATTTTTGGGCGATGTGTTTGGAGACCCGTCGCGAAAAACATTTATTATTACCATCTTTCCCCAAATCAACTTCCAAAAGTGGCTGAGGAATTTCTCATTCCAAAGCTCTCAATTCAAAGTTAAGGGATTTATAGCCGTGAGTATATGTATGTATGTATGTACGTACATACATACACACATATCACTCACGACTATAAATCCCTAGAAGAAGTAGCCAGAGTTTTAGAATGAAAATTCTGCCTTCAACACAAAAACTTCCAAAAGTGGCTGAAGAAATATTTTGATTATTTATCAAATATTTTACTTACTTATTTCAATATTAATGATTTATTTGACCGAGGCTGATTGGATAGGTGACTGGATTCACGTAGCACGAAACTAAGTTTGAGTTACTTAGTTTCATGCCACCGTGATTTGTGTGGTATATGTCCGAGAGATAATTAAATTTTTATTTAATACCTTGAACAATTCTCGTATAATAATCATTGTCGTTCATATTATTTTACTCTACATTATCTACAAAACACAATACAATTTTGAAATACGTACATAAAACATTAATGTAAAAGTGTATTTATAAACGACTTAGGGTGCAGTCGACCTTAATGTAGAGCTCAGAAACTTTTATCCTATTGTAAATGTGGCTGAGTTCGTGGTAGTGCTTGTTGAATTGTCAGCTTAAGTTAAGTAGACTTACACTTGCGACAACCGCCTCGGTGTTTTACACTTTTTAACTTGAATATTTCATATATTTACTTTTTCTGCGTACAGTATTATTACGACAACCGCCTCGGTGTGTTATACTTTTTAACTTGAAAACTACATTTATTTATTTTTGCTGCGTACAATATTATTTGCAAGCAAATGCTAGTTTTATATTTCACCACAGAAAGGCTTCGGGCTTTCCTAGATAGGGAGATTTAGCCATCCATTGATTATAGGATTATCAAAATCTCATATAACTTGAACTGTCCTTGAAGTTAACTATTTTTGTTAAATTAATGGCTAGAAATATATCCAAATCATCTCTTTTTCACATCATCATCAAAACACACGAGCTAAAAGTATTACAATAATAGTAAAAATTTTAATTTATTAAAATTTCGCGCAAAGGAATATATAATTAACAAAAAGCTTGAGGCAAATTTACGGCTATTATTTACCTCATTCGTTCGGGGTTTTTAATATTTTTTACGAAGTTGATGTCTATGAACTGAGTATATCATCCGATGCCAATACATCATAATATGTCATCATTTCTCATTTTGCTGATTTCGTGAAAATAAGAGAGCCTTATCAGGAGAAGCAACAAGATTTTATCATGCATCATCACACAGACGTTTTAAATGAAACAAATAAAAAAACGCTTTAAATATTTGAAAGATAGAATTATCTAAGTAAATACAGATAAAAGTTAGATACACCTATACAATTATATTTCTTTTACAGGAAGACTTCAAAGCCAGTGGGGCCTTTAAGCGTCATGTCATGGTACAAGTGTCGATCCATGGTGTAAGAGTGAAGATATGGACTAAAAAGACAGCGAAAGATAAGGTATGGCTAATCTTATAGTTATTTACGACAGATTTCGGAAAAGATATATTTTTATAGAAATTAAACTCACATTTGGTATTTTCTGCAATTAATCAACTTTTATGAAATTTACCGTCATAATAAATTACTTACGTTACTTCTCGATATAGCAAGATTGCATACATGAAAATATTTTCAAATCCTATTTATAAGTTTGTATTAATCCTCATCTTTGTATTAATATATTACAAGAAATATTATGTAAGGGCTGATGAATTACGGTTATTTTGTTGTACTTTATTTAATAACCGTATACGGTATAAATCCGGTTTCTGTTTTGGAAATTATTTCTATAAAATGCCATATAAACTAAAAAAAGGCAAATAGTAATGGTCAAACTTTTGGATTTTTTATCATACATTGAAACCAACAATATATTTAATAATAAAATAATGAATTAAATTTTTTATCTTTACAAAAGTATTTCAATATTTTTAAAATAATTATGTTAGCTTAAAAATAACTTAGTCACAGTCTTCCAAAAAGAGCTCGTAATTCAACCTTTTGGCAAACAACGTTTGAAAGGAACTCACTCCAATTAAGTTAATCCCAGTTGCTGTCTTTGTGCGTCAGTCTATTTTCCAGGCGGTAGGGATTAATCCTATTGAGTTACATTATCACTGCTTAGTGTTCGCATATGTACCTTTTGAAATTATATATGGCACTCAGAATAATTCCTTTAGTCGTAGTAGTTAATATAAAGAACTATGAGTTAATATAAAGCTCAATTCTTTGTACTTTGAACTTTGTCACGTGGTGTTCAGAGTACCCACGTTTTGCTTGAACAGTCTACTTACGTGATAGAGGGTAGGCCTGTCACTGTCATATGACTAAGTACAACTCAACCATGTGGGTTTCCTCGCGATGTTTTTCTTCACCTTGTTGTGACTTTCGTCAGTTCCCCTCGATTTCCTGGGATGCCATCATTACATCTTGGTCTAATGGTACTTTTTTGGTAACAATAACATAACAAAAGAAATATTTAGGGAACCAGTACTTCTCTTCATAAAAGCCACGAAGAGGAGAATATATCTATATATTAATGTTGAAAGAACCATTTCCTAACTCCTAGTAATTGAGGACCCGCACCTTCCATCATCAGCTCAGCAGCATAACAATATGATTTCCAAAAGCAAATGCCAATATAACTTCAGAAAATATGTAAAACGCGATACATGTGCCTATAAAATGTGAGGGTTCCCCGCGATATCTCCAGGATCCCATCATCAGACCCTGATATCCTCATCATGCTAGCATTCCGGGAGTGTCTTCTTTCCAATTAAAAAATAATAATGAAATCTGTTTATAAATGGTAAAGTAATCGGTGTACAAACATAATAAAAAAATAAACAATATACGGGTCGAATTGAGAACACTCCTTTTTTTGAAGTCGGTTAAAAAGGAATCAAATTTAAAATTTACTGTACCTTATCTACTATTGGAAGTCCGTAGGAGATCCAAATTAAACTTATATACAAGTTTCTTCATTATCTCAATCTCTTTTTACATACATATTTTTACGGCTATAAATACCTAGAAGAGGTAGCCAGACCTTCAGAATAAAAAAACTTCAGCTACTTTCTTTCTTTTTGAAAGGTGTAAATAAAGTAGCTGAAGTAGGTAAAGTAAATGTTTTTAGTGATGGGTCTCCAACTGTATGGCCCAAAAGTCACTTAAAAGCCCCAATACCCATTAGTCGCCTCTTACAATCACCCATGCTAAGAAATGGAGTAGTGCTTTTCTGTTCAAAAGGTTTTATTTCTGAAGAAATCTTTAAAAAATACAAAAACACAAAATCAAGTATTCAAAATGCAACTTTACTAAAAACACAAGAATATAAAACAAACACGATGATAAAATTAAAACTTAAACCTTTAAAGTTTAAAGCAACGTGACCGTTTACAGTTTCAAGACACTGTCATAGACAGAAAATAAGGGGCAAATAAAAGCCAAATCGCACCGACAAAGTTGGAAGGTAAGTGTGCTCGTAAACGTGAAATATGAGGAAATGTTATTAGGAAGTCAGAGAAGCAGTGGTTGTGTACTGCTCCACTCGTTTCCATTAGCCAGTATCGTCGCCTGGGGCTTTGATAGCACTGCAGCAGTGTAACACTGTAAGAGAGAACTTTGCGGAGCCAACTCGCCGCAATATCTGTTCTGTGCTGCGTACAACAAACAACTAACAACTGGCACTGGCAACTGTCTAGAGCTTAAGGTGCCAATAAGTTTGTTAGTTGGCTATGCTTGTGTCACTGTTTTCAACTGGTCATTGTTCGGAAACTGTCTTGTTAACTTGCCCTTTGAGTGATCTTGATAGCGAAGGCTTGTGCGTTACGTTTGAAATTAAATTTCTTACAGTAAATGCAACTTAAATGATTATAGTTTTATTGGAAATAATATTATTCTCAGATGTTTTTTTCATGGTGCTACACTTACGTGGCCACAAAATTAAAAAACTGGTGTTCCCACGTGATAAGGGGAAGGCTTGTAGCCATTTGATACGTATAAACTGTCACAAGAACTACTTAACTCGGTCATGTAGGTTTCTTCAGGATTTTTACGTCAATAATTTAAACATACGATAAATGCATTTGAGCCGGTTCAGTATTTGAAACTCGTTGGATCAGGAACGGCAGAAGGAATCAGTGAGATGCCACTATGGTTTTTTAACTTTACAATTGCATTTTTGGCGCTTAATATTTACCGTCTCACATGTCTACTATTATATAACAACGGTCAAATCCTCATACCACCATAATTAGACAAAAAACATCGCCTCGCAAATATTAACTTCATCAAATATGAATCAAGCCATAATTTTTCACTGTAACACACGTGCATGGCAATAATACTAACAGCTATCCCATATATACATTTATAATCCTAAAAGAGGAAATATTTTTAAGGGCTTCAGAATCCGAAATTTCTCAACCTTTTTTGGAAGTTGAGTTGGGTTTTGAGTAGGGAACTTGAGTGGTTCACTTGAATATTGTACTATAACCATTTACTTGATTGAACGAAACACTCAAGCTGTAATATAATTTGTGTTTGATGCATCATACATTTTAAGTTGTTCAAAGGATGTTTGCGATTAAGTTTGTTACGAGTTTACAACATCGATGGGCAAAGTGAGGTTCTAACTAGATGCATAGAAAGGAGCGTTCCCAAACAACGTTGAACTTTATGCTGAGATGTGTATTGCCTTCATATTAAACTATATAAACCTGTGAGATATGCAAACACATAAACATTCTTAACTTTAAAATCTCAAAAAAGGATAATTTCAGCTTATTAAAACACAACTTCATCTTTCCTTATTCGGGTAGGCGGAGACTGACAATCTGCACTACCATACAATCCTTTTTTCTCATTAATGTTCTTGTATTCATCTCTTTTTGTACGCCCAGTTTGGTAAAAAGATTTCCAATCTGGTCTTTATCCATCTAACGTAGCCGTCAACCACTAACATCACCATTCGCTTTTTCTGTAAATTAGTATGTCCCAAAATATTCCTATTTATTAAATGTGTTCGTGAAAAAACAAATCTCTTTAGAAGTTAAGTGGTTTACTTTACGGATTTGAAATGAGGGCAAAAGTTATAAAATTAACTATAAAGAAAAAGAAAGTAATTACGAAGTCCGAGGCACTGTGGAAGTTTTCTTCACAATCGTTCCCGCTCAAGTGGAAGCCAGTGATAGCTATGTCACGTGACAAATGGTTTTGGGAAAACTCGATCATTTATTTAAGTGAAAGCTCCAACTTTGAAATCAGCTGGCTTTTCATCAGAGAAGAATGATACATAGTCGTCTTACAGAGATACATTTCTACGTTTATGTTGTTTTTATGAATATTTGGATTATTTGACAATCTATTGAATGAGTATTGTACTGTACACAACAGTTCTTAATAGGACAAGACAACGTAACTATGAAGGATTTTTTTCGTAACAGAAATATGAAAAAGCTTAAGTTGTATTAAGAGGATCGGAAATGCCGTAGAAGCGATAGAAGATAAATCACTTTATCCTCTTCAAAGATAAAGCTGCTTTATTTCATTTTAAGTTTAAAAAAACAAAGGCAGATAAACTTTAATTGCTTCTACACAGTTTCTCGATTTAATTAAGTATATCAGAGGATTTGAGTAGTATAAAGGAATTCTCAAGCTAAATAGAAATTGCTTGCAAGTAGATTGAAAAGGTCTCAGAAGAGTAGCTTAAGTACCACAGACGTAGTTGTCCAATATTGAAGTCCCACGTCGACTTAGGAATTTAAGAAGTTTCTTAACTGAAGTTAACTTTGCTGAGAAGTTAATTATGTACAAACGAGGTATTTCAGTGCCGATGTTATAACGCAAAGTTTCTCATCGTCTTCTTTTCTTTAAAAAACACGTAATGAAGTGATGGGGAATTCAATTGAATATTAGTTTGTAAATTTTATGCAAATAAGATTTCATTTAAAAAAATCCGCAAATAATTCACTACCTAGTTTAAGTAATAGTAATTATTGAATTTGGAATCGCTTTAATTTTATTTCTATTTGTGACTAATTAAAGATGATTACGTTAATACTTAAATGTTCATAACTACTAACAAAGAAACAAATAACCTATATAAATTGATGACAAGACCAAACATAATAATAAAAACAACGTGAAAATATTTAGAGTCCCATTTTTATTTTTTTCTACAGAAGTTTCGTAGTATTGTGTGTTGTTGAAAGAAAATTTTAAACTAATAGGAAGTTTAACAAACAAAAAAGTCACGGAGTAGATGAGTTTCCACCGATTTTATTTAAATATTGTGCCAAAGAGCTGGCGTTACCAATTTGCTTATTAATTAACCAATTGTTTTCAGAGGGATGCTACCCCCCATTACTAAAAAAATAGGTAATAAAACCGTATACCGTATACGTAACCGTGGGCGTAAAAATCGTATGATAGAGTTCACTTTGGCATCTTACTTAACAAGCTTCACTGTGTAGGCATCCGAAGAGTAGGCCACGACTGGCTGAGATCATTCCTGACTGAAAGGCAACATGCGTGCAAATAGAATACTATAACAATAAAACGTGGGAAATAACTAACATTCGATCTGATTATTACCCTGTAAACGCATCTATCCCCCAGGGCAGCGTTATCGGTTGCTTGTTATTTCTGTTATGTATAAACGACCTCCCACAAGTACTTAATGAATCATCTGTATTATTCGCAGATTATATCTCTTTGGTTATCTCAAGTGAAATCCAGGACGAAGTAAATAGAAAACTTGAAAATGTCCTTAATAACGTCAGTGATCGGTTACCATTACTTAGAAATTGATCCGGAAAAGACTATTAATATAATTCCATCCCCATCAGAAAAACTCCATAAATATAAACTTTTTATTTAGCATAAAAAAAAGTTAACAAAGCACCATTTTAGCAATATAAATGGCATTAAATTGTAAAATTTACATATGCAGTAATGGAATTTTATAAAAAGGAAATGTTTGTTTGTTTCTTCATATAAATTGGTTCCGAAATCTGTCAAATTCAATTATAAATTGTTTTTCATAGAAGATAACACATACGACGACGTGATAGCTCAATGGGTAGAACACCGGTTATCGTGCAAACGACTAGTGTTCCAATCCCGGGTCGGGCCTACACCAATGTGTCTTTTCTAAAGACATATGTGCGGTTAATTTATCATGGTTGTGAACGGTGAGGGAAAACATCGTGAGGAAACCCACATAGCTAAGTTTCTCTTAGTCATGTGACAGTGTATTCGTTCAAAACGGCGACAGGCCTGCCCCCTATCACGTGAGTACACGTCGATGCAAAACGTGGGTACTCTGAACACCAGGTGACAAAGTCACGTGATGTTCAGAAGTATTAGTACCTCTGCCAACCCCTTCGGGGATATTCAGCATGAACGTTTATGTTATGTTTATGTATGTTATATTATAACACATACAAAAACATAAACATTTTAGTTTATGTATGTTATAACTTATAACACATACATATAAATAAAAATACAGTATGAAATCTGTACATACACTACATGCTACGAATATACTGTCTACCCTATTAAGGTTATAACATGCTATTTGTATACGATAATGTACAAGATAAATTGAAAACTAAACTGTTCATATTCTTTTTTTACTTAAAAATTGTTCAAATATAATAAAAACACACACTATGATTCGATAATTTACTTTTGTTGCAGAAAAAGATGGATGAGAAAAAAAATCAAATGAAAAAGAAATCGGGTGGTAGACGGTTTTCAGTCTTCAGAGCGTTTCGAAAAGAGAAAAAGGATCCAGATGAGAAACCGGATTCAGATGAGAAACCCGATCCAGATGAGAAACCGGATCCAGATAAGAAACCGGAGGACGATGAGAAACCGGATGAAGATAAGAAACTGGAAGAAGATGAGAGCTTGATCCTGCACCATCCGATTCACCGCATCTTCTACGTCTCGCACGACAGTTCTGATCTCAAAATATTTTCTTACATCGCACGGGACGGAACTACAAATCTCTTCAAGTGCAACGTTTTCAAGAGTTACAAGAGTGTAAGTTTTAGTATTAAAATATATTAGATGTTATTTCTTTATTTTTGCAACTGAAGAATTTCTAATTCCTACACTTTTGCTGCCCATTTTTGAAATTAATAGCCTTGATTTGCCGTGTAGTGCCGGGTTAGAATGTCGCTACCCCGTTCTACCGATGGGTGTCGTAAGAAGCGACTAAGGGTATTGGGGCTTTTTATTGGATTTTTGGGCGATGCGGTCTCCAGACCCATCACCACAAACCTTTATTTTTACCATCTTTTCCCCACTCAACTTCCAAAAGTGGCTGAGGAATTAATAATTCCTTAGCTCTGGTTACCCATTCTAGGGAAATATAGCCGTGAGTATATGTATGTATATATGTATGATTATATCTATAAATAGTTAGTAATATGTTCCAAATGTTTATTCCGGATCTAAGTCAAACAATCATATGAAAAAATCTTTCCGCTTCTTTTAAAAAGCAATTTTTAATAGCAACAAGTCTCCAGAGCAAAAAACGGTGCCAAACTTTTCTTCGTAATAAAAAGTTAGCGCCAAGTTTTGTAATTCCCAGTGATCCATTAATTAGAAAGTGAAAACGGAATGCTACTTAAACAAACAGAATAAAACATAAGATTGGCGTGGGATTAGCAAAACTGTTGTAACTTTGAAATTGGAAAAAAATGGACCTTTGTTCAACTTAGAAACACGGTTCTGCCTGATCCGAGATCCGTGGATTTCAGTTCAGTGTAGTTCCCTGTAATTCGGGTTATTTATTTCCTAAATAATATTTATAAAAACCTTGTTTAACAATTTACCCCCTTTAACAAATCGTTCAATAATGGCCGAGGATTTTTTGATTCCTTAGCTCTGGCTACCCCTTCTAGGGATTTTTTGCCGTGAGTATGTAATAATTATTTAATTTAAAGAAAAATGTCTAATGATTTTTAATGCACTATTTTTGTGTCATATTGTTTCTATAAAGTTACTTTTCTTCAAGCTTAAGCCTTATTATCTCAGCCAGATAGGGGTATTTTATACGAATGTTTAGTAAAAATGTACATAACAATTTGTTCCTATGTTTAAAAATACTGCTATGATAAAATTTAAATACGGCTTATATAATTGGAAATATAAATTATGCGCTATTTTATTATCGCAAATAATAATTTGATTTTTATATAATAACTCTATTTACTAAGAAACTAAAAAAAAAAAAAAAAAAACAGTTTATTAACACACCAAAAATTACAGATACATAGTAAATTGATGATCCTTGCACTAGGCGGAGCCTGTATCGCAGGGATCGGTAAAACAAAAACTACCAAAAAAAGCTTACTAATTAATTGTTTACAAAAAGAGATCTTAGTAATAAAATTGTACATTTTACTTAATTTTAAGATTGTTAGACTACAAAAAATAATATAATAATAGAAAATAATATTAACTGCCACAAAGAAACAAGGTAAAAGAAAAAACAGTTATATATTATAATAACTGAGAGAGATGCGTGTTTGTGCGCGCGCGCGTGTGTGTGTGAGTGAGAGTGTGTGTGAGTGTGTGTGTGTATGTGAGTGTGTGTGTGTGTGTGTTTATTAAAGAGCAATATTAATTCAATACTTTTAACAAAGATTCCGCTTCATCAAAACTGATTTCCATAATTATAGCAGATACCTTCTTTTTAAAATCCCAGTTACCATAAGATTTTAAGTCAGGAAATTTGGAAATTAATTTATTGTACATAAAAGGGGACAAAAAATTTCTAAATCGTTGGCCAAAACTGGTTATAAAAGAAGGTACAGGAATTGTAAATTTTCGTTTTTTCAACAGTTCTTTATATAATGGACTTTGAGCTATATTACGGTGAGCATACAACACTGCTTTCAAAATAAATAGTTTGCGTACGCTTAGAACTTCTGAATCTGCGAATAAAAGTGATGTGGAATATCTGCGAGGTTTCCGGAGAAGGGTTTTTAGCACAGCCCTTTGGGCCCTTTCTAATATTATGAGGACTGAAACAGCACATCCACCCCAAATCAAAATGCAATAGTTCAGTACGGATTAGCACAAAGCATAATACACCATCTTGAGAACCCTTCCCTTAGTGACCTCTCGAAGAAGTTTCATAGCAAATATCAATTTTCGTACTCTAGAGGAAGTGATGCAGATATGCTCCTTAAAATTTAAATTTTCATCAATGTTAATTCCTAGATATTTGACATTTTTAGTTTTATTTATAGAAGCACATGTACATGGATGTGTTGATGAATTGACATTTGAGCACATTACATCGTGGATTTTTACAGTGGTTAGTTTCGAAGGTGGGGCTGACGACTTAGTCTTGTGAAAACACAAAAAGTGCGTTTTTGATACGTTAAGGCTTAAAAGATTTATTTTCAGCCAGTTAGATATTTGCGAAAGACCTAGCTGTGCAGTTACTTTTACATCTTCCCAAGAGTTCCCCTGAAAAATTATGGCAGTATCATCAGCGTAGCATACAATGTCTGCATTTAATATAACTTTAGAGCAAATGTCATTAATATATATTAAGAACAGTGTTGGCCCGAGTATACTACCCTGTGGTACGCCATAAGATACATCACCAAGAGAACTAATTGCACTACCAATCTTGGTGCACTGTTTTCTCCCGGTAAGATAGCTTGTAAACCAGTTGATAGCTACTCCGCGAATACCTAAAGCTTCCATTTTTTTAAGCAAGATCTTAATGGACACGGTGTCGAACGCCTTGGCCAGATCCAAGAATACTCCTAGTGCTTTACGACCACGATCAAGATGATTTGATACAATATCAACCATTAGTCCTATCGCATCCTCAGTAGATCTACCCCTTCGAAAGCCGAATTGGTTTTCCATAAGCAAATTGTTTGACTCCAGATATTTGACTAACCTATCATTAATTAATCTCTCTAGAAGTTTGGAGAAAACCCCTAGTAATGTGATAGGACGGTAATTACCAGGTATACGTTTATCACCAGATTTGTAGATAGGTTTCACTAATGAAGTCTTCCACTGTTTCGGAAAAGAACCATTCAGTATACTTTTATTGAAGATGCTAGATAAAGGCAAGGCTATAAGTGGGGCAAGAGATTTAGTCAGTTCATTACTGATTCCATCTAAACCCGGGGCTTTTTGTGGTTCCAAAGCAAGTATAAGTTCTATAATTTCCTCAGGATCAGTCGGCGTGAGAAAGAGCGAAAAGAGTGGGGAGTGATTATTAGTTTTTATTTTGCAAGCTAGTGACTCTTCAGATTCATTAAGTGATGACAAAGTTTTGTCTGCTAATGTTTGCCCGACTCCGAGAAAAAATTCGTTAACATGATTAACTGACTTTAGTTCGGATTCCTTTAGTGAAATTAGGGTTTCGGCTTCATCCTTGTTAGCAGGTTAGTTAGTTGTGTGTTATGGAATTAATGGTTTTCCAGAGTCCTTTAGTACATTTTTTATTTTCATTCAGTTTATTGGCATAGTATTCCGATTTAATTTTCCTAAGTAATTGAATATAAAAATTTCTATACCTGGTGAAAATAAGTTTTTTGATAGGGTTATCCGGATCCTTCCGAAAGTCCATATGTAGTTTGTCACGTTGTTTTGAACACTTTAAAAGTCCATGAGTGACCCATGGAGCTAGAATTACATCTCTACGAGAAACTGCTAATATTGACGTATGTTTATCTACGACAGAGTGAATTTTTGAGGAGAACAGTTTGACTGCGTCATCCATTTCGCTGTTTAAGATAGTGCTCCAATCAGTATTCTGAAGGTCATTTTTAATTAAATCTACATTTATTTTGATCCTAGTTTTATTTTTAGTTTTACTGCGTTCTTTGGTGTCACATGTGATTCCTACCATGCATAGAAAATGGTCAGTAAGATCAGAGGAGCAGACAATAGACTCTGCTCGACATGTTGATGGAACAAAGAAATGATCAAGACACGCCTTACCGTGAGTAGGTTTGTCAATTCCTGATACAAGACCTTTTTCAGTCATGACATTGAAATAGTCTAAAGCATGTTTACTGGTTGCTGCTGGACCCAATATATCGATGTTCATATCTCCGCCAATAATAAGATTTGGATTATGTTTACAGGATTTTAAATTAATTTCTAAGGAGTTAATAAAAGTACTTGGGTCGCGGTAGGAAGGAGGGCGATAAATTCCTACAATAGAAAAGATTTCTCCAACATTTACAAGGATACTGTTAGCTTCATCAACATTAAGCTCAACACCACTAGCTGACCATGAGTCATGAACGTATATCACCACGCCACCGGATTTATTAATATATTTATTAGTGTGAAATTTAGTATACCCTTTCAGCTCGTGGATAGTCGGTGTTTTTTGGAGCCAACATTCACTCAGGATTACTGCGTCTAAATTAAAGTTTAAACGTTGAAGCGCAAGAACCAGTTGGTCAAAATTTTTATTTAAGCTTCTTATATTGACGTGCAATGTTTTGAATGTATATTTTTTTAATATATTACCGCATATATCCGGTGCATCAAGAGAGTGACACTTTACTTCGTACTTATTATCAATTTGGTCCAAAAGATCTATGGTGGCCATGAACGTAAAGTATAATGAAAAGATAAATAAACATAATCACACTTTGTGGTCAAACTATTGATGCAAAGAATAAAAAATGTGAATGAATATAAAACATATAAAAAATAAATTATATATTTTAAAAAGAAGTTGCTCTTTAACTGATAATGGTTGTTGCAAGGTTTGTAGTATTGTGTATATAGTGTAAGTAGAGTGTAGATGTGTGTAAAGTATTGAGTAAATATTGTACATTTAAAAACAGTAAAAAAATCGTTAAAAAGAGATAATCTGAAATATGTTTCAATTACAACTAGGAACAAGGAATTATGAAAACTATCCTTATTAACTCTTAACATTTTCACTTGGTACAGGTCAACTCAACCTCATAATAAGAAATACCGTTACTTAAGTATTGCTAAAGATTCTTAGGAAAAGCAATTTTCTATTTTCTATTAGACTAGATTCAAACATCTGAATGGAAAATATAAAGAGATGAAAACATTATGTGTTTGTCATGAAATTAATTACAAACTAAAATTATATTATGTATAATTAATTACATGCATACATTTACTCACAGTCATAAATCCCACAAAGGGGCCCGAAATTCAGAGATAAAAACTCCTCAGCCACATTAAGGATCTGATTGGAGATAAGATCGTAGAAATAAAGTATTGTTTGTGATGGGTCTCCAACCGCATCGCCCAAATCCGTTATTAGCCAAAAAATAATCAACTTGGAATATTTTCTATTAAGTTGAATATAATTATCCCTGCGATCTAAAGTTATAACTTACTTAATTGATGTATTAGTATACGTTATTACGAAGGCCAAAGTCCGTAATGAAAAGAATAAAAAAGCATGCATGAGAAGAATGATGAATGTAACAGAAGAGAGATTTGCCTGGATCGTACAAAGTCTATACTATCTGCCTACCCCAATGGGAACAATAGGCGTTAGTAAAAGTAAGTTGAATATAATTTTCTTTCCGATCTAAAGTTATAGAAGTTGTAAATTGGCCCTAAGTATCAATAAAAAACCAAACAGACAAGTATCCTACAACAGCCGCTTTTTACATATATTATTTTATAGCGGCCACCCAAAGTAATTATTTTAATAGGGCGTTTTATGAAAATTGATATATCAGCATATTTCAGTATTTACCCGTGACCTATTTGTTGTTCAAAAAAGCATGATACAGACAAAAATAATCCAAAAGCTATAAATTTGTTTACGAAGCAGAATTTATATTCTTCGGACCTCCATGGTGAAGGCTAACTTACTAATCCATTCATTATATCCATCTCCCTTGCTCGTCTGATCTGCTTCATATCTTAAAGCGTGTAAGCTATTCGATTTAAATATTTTCTACTTCTAATAAAAGGCAAAGAAGCCTGTAATTTATGTAATAAAATAGAATTATTTACCAAGCAATGATGTGTCTTTTCATTAAAAGCACTGACTGAGTTCCGAACCTCGTACAAGTTTTGTAGGGAATGTGAGGATATTGATGTATTGTACACGTGGTTAGGTTACCTAGGTGATACCGCAGAATTAGGAATTCCACTGCCACTCTTGGTAATTTTGATGGGAATACATTATAATTACAATACATTATAAGAGAATGGTTGGTGATGCCTCCAGCCGCATCACCCAAAAAATATTTAAAAAGCCCCAAACCCTATGTCACCTCTGACAACACCGACGGGTAGAAATAGGTTAGTGGTATCCTAAGTCTAAACTACACAGCCAACATTAAATATTTTTCTCTCTAAACTTTCATAACTCTACGGCTAGTAGCCGCTAAAACCACCAGTAAACGGAAATAGATCATGTTCATAAAGCTTACCTAATTTGGTGCGAAGTTAAATTCACAAAGTAACATAATAATAATATGTTCAAAAACACTCATGCACACTCCATTCAACTTAACATAAAATGCTAAACGGAAAATTCTGGAACAGATCTGCCCTAAGGGAATGCACATGTTTGACCTTTATCAACAATCCTTTCTGCGAACATATCGGTAATGAAATGAATGACGCCTTCGACTGCAAAATGTGAAATAAGCTAAAACTGCTCTTACAGTGACAGTTATAATTAGCTTGTCCTTTTTGTTATTCATTAAATTTGGAGAATGTGAAAACAGAGCTACTAATTATAAAATGAATATTTATGTCCACA
The DNA here is from genome assembly GCA_963576735.1 of Bedellia somnulentella. Taxonomy (NCBI): domain Eukaryota; kingdom Metazoa; phylum Arthropoda; class Insecta; order Lepidoptera; family Bedelliidae; genus Bedellia; species Bedellia somnulentella. The sequence goes on from OY755170.1 coordinate 15,911,813, forward strand.
TTTTAAAATATAAATTTCTTTTCACGGCTTTATTATACATGAAATATAATGATAATTGAAATTAACGCACAAATTATTTTTATTTTGAGTTATAAATATAACCGATAACATACAATAGGTCATAAATAAAAGATGTTATTAAAGGAAAGAAAAATTTCGACACTGGCGGGGTTCGAACCCCGCCAGTGTCGAAATTTTTCTTTCCTTTAATAACATCTTTTATTTATGAGTATAATAATCCCCACATGAGGAATTCATGTCAAAAAACATTAAATTATACAATAGGTCATTTAAAATTCCTAGTATCAGAGTATCTTCAAAGGATTAAAACAACATCAAGAGTAAAAATAAATATACTCGTATATAAAATATAATTTATTCAATGTAACGAAACATGCAATATAAATTTAATTTTATTTTACGGCGTTTATATATAAATGAAAAAAATATGATAATTTAAGTTACAGCAAAAAATATTTCGACTTTGACTCATATATTATACCGAAAATATACACTAGGTCATAAAAATGCCTAGTAAATAATAAAATCTTTAAAGGATTGAAACATCATTCAATAGAATTTCAATATATAAAAAAACAAATTAATTCAATCAAACGTAACACAGCCTGCGTGGCCTACGGCTGGATAAAATGGTTTTCAGCAACAGGCGTGTCTGTGCAGAAATAGATTGAACGTAAAAAAAATATTTCCAGATTCCTTTGTTATTGATACTATTTTTTATTAAAAATCATTAAATATGAAATTGTTGAAAACAAAGTAAGAAATATACTCGATGTATGCATATGTTAACTTATTCGTGATACGATATTTTTAGATCGATCTCGCGTCAGAATATTCAATGCTAGCTAATTTTCAAGTTGGCAACTGTATTTCTTTTCATATTTTATGAAGATTCTACCAATTTCACGTAGCTGCTTTAAATAGCACAAAAAAAAGAAATTTATTGGCCGTGCTAGAGAATGACACCTAAAGAAAATGAAAACGGACATTGATCAAGGTAAACTATTTTTTTCTACCCACGTGACACTCCAATATACTCTACATTTACTCTTTGGTCAGTTGTCCGCTCTCTCAAGTACTGAGAATTATTACAATATCTCAAATTGAAAAATTTCTTTACGTCAAAAGAATTTCAAATATTACTCCCGTCTCGTTTGTCGTTACTTTTCATTAAAGTTTTTCCGCGGAACCTTTAGTAATAAGTAGAGTCCGTTCGAGCAAAATAGAAATGCTATAAATTGCAAATTTTTTGCAGCGTTGCACTCAAAAAGGCCATCGCATTTCAAAAGTTAAATACTGACATGTATATAATAGTTAATAGTTAGTCTTATTGAGCGTGAGGACGATTTTTCTTGTAGTGTCCTCTGAATATTTTTGTGGGAATAACGCCACATTTCTGCAGTATCATCATAACGGTTATATACTAGAGTCTAGGAACGGCTTGTTTTTATATTAATTCATGAATTGAACATAGCCAACATGCTCAAGATAATCAATAACTTTAAATCAGCTCTTCGCTCTCACGCATCCTTAGACACCATTTCAGTTTGCTGAATCTTCCTCTTCAAATTGCTTAAAATTCTTAAATATTTCATAATAAGCATGTAATAAATACATTTGCCTTTTTTAAGCAAATTTTGATATAGTTACGAATGAGTAATTCGGTATTTTTAGGGCAGAGAAGTCACTTTTTGTTGTACTTTATATTTTAGTGATGCTTTCATTATATAAATTCGTTTGGAAAATTAACGTTTTGAATTTCAATTACATTTTGAACCAGAAAGCATTTGACTTTTTCGGAAATTGTCAAACTAATTACTAACTGCCCCTTTGTTTTGTACACCGAAACTACACGTATCAACTAGCCATAGAATCAAGCAAAGCAATTAAAAGTTTGTAGTAAAATTTTACTCTGCAAATTATTTTATTGCTTCGTATCGTTCATCAAATATTGAGGTCAAAAATGATGAAAAAATCCATAAAATGGCATCCTAACTTTAGTAGTTGACTTTTTATAGTTTATGCCTATTCAAATATGCTACGATGTTATTTGACACGGCTCATTAATAATGTATTTTTGCGAATTCGCTATATTTGTTTGTCTTCGTTCAGGTACAAATTATTATTTTTCTTCTTAACTTTTTATAATTACAATTCTCTTCGACCAATAATTTTTGAATTCTATTTAAACATTTTTACCAACAAAAATAATAAGGGCAGACAAAAAATGCCTGACAATAACATAACATAGTCCCAAGTTGAATTAACACCTTCCATACTTGAATATGACATTTGTGTAATTATCTGATTTAAGCAAAGCATATATAACTAGTATTCCCAATACAGGAAGTGTGATTTCGTGGCTCGATGTGGTTTCGAACCAAAACCGCACGCTAAATTAACTGGACTACCTTTTTAGATTCCCTAGACACCAACATGACATTTTGTTTATTTGAATTCAGTTAGTGGTATGGTTTATGGTATACCATGCACTCACTTCCGAGCTCGTATTTATTTCATTTACATTATTATTACACCTATTTATGAATAATGTGTTACAATTGTGCACATCTTAAAGCCAAATTAGTGAATATTCTCTTTGCTGTATAGTGTACGAATAAAATTTGGTTCATTCAGTCACAGTAGATTTCAGATGATATTTTATATATCTTATATTGACTCCTAAACTATAGAAATAAAAAGCATATTTGCGAACCTAAACCTTTCACATAGGATCGTACTCATATCTTATTAACTCCATGATTTTGTCTCCAGCAATTAATGTGTAATTAATCTTGATAAACGTCCAACGCTCTACCACGCGAAACTGTGAACGACAGTAGGAAGTTTTATTTGCGGGCGGGCGGCTAGAAGTGGGGCGGGCGGGCGCGCTGTCTCTTCAGTCGGCCCGCGTCTGCTCGCCTGCGCACGTTGCGCCGTCAGTACCGCAACAAATCATCTGCTGATATGCCGCCAAACATTACGCAAATCTTGCGATATAAACTCTCGTGTTTTACATTTCTACAAATGAAAACCAACAGTTATTTCTCCATTAATAATGTCAAAACCAAGAGAAGCCAAAGTTAAAAACAAAAAGACCGAACCTCCTCTCAAAATTTTACCGGCAGATGTACTATTGAAAGCCAAAAGCACCATAGGTATTCTTTTAAAGGGCAAACATGAACAACTACCGTCTAATATAAGTGACCAAGAATCAAGAGGTAAATTAAAGAAGAAAATTTACGACCGATCGGAGGCCGATTTCGATTATGTGTCTTCGAAAGGCCGAAGAGGTCAAGCAGCTGATTACAAACATGAGCATTATAGAGGAGGTAAATTTCGACGTCCTCTCTCAAGCCCTGCGTCTTCAGTTCGACAATATAACGGGGATCGTGCTAAAAGTGTTTATAGTGATAATCATTACAGTTACGACCCTGTATCAATCACAGGTCAACATCGCAGTAATTCTGCTGAGGAAATCAGAGTACAATCTAGATTAGTAATACCAGTGGATAATAAACTAAATGGTTCAGGTGCATTGACTCCAGAAGGGTCCGTGAAGCCAAGAAAAAAATTGTCATTTAGAGAACCAGAAATAGAAGGCGATGGAAATAAGTCTGGTCACCGAACCCGTAGTAGACTCGCAACAGGAACAAGCAGTTTGCCTCGACGTCAGCCGAACAATGAATCACAAGAGATACCTTCGCCAGAACCACCTAATATCGCAGATCCTCTTGACACAGACTTAGAGGTAAAATTGCAATAACATTTCTAAAATATTGCACCAATACGTATTCAACCTTCAGAAAGGTGTTAATAGTAGTAATCTCAAATATTATGTACACTTTAGAGATTTATTACTTCATCTGAAATTATTTGGCACCTCTGCAGTTAAATGTTAAAGGAGATAAAAATAATTTCCTGTGTTAAATATTAAATTTTATTAAGTATTTCATCTCTTTGGTCAATATTGTGTTGCTTTTTGCCATTTTATTCCAGTATCTGATGCTTAATGTTAGTAACTACATTTTCACTTTACTTAGAGGTTAGTAGTATTCAGAAAATATTATTACGAGAAATGTAGAAAATAGTGATATAGCTTATAGTTTATTTCTATCCCAAAAGAAATTTTTAAATAAGATGTCGATGTCAATTCATTTCAACCACATATTTTCACTTTCTGTTTCCATATGAATTGCGTCCTTGAACTATTTTCAGATACAGTGTGCTAGTTTAGCGTTAGTTCTAAAGAAAATTTAAAAAATCCTCACAAATATGTAATAGACTTTTATAATCTAACGTCAACGTAAACACGTAATAGAGTTGCCTTCAGCGTGCGTTTAGTTTCCGAGGAAAGACCGCTGTTCAATGCACATTGCTTATTAACGGTTGGGAAGAGGCAATACTTGAAAAGCGACACAGCACTAATAATTCGTCAAGGGCGTTACTTCCGTCAACGGATTTATTTGTTATTTAGAAAATATCCCAGTATTCTTGGTCTATTTGTACGGGATATTTTGGACGCGATGTCCACGAGGCCAGGTGGCGTGGCAAACGGCTATTGCGGTATGAGACTCTGCGGTTCTCCTCATGCTTATTCCAGATCAAGGGATTGCGTATTTTAATTAACGCTTTTACGTAAAAACTTGCACTAAAAGTATGGTTTTGTTAGTGTTAATTAGTTTCACCAAAATATGATATTGACTAAAACTTGAGGAAATTTGCGGTTGGCGCAAATCGTCATGCTATTTATTCGTGGTATATAAATGCAAGTGTGTTTCTTTGTGGTAAAGGTTTTATTAAGAATATTACTTTAAGTCCAACTAAATTGTCATTCATAAATACAATCGAAATATCATCTAAGTACATATATACATATACTCATGGCTATAAATTCCTTAACGGGGTAGCCAGAGCTTTGGAATGAGAAATTCCTCAGCACCTTTTGGAAGTTGATTGGGGAAAAGATGATAATAATAAATAATTTTAGTGACGGGTCTCCAACCTCATCGCGCAAAAATCACTCTAAATGCTCCTAGACCCTTAGTCGCCTCTTACGAACACCTACGGCACAATATCATTTATGGTTGTTGTAAAATACGAACACTTAATCATTTCACGTAAAATAAGTCCGTAAAACCTAAACAAATACTGGCCTAATTGACTGGTTTATTGATCATACTACTATTACAAAACCGACTTATATCAATCTATATAATAAAATTGAACGCTTAATGTATTGCTCAACGAAAAACACGAATACGGCAAGACCGAATCGATTGATTCTATTTTTAAAGTGTTACATACAATTTTCGGAAGATTCTTAGTCGTTAGTGTAAGGACAATATTAAAATCATTGTTTTTCTCATTGTCTGACAGAAACTCTCAGCAGGTTGGTTAAATATATCAATTTGATGTCATCCATCAGGTAAATAGCGATAAATATTTTGTAGTACCAAGTTTGGCGGCTTTTATAATTCAAAATATTTTATCCCCTGAAACAAAACAGAAACAAAATTTGAACTGAATTTTTAAAGGGTGTATACATAAATTACTTTGGCTGATAGGAATTGTTTGATCCAATACCATCAATTTTTTATGATACTGTTACGTGCATTGTCCCGGAACAGATTGCTGAATTGCAATTCAATAGTCTGTTGACGCTTTTTGATGCGTTAAAATCAAATTTGAATTGAACGATAAAATGAAACCACTTTTACAATTATTGTTGGTGAACCTTTTACTTTTAAGTACATTTTAATCCCACTTTTTGCGTTGATTGTTTTATCACGCAGCACTAAAAGGATTCGGCAAAATGGGATTTGTAAGTATGTCAGTAATCAAATGATAACTATCTATCGGAATATCAGTGTTTGTATCAATATATATTTCAGCAAATGATTTACAACAGAAGTATTAAAGTTATTTATCAGCTTGTGAAATTCCTGCCTAGCGATGATACTGAAAATATCAAATCGAACTGTCGAGTTTCATGCATTGGAATCAGTGTTACGCATGTCTTTCTTACTATTCAGTATTACATCACATTTCAGTGAATTCATCGGCATAGTGAATCATGTTTTTCACATTTTAGCAGTGAAAGTGGGTTTTTCCTATTTTCGTAATAAATATGTGATATTGGATAGTTATTATTTATATATAAATAATTATTCCTAACATAAAATATTATGTATATTGTACATAATGGTTTCAAATATGCTTTAAAAGATGTAATTTTATCTACGGCGTTCTTAACATCTTAATACATTATATATTCGTAAAAAATCTAAAAAAAAAAATCTCTTTAATATATACTACTACACAACTGTCATTAGGCTGTCATTTCGCAAGCCGTAAAATAAGATGAAAAACGAAGCTACGAACAATAGTAAGAAGGTACATACATTCTTGTAACACTTACACGTGCAAAAGCTTTTACCCCGCATACATCAGCCGCATTTCTTTGACCTCCATACTGTGACTACCTTACCAACAGAAATAGATGAACTACGTTCTGTATCCGCGCTCCGATGTTCACGAACTATAAAGAGGTATCTTAAACTTTGGAGATAACTATCTTGAGATGAAAGGTCAACTATCCAAATACAATCACGTGATTCTTACGTGTATATGGGTTCGAATAGCTAAGGTAAATAATTAGTCTACAATCAAGCAATCGCTTCTTCTCCGAAACATAAATATGTTTTGATTTCAGTACATCAAAAGAAAAATCTTTATTTTCACGACGAAGTTCATTTATTTGTAAATAAGCGGACTCCGTTATTAATCCAGATCAAATATTTGCTTCTTAAATACGTTGTTTATGTCTGACTTAAGGTTATCATATTCCATATTAGTATTTAATAATTTAATAATGCATATTTTTGACAGGGGCGAGTTTAAATTAACTATTTGCTCTCGATGTCATGCCCATCGTTTCTTTTCTTTGAGAAACAAAAATCTGCAGAGAATTGTACATGTATTTTCTCTTAGAGAACCGTCCATTCGAGAAGCCCGGTCTTTAAATCTTTTACGCAGCATTAAAAAAGTTAGTAGAACAGACACATGTAGCACGTGACTTTATTTTGTAGTGTGCAATAAATTGATTTTATATTTAAATTTATTTTTCATTTAAGTTATTAGTTCTTTTGTGAATATTGGAATCTACTTCAACAGAAAGTATAAAAGTTATTCTTCCGTAAGTCGTTCCATCCGTGTTGCTGATGTCCACAAACAAACATTTTCTGAGTAATTTTCAATCGTTCAGTCAATTTTCGTTCAAAGCTTTACCTAAGCTGAGTTGTACTTAGTCATGTGACAGTACATTGGAATAAGTCAGCGATAGGAATGCGACCTATCACGTAAATTAACTATGTGAGCAAAACGTGGGTGCTCTGGACACCATGTGTTTAGAATGTATTTTGATGCGTTTACCTTTTTGATTAGTGTATTATAGTTTAACATAATTTTATCGAATTATTTTAGTTCCCTGTAGGTATAGTTATTGTTAAGTTGACTCAGGATTTTTCCTGTCTATTCATTTCTTTGCCGGTAGGTCATCCATGTTGTAAAATTTAACAAGTCTCTACTCGTCACGTATCAGTCTCATTCCGTTTATTTTACATACATACATACATATACTCGCGGCTGTAAATCCCTAAAAGGAGTAGCTAAGGAATCAAAATATTATTGAGCCACTTTTTTAAGCTAAAATAAATATTTTTGATGGTTGGTCTCCAACCGCATCGCACAAAAATCACTTAAAAAACCCCTATACACTTAGTCTAGTTAAAAATACTTTTAATAATGATAGCTCCTACCGACTGGGGAAAACATAGTGTTAACGTAAATAGATTAAAGGTCGTGATCTTTTTGGTTCTCGGGTAAGAGTTGCGGGATTTTTGACCCTCCATGTCTGGTTTTGCAACGCTTTCCTCCGACTCCTTACAACAAATACGGATGGCGAACCTCTGTGAGTAAATATTTATAAATATAATTAAATAAACCTTTAGTAAGTTAAAAAAAAGTATAACTAATTTATATAAAATGTATATATATGGATAGCTACTGATAATCACGGAACTTCATTAATACACATTTACTAAAAACTGAACACAGTTGACAAACACGATATCAAGGAATATAAGTGCAATTCAAAATTGAGCATTCGTGACAGACCTTGAATCGAAGCCAACGATTGGCTCGATATACTCACTACGGAGACAATACCATCAAAGAAACTGATGAATATTTTCCAAAAGTTTTTAATGTAAAGGAAAATTGATTCCTTGCCAAGCAGGCGTGAAACCATATTTTGATATTTTCTTACTGCCTATTTGTCCATACGGTATATAATTATTATAAGAAACATTTTAATTCTATAATGGCTTTTGGTCAGTTTTTAAATGTCACAATTCATTTTCAATTCAAGTATTTTTTTTAATTCTATCTATCTGCAATATCTTATATTATACGAGGATTTTAGACAAAATTAACCTCTTTTAAATTTATTTAATATTACTTTTACTTAATGCATTTTTCGTGTTAATGTATGCTCTGTTGACAAACTAAACAAATACATGAATTGTAAAATTGCAGTTAACTCTAATATAAAATCAATTTTACTTCCAAAAATACAGCCTTTTCTTTTCATATTAATTTACGGACATGTGGATTATATAGAGCGATCGTTCATTTACAATATTTTTCCTCTTTAACCTGCGAAATTAGCTGAAGAACAATCATTTGATATAGACTTGATTAAGTATTTCTGGTATAATTTCGTTATATTTGGAGTATGGCATAGGAAGGACTTTACAAACACAATTTTTTTTCAATATGTGTATCTTAGCAATCGCAATTCAAAACCCTTTTCGTTACAAAATACTTAAACGCTTGGTAATGTAGAATCAAACGTTCCGGTAGTAATGCAATCAATCGCAAAGAACTCACGGCATATTTAATAAACGACATTCATGTTCAACCAAATAAGCATTTCTTTTTGATAAAATATGCAATGCAAATTCAAATTTATCTTTCAACATATGCTTTACTTTAAGCTCACATATCGATTTGAGTTTCCGTGAAAAACTTTCACAGGTGTTTGCTCGTTGGTTGAGTAAATTAAAATATTATCAAACTTCATCCTCATTACGAACAATTGCGGGAAATAGTTATTCTCGTTTTTAATTAAAATTACAAAATAATAAATTTCACGAGTTAACCACCAACTGCATCATGTTTCCGAGAACTCGTTCGTTTTTCCTACGTCTTCATTAATAGAGTTCTTATTACTTTATTAACATTAAATAATGGGCCAGGTTGTTAATTCAACGCGCATTTTTAATTAATACGAATATACATGAAAGTTTTTATCGCAGAATTTTACAAAACAATATTTTACCACACATTTGTAATATTTAAAACATTTCAAACTGACAGGATATATCCCTGATATATAATCAGCTACATTTTCATACTTTAGGTTATCAAAAATTGCAACATTTTATGTTCTGGATGATTATGTTGGTGACTAGGTTTGGTTTGACTGAATCCATTCAGTCGCCGATTTGAATCCCACTGAAGGCAATATTTATATGATGAATAGTATTAATTGCTTTTTCGTTTTGTATGTTATTATAGGGTATTAAACAGATCGAATAGTTACTATCCCTCACCTTATTAAATGAACTAACAATTTCTTGGCATACTTAATATCTGAACATTTTATGCCCGTATATATATTTATTTATTATGTATCTACCTTTTATAACGTATAATGTTCTTTCCTTTTTTGTTCACAGAGTCAAGCCATGCGCATAGTCCGCACAATAGGGCAGGCTTTTGAGGTTTGTCACAAGATAGAGAACGCGCCATCTCAGGACACTGGTGCAGGAGCGTCCACCTCCTCTGCTACGACCGAACCGCCCCCCTCTGAACAAGTCAGCGACCAGCAATACTCCAGTGGTAAGTGGTAATACTCTTCGCTTTTAAAATATGATAGACGAATGGAATTTACAATCTCAAGGGTCTTTCAACAAGAACTTTGATTTTTAATATTTTTTTTTTGATGTAATTGATTCAAGTTTTTATAGAAGTTAGGTGTCACAAGCAGAGCAAAGTTCGGTAATTATGAGTTCTTGTTGAAAGACTCTGTATGTCCCCGAATACAGTGGTGGTGCTAGTAATCTGGAAATAATATACCATTTTGTTATTTAGTGAATGCAAAATAATATTTAATCTGGTTCAGTTAACATGGTCGACATTGAGAAATCGATCTCTCACTCGCTCTTAAAAAAACAATAACCTTTATTATGACCAGTTCTCAAATTTTAAACTGGTTGCTTTAATAATTTTAAATTATGTTACAGTTGATTTGAAATTCTTTTAAATATCAATTTGTGTATCAATATATATTGTACGTGCCCAACTTTTGGATACTGTTTGCGAAATATTTGCTGAATGATGTATAATGGCAGTGTAAATGCTGTAAGCGAATGGTGTAGTTTTTGGTCGCTCGGCGAATATTTATATTCATGATATCATGCCAGAATTACAATTAATTCGAACTTTAAAAAGTAAATTATCTAAAAAGATATATATATATATATATATATATATATATATATATATACATAATTTTATTATTATTATATTTATTATTATATAATTTACTTTTTAAAGTTCGAATTAATTGTAATTCTGGCATGAATATATTAATAAAATGTAATTATCTAAAATAAGAATTGCATTCGATGTTCTCAAAGCTAACCTTTACGATAAAAAATATATAAAACTCTTCCCATTGCGAGTATGTATATAATTAGTTTCCTATGTCATTAAAGCATTGTAACCCAGCAAATAACTGTACAAGATCAATAACGTCTCATATCAGCCGCAAGCAAATCCCACCCACAAAACATTAATTTACTTACAAAAATATAGTCTACTCTTTTCTAGCCAGTAAAAGACATAAAACGCAAAAATTTGTTTTAAAATATGTTATATTGTATATTTTATTTCGTTCATAGGGATATGATACTTTGTAAGTAAAGTAATATAAAGTTCACGTGTGTTAAGCATACTCCTCGTGTACTAAGCCCTCTGAGCTTAGCTTTGATATTAAATAGTTAGGATCTGATATTTTTCTATTTTCTGATATTATCGTATAAGTTTTCAGGCATGGTTACTGCGAGCTTTGGCATCGTTTATTGCATATTTGCTTTATTGCTACTCTTTTAGTTTGCAATATGTATTTATTGCAAAATGGAAAATAAACCTTCATAAGCTTATCATTTCTTCATAGATGTGTAGTGTCTTAGATAGTGGCTTAGATAACTGTGGAGTGTCAGCTTAGAATAGCCCTACCCTATTTCTTCCGGTGGGTGTACGTAAGAGGCAACTAATGGTGTTGGGTCTTTTACGGGATTTTTCCCACTCAACCTTCCAAAAGTGACTGAGGAATTTCTAATTTCTTTAGCTCCGACTACCATAACCGTGAGTATATGTATACTATACAACCTATTACATTATTGACTCGTTTCTGCTTAATGACGTCCATTTGGAAAATAAATATTGCGGTCACTTTTCTCTCATAATTCCTAAACCTTTTTTAATCACATTTGACACCCATAAAATCATTCAAAATTATAACAATCTTCACAATTACATTGTCGAAAAAAAACAATACAACTCTTTTCATTTTATAACAAGATCCATCAGCACTTCCACAAATTTGTATTTTTTTCCCTCGAATCCTATTTGCAGAATTATATTTTTAAATCGCTTTATACAATACAATACAATTTATTTTACTTCTTGTCTTGAATGAATTTACTCTTTTATTCTTCTTTTACATACTGTTTTATTTATCTCATTTTGCACTACCGCTTTAGTTTTAACATTTTTAATCAGGTCTTCAAACGTCTTTGGTAGTCGTCCTCCCAACATCACCATTCATATTAGAATCTCTTTTTTCCTCAAATATCTAACCACGTATTAATTTATAGAAAATATCCTTCGGTATTATGGCTAAGATAAATAGTAAGGTTTTATTAAAATGCAGAAAAGTTATTAGTAATGAATATAATAATGTTATTTTACCCTACTCATTGTTTCTTTTGGGACATGTCGTAGTTAAATTAGTTTTATGACAGTCTACGTAACCCAACAGCTGTTTTAGGACGGTACGTCATAGTCATTAAATGAAAACAACCGTCAATTTTGTTAATCGCGACACAGTGCGTAGGCCATGCATTATTACTAATTCTATTAACTTTCTGAAATATAGTATTTCTTTCGACATGGGTCCAGCCATATTTTTCTGCTTTTGATAGGTGTGTGTGTTTTTTTCACAGATTTATGTTTAAACCAAATCTAATATATTAAGCGACGAGATCAATTATGCTCAAGACAAAATCCAAGTATACTTGTACTATCAAACATGCCTGCACATAAAACTTTCAAGTCACTCGGTAATTTTATATTTGTAAACTTAAAAAAATACGTTTTTATCATCTATTGGTAAGTCCTGAGAAACATCGTGAGGAAACCCACATGGCTGAGTTGTACTTAGTCACGTGACAGTGTATTCGTACAAAACGGCGATAGGCCTGCCCCCTATCACGTGAGTACACTGTCTAAGCAAAACCTACCTTCTCTGGAAACTAGATGGCGCTTGCCATGTGAGTTCAGGAGTATTGGTACCTCTGCCAACCCCTTCGGGGATAAACGGTGTGAACGTTTATTTTATGTTATGTTATGGTAAGTCCTAATCAGAGTTTATTCAATTGTGCATCTAAGTATTCTTCTCAGTGTCTAACCACTTTCAAAATCCATTGCACTTTAAACGTCTAGGTTTCTAGTTAAATATAACTTATATAATTTGGATACGGTGTTAATAAATAAACGGGCCAGTTCCCAAACGGTCCTAGATTGACCCCTCAAGTCGTCTAAACTACTTCAATGAAAATGTCTTGGACAGATCCAGTTAATCGAGAGTTATCCAATTAAAGTAAATCGTGAATCGGTGCATTGCATCGGAAATTGAGGAGTATGTCTGTTTCCTGTTATTTTATTTATCTCCACAGAGGTGGCTGGAGTACTTATTCTGATATCACGTGACATTTAGTCACCACGTGTATGTGATGAATTCATAGAAGAGGCTAATGTCTAAACCTATCCTATCTAATCTATCTAAATCTATCATCTCTTTGTACGCACACACTCAGCAATGTTGGTTTCGTCGCTATAACTCTCCTCACTATTGTAAATCTTCATAAATAAACCACTATCCGATACAACTAAAAAGATATCAAAAAATATTTTTCCAAGAGCAGACTCCTTTCTAAACACATTTTTGTATACCTATATTTTATCTATCTACACCATTATTATAAAGAGGAAAACTTCGTTTGTTTCATGGTGATGAAAAGACTCAAAAACGACTGGACCGATTTGAAAGATTCTTTCATCATTCGAAAGCTACATTATTCAGGAGCAGCATAGGCTACTTTTATTTTCGATAAAAATAGGGTTCCGAAACATAGGTAGGCCACACTATAAGTTTTTCGTTACTTCAAAAACAGTATGTTATATTTTAAATATTATGTTCATTGCTTTTCAAAATACTCTGCGTTACATTTACATACTTTTCATGCGAATGAACCATTTTAAAACAGCAGAACCGCAGATCTAAAGTTATGTTTTCTAAGTGCTGATTGAACGCTATCACTGCCTCTTCGGACCTGGTAAAGTGAAACCTCTCATCGAATCTTCAACTTTAGTGGTAATGCCGAAATTACAGGATGCTAGGTCGGGGCTATAAGCAGGATGATGTACTGTTTTGGAAGTTAAAAATGACTTTGTTTTGTTGGCCGTGTGTGAAGAAGCTTTGTCATGATAAAGGAGAATGCGGCTTTTTGGTCGTCTTTTGCGAACCTTGTTTTAAAAGCTTGGAAAAACGAATGATATTATACCACTCAGCATCAGCATTTTCATTTTCAAACACCCATTCACAAGACCACTGTTTTTTTTCGGGTTCAAAACAATAAATTCACGTTTTGTCCCCTGTAAAAATGTCATAAACAGCAGTAGAATGTTCGTGGTCTTACTTTAGTACCATCAGTGAGCATCATTCCACGCAAGCCCGCGTTTGCACCGCTGTCAGTTCCTGCGATCCAACGACAACAAAGTTTTCGGAACTCTTAATTCGTCATGTAAAGAAACTTGAACTCTCTTAAATTTAAAACAAACTATTGCCTCACGGTGCTCAAACACGGTGCTTCTCTCCCTAAAGCATTTTCAGGACGAGCAGCGCAGTCTTGCGGAGAGAGAGAACTTTTGAAATTGTAAAAATTCATCGCTCTAAAATCTTTTCGACTTAATTTAATTTTCGTTGATGTGTGATAATGATAAAAAACGAATGGTTGAGGTTGTAATGTTGTAAAAAGTATAACATTCAATATTCAAATAGGTCCGATTAGCTAGAAGTGGATGTTTTACTGAAAAATAAACAATAATTCTCAATATAAGGTGAAAATCATCAAAAAGCGTGGGTATTGCCATATTTTTCTTCTTTCGAGCAACTCACGCTTTTTCATGTTTTTGACCTTATATTTGGAATTATTTTTTATTTACGTGCTTTATATAAGCGGGTTTTTCAGTTTTCTTAAACTACATTTTTTTTTAAATTCTTGCATTTTTTTCTTTCTAATGGGCTATGTTTTCTCACCATAATAATAAATGATTTCATCACAAATTACAGTTTATAACAATAATATTTAGTTTTGGAATGATTAAAATCAGACGTTTGGTTTTAAAGTTATGGCGAAATCAAAATATTGCGATTCCTGTTGCGCGCCCTGTTGCGGCAGGCGGGGCGGGTTGGCCGGCAGGGCGGGGGTTGCCGGCGGCACAAGCGTGATAGCCTCCCTAGGCAGTGGTTGTGCGCGAAGTCTTAATAATTTACGTAAATATTTTACAAGGAAATAATTTAAAGTTAATTTCTAACTAAAACTAACAGAGCTACGGCTATGCACGAGAACTAAGCAGTTTTAAATGAAACCAGTGAAATTTGTGCCAATTTGAACGGTTGAAAAACGAAAATGGCAGACATAAATAGTAAATATTTTGAATACTTACTTACTTCTTTCTACTTTTTTTTATACAATTTATGTACATCTGTATGCATTAATTTAAAGATGTTATTTTAATATTACAAACACTCGATTTTACAATATCTGTATAGATCCTATTAATATTATTAATGAGAAAGTGTTATTATTTGTGTTGCTTTCAATAAAACAAGGCTTTTAAATGTGACTCCCATTAACACATAGGACACTTTTTATCTTTTAAAAATCGAAAGTTTCATCAGTTACCATCAAAATAAATATAAGTTCACTCGTTTGTCAATAGTAACAGTATCAAAAATATACTACCAAATTTAACTAAGCCCGTAGCCTAGCGGTATAACAATTTGGTTCAGCAGGTCCCAAATTCATACTCCAGGGAGTATAAATTTTAATAAATATTTTTTATTCCTCTTTTGTGAGCCGTGTTCTTGTAGTGCCAGCTTAGAAAAGTAGGTACTATCCCCTTACTTATTTGATATATTTATCTCATCGTCAATACAACCCATCACTTACATTCCTTTATTTTAAGATCTTTTTCCAATTCAATACGTGTACACCGGCTTAGAATGTCACTACACCTTTCTACCCACGAGTTTCGTAAGAGGCGACTTAGGATATGGAGCTTTTTCAGTGGTTTTTGGACAATGCGATTGGAGATCACCAATGATACTTTATTTCTACCATCTTTGTCTTTGTCCCCTATCAACTTCTTGTCTGAAGAGTTTCTAGCTTTGAAGCTCTGGCTACCCCTTTTTAGCATTTATATTTGCGAATTAATTTATAATGATATGTAACGGTAAGGCGACCCAGTTGGGTAAATTGTACTTGGCCATGTGACTGTGTATTTGTACAAAATGGCGATTGACCTGCCCCCTTTTAAGTGACGATACTGTCTAAGCAGAACGTGGGTACTTTGAAAGCATACATTCGAATTAAGTCACATTATTGAAGAACACATTAGTTTGTTGATGAAGCCCTATTCAAAACAACGATTTATCGCTTGTTTGCTGAATTTCAACGTATATGTGCCAAGCTCATTGATGATCCCCGTCAAGGTAAAAAATTCGGGTAACTTAAGACATTAGCATAAGTCAAATAAAAATAATCTTGCATGAAAAATTAGGTGTCAAAAAGTAGTTATTCCGATAGATAGTAAAATGCGGCTCGCGTTACTTTGTTTGTCGGTACTATCGAAATATTCCACGAAGAATCCTCAAATTGTACTAAACAACATTGTATCAGCTGATGAATCCTGGATATACGCGTAGGAACCCAAAACAAAGAATCACGAGTTTGGGTGGCCCGTTTGTCTTCTTGTCATGTTAGGACCTCTCGAAGGATAAAAACGGTTAATGCAGATTTTTTTTAACTCCGTTAAGAGAAGTGCAATCGCCACATAATCCTCCTTTACTTAAAATACGAGGGGCATGCCAAAAGAAACTAGATACTCAAAAATTATAAAATTTATTCTTCATTACAAATATCGATCTTTTCAAAGTATTCCCCCTGAGCACGTATACACTTTTCCATACGTCTGAACCAATTAGAAAATACCTGTGACCACTTTTCTTTAGATACCTCAGAAATCTCGAAATTATAGGCAACCAGCGCATCTTCTTTGCTTTCAAACCTCTTCCCTTTTAGTTTTTCTTTAATTTTTGGAAACAAGTAAAAATTACAAGGCGCTAGGTCAGGGAAATATGGCGGGTGAGGGAGAGTTGACACATTTTTCAAATTGAAAAAGTCTAGCGTTCTGGCAGACGTGTGCGGCGCCGCATTGTCGTGGTGCCAGAGAAGGTGCCGGATTCCTGACTTCGGTCGCTTGTCGCACCAAGCTGACATCACTTTTGGAGCACAAACTATCACATAACATTCGGAGTTCACCGTTCTTTCATTCTCTAGCACAACAGTAGCAATATGACCCGTTTTGCAGAAAAACGAGGCGACCATTTGTTTCTGTGTGCTTCGTGCACGGTGACATTTCGTTGGAGTTGGCTCGTCTTCAAAGCACCATACAGTCGACTGTCGCTTTGATTCGCGATCATAGTTATATAGCCATGTTTCGTCACCAGTCAGTATGTCATATACGTTTTTTTTCTCGCCTCCGCTGAATTTATCTATCATGAATAGGCACCAATCCACCCGGCGGTCTCTCTACTCATCGGTAAGTTTGTGCGGCACCCATCTCGAACAACGTTTACGGAGAGAAAGGTGGTTTGAATTATGGATTGCATTGCTGCTGTTCTATTTCCTAGTTCTCACTCTAGCTCTATATATGTAATTCGTCGGTTTATGGGAATAAGTTTTTCGACTGCACAAACGTTTTCTTGCATGACCGCGGTTGTTGGTAGTCCTGTCTTCGCTTCATCATCAAGACATCCCCGTCCTCTTTTAAATTCAGCAAACCAATTGAATACTGTTGCTCGGGAACAAGCAGACTCACCAAAAGTAGAAGCCAAAAGTTCAATACATTTTTGAGGCTTTAAACCTTTTTTAAAGTCATAATAAATCAAAGCGCGAAAATCACGTCGACTGAGCTCCATTGTTGCAAGTGAATTCCCGCCAGATTCTCGGAAAAATGATGCTTATTGAAATAATAAATAAATAAAAGAAGTGTGTTCGATATTCAAATATTTCAATAAAAAACCAGCCTATAAGATGGTGTATAGCTTGCCAGTGTCAATTGAATGATAAAAGCAACGGATTAACGATTAATTTAAAACTTTGACGTTCAAAAATGTTAGTATTTAACTTTATTTTGAAAAATAAACTTTTTGACTTTTTTTTTGTTGGATTGGCATGCTTATCGTAGCAATAAATTAATTTTTAAATAGTAATGCTGTGTCACTTCCTTGATACCCGAAATTTTTAGTGTCTCCTTCGTACAACAAGTAAAAATACCGCTAATTACAGCAGATGGCACTTTAATATCGTAAAAAGAGAGAAAAAGGAGTAATAAGATGGCTTGGGCTCATGGTGATGATCGATGCATGTAAATCGGTGAAAAAGATGTATATGGGGACAAATGTATTGAAAGAATGAAAGAAACGCGTTTGTTCCTCAGGTTTATTAATAGGCAAAGGAACACCATAAATATATAAACAAGTGACACATTCAACCAATAAAAAGAAAAAACAACAAAAGTATGTAAACAGAAAATATAAATATTAATTATAAGTACGACAAAGAAAAAACAGCAATAAAATTATGTGTAACATTTTTAAGGCACATTTCAGTTTGTATATAAACACTGATTAAAAATATCGCCGAGAAATGTACACCCCTGAGTTATATTATAATACTAGCTGACCCTGCAGACGTTGTTTTACCGTATAAATTATATATAAAACTAAATACCACTTATGAGTATAAAAAAAAAATTATAATTTTATTGTCAGACCTACCAAATGTATCTTAACACAATACTCCTATATACTTGCGAGCCGTAACTGTAACCGTTGTACGCTACTGTTACCTAAAACATAGGGAGTAGGTGGATCGCAAACCTGCTGCGAGCGGTAACGTATGCGGCTCTCAGCGAGCCGATGATTCCAAGGTACTCATTACTGTACCTGCAACGTTGCACGTTACGTGTACGTGGATCGCGAGCCTGCAGCGAGCAGCGCTACACGAACGACTCGCAGCAAGCCGACGATTGTCGGTTTTTGCCGCGAATCAAAGCGGGTGTTTGGTTACAGTTACAGTTTCCATAATGAGTACGCTCGGTAAAACAGTTCTGGCCTCGTCATTTCCATTAGGGTAGGCAGAGGAAATCGATCACCACTTTCTACGATCCTGACAAAACTCTCTAGCTTCGTATACATCCATCAACCTTCTCACACATGCTGCTGTATTCCTTATACCTACCGAATGTGTGTGCAAAATTTCATTATAATCGGTTTACCCGTTTCGGAGGAGTTTGGTGACAAACACTGTAGCTCGAGGATTTTATAAATTAGACTAGCTGAAACGGCAAACGTTGTTACGCCATATAATTTTCTTGATGGAAATTTCTAGTCTATTAATTAATATTAGGGGTGGAAAAAAATTATTACTAAGGAGTACAGTATTTAGTTAATAGCATAGTAAATTAGTAATAAACCTATTCTCAGACCTACCGAATGTGTATGCAAAATTTCATTGAAATCAGTTCAGCCGTTTTGGAGGAGTTAAGAGACAAACACTGTGACACGTAAATTTTATATATTAATTGTAAAAGAGTATTCTGACAAAGCATAGTTAAGCCTTTCACGCGATTATACGGTTGAGGCAAACAGGGAGTTTTCAGAACACCAGATGACAAATAGCTACGATATGTTCAGTATTAGTTATATGATATAACTAATACTGAACTGATATAACTTATATCTGTTAATACGAAGAAATAATTGTTTATGTGTAAAAATAATTTCCAAAAAGATTTAGCTGATAGAAAAATAAATTTCAGGAATGAATAGCTAAAACTTTTAGAAGGAAGAGTGAGAGGGGAAAAATAAAAGTAATTGTATAGTACTAGCACGCAAAAAACCGGTGTGATAAACTAGTTAGTATATGCTACAGTAAAACAAAATCTTAAGAATGAAAGAAAATTATATAATTACTTCATAAATATCAATCATATTTCGGATTGGCAGAATCGAAAGACGTTACTTTGAAAGTCAGTAATACCAAGTATGTGAAGAGAGTGCTTTCAGTTAAAGATAGAGAAACGTCGGAATAGCTCAGCCAAAGACACAATTAATTTGTACAAAATTCAGTCTATGAGTAATTACCATTAATTTTTAACTTTATGGCAAACGAAAAGGATTACATGTTTAAATTATCCATACATACATTTAAATTCTGTGCTGTATTATAAATACTCAGTGTAATACAATGAATACAATTTAAAAATACACAGAATACAATTCTGCTGTCACTTTGCGTCTAAAATCTTCCTCTTTTTTTCTAAGCCAGCATACTGCATACATAGCATGCTCTAGGTATAGACTTACGAGTATTTTGAAATTCGTTATTAATAAGACTACATCGTTATCCGACATATATTTTTTGCTGATATAATGTGTAAATGATATGCTATCCGTGACAAGCCGAGCTAGCTCGCTGGTGGTTCTATGTTATAGACTTTAGACTTTAGCTATAAAACTTGTGATTTATACTATTCTTTAATTTGTTGATAGAATAATTTTATATTAAAAGAGCAGCATGAACCGAGATTAACATAAATAATTGAAACGTGATTCTGAATTATTAAAATTGTTTGAATTTCAGTTTTATCCTTTTAGGGTTTCATACAGTTCTGCGAATAGCAATAATTTTATGTCCCAGGCACTTTGCTCGGAATTGAATTAATGCAAGTACTTACACATTGTTGGCCAGAGTAAATATTTTGACCCCTTTACTATAAATATTTGCGAATTGTATTAAACATATCAGAATGCAAGTACTGAGCTAAAACATTTTCAACAGATCAATCATTCTCTTCATACTCTCTAGAGGTACTCTAGAGATAGAAACTTAACAATGTTTTTACTAGACGCACAATTGTAATAAGGTAATAAGGCGCGCCAATTGCTGTGGTTTTGTTTTCACTTAACAAATTACTATTTAGATTTATACCAGCGGTAAAAAAGTGATTAGTTTCATGTAACTTTTTTTGTAATAAAGACCAAAGTTAAACATATAAAGTACCTATTCATATAGTTTCATTCGCGAATTTGTTCAGCTTTATCTTGATCTGTGACTGTCACTTTAATGGTCTCCTTGTCGTAGATTAATTGATTTAGTTCTTGATGGGTTCTCTACAATCGTTCAATTGCTTATTGAATTGTTTGAATTAGGACAAGTGTCAATATAAGTGACGATTCACGCCTATCCTGATCAGGCTGGTTAGGGTAGCACACTTGAATGGCTAATTCGAAATTTTTGTCAGAACAGATGGGACCTTTTAACGTACCCTCCGAAGCACAACACTGACTGTACGATAGGGCGTATCAAATAAATACAGGAGTTCAGTTGGCGGATTGCGAGTTTAACTTGAATTTTAATTAGTTCTATTTGTTAGAGAGAGATCAATAAAAGTCTCTTTTGCTACTTAGCATCACTTAACTACGGCGCGTAAATAGAAATAGAAATATTTATTTGTTACCAAAATACAAATTGTAAAGTAAACGTGTATGCTGTGTAGTGTCGGCTTAGAATAGCACTATCCCATTTCTACCCGTGGGTGATCGTAAGAGGCGAATATGGGTATAGGGGCTTTTTAAGTAACTTTTGGGCGATGTGGTTGGAGACCCGTCACCAACAATTATTTATTATTACCATCATTTCCCCACTTAACTTCCAAAAGTGGCTGGGGAATATTTTATTTCCAAAGCTCTGGCTACCCCGTTTAGGGATATATAGCCGTGAGAATATGTATGTATGTATGTATAAAGTAAACGATTCGATAAATCTTGCAATCTGCATATCTAGTAAGAGTAACCTTTTAACTAGATATCACGTCATGTAAAACCACCTGTTAAGCACTTCCTTAGTATCGTTTACTGTCATCTCATCCTAACCGATATCGTGACGATTCCAAGACGACCGAATCAGGCTTACCGTTAAGCTCCATTGTGACTAGTACAGTGAGCTGAAGGGACTATATATGTTTTTATGAAGCCACATCAAGTAATGTTAAAAACATCAGATAAATATAGTACAATAATTTCAATACATTGCTATTAAATTTATAAAAACACTTATAGATTATAATTAAAACTAAAATTAAAATCATAAAAGTACAACCATATTAAATACAAAATACATCTAAAGGTTTTGGCCATTGTCTAATTGAATGTTTAATAAATATCGTTTTAGTTTATTTCAGAAACTGTAAACGTTGTTTGGGCTGGTTAGATAGATTAGTTTAAATTAAGCCATGTTTTATCTACTACGTTACTGGCCCATTTATTTTTGAATATTCCGGTGTTGAAAAAGCATAATTTACTATATTTATTACACCTGCTGCTGCTGTTTAGTGTCGGCCTAGTATAGCACTACCTCGTTTCCTCCGGTGGGTGTACGTAAAAGGCGATTAACGGTATTAGGGCTTTTAACGGATTTTTGGGCAATGAGGTTTGACCCATCACGAAAAACCTTCATTTTACCATATTTTCCCCACTTCCTGAATTTCTAATTCCTTAGCTCTGGCTACCCCATCTAGGGATTTATAGCCGTGGTGAGTATATGTATGTATGTTATTACACCATAAATATTCCTCATTCATAAATACAGAAGCCCCTGTTGCTTTTATTTATACACTGTGTCGCACCCTTAAAAAAATATTTCTTGCAGAATTTGCCTAACACAGCATGATATTTTTTCTCTATATTTTAATATCACTATACAAATACGGTTGCTGGCCGATAAGAGTACACAGATTAAGTATTCTAGAACAAAATAATTGTTGAACTTAAATCAAGTAGACATAAGTTTTTTATCCAAAACAAATTTGTATGGACATACCTTGTAACTGATTTTATTCTTAATCCAGCAAGGAATTCAGGGCGTTTTCTAATATTTGAAATTAACTATATCATGCAGGTTTTGATTAATATTGTTATTTAACTATAAAAACAATTTGATTTGCAAGTCGCCATATAATAGCACTTCATCTCGTCTCGCTGATATATATGAAAAATATAATTTCATAACTGTTAGCTCGTATTTGAAAGCTTGCAACCGTGATAGCCCGGTGGGTAGAACACTCTGTTATCGTGCAATCGACTAGTGTTCAAATCCTGGGTCGGGCCTACACCAGTTTGTCTTTTCTAAAGACATATGTGTGGTTAATTTATCATGGTTGTTAACGGTGAGGGAAAACATCGTGAGGAAACCCACATGGCTGAGTTGTACTTAGTCATGTGACAGTGTATTCGTACAAAACGGCGATAGGCCTGCCCCCTATCACGTGAGTACACTGTCCATGCAAAACGTGGGTACTCTGAACACCAGGTGACAAAGTCACGTGATGTTCAGAAGTATTAGTACCTCTGCCAACCCCTTCGGGGATATTCGGCGTGAACGTTTATGTTATGTTATGTAAGAATAAGTGTGATTTGATTTGCACAGCGATGTTTCATGAGATCAGTTGAATGATAAAATACCGCAATGCGATTTTCTTAACACAATTCAGTACTCTGAACACTTGACTCGTGTTTCAATCTAACTCGTAATTTTAATCACGTATGCCGATTGCGCTAAACTGTGCTACAACGCGAATACAGATATACTCACTGAATATGCCCCTATTAGTAGACTTTAGTCCAAACTTCCTGGATCAGGGTTGTTGGCTGAGTGAATGTTATCTTTAGGAATCGTACAGTGCTTAGTTATACATAGTATTTATTTAATAGTTTAGCCGTATAAGGCTACGAATCCACTAGAGATGTGTAAAGTTAATATTTCATTAAAGAACCAATATAATTACTTTATTTAGCATAGGCATTTTGGAATTCCACGCTATAACGGCGATGGAATAGGCTTATAATGGGTACACTATTATGTGATTATTTAAAAGAAGTGTAAGTGGGGGTATTAATCACTGGTAATAAATGCTACAAACGTAAGAACTAATAATATTCCAGCCCATCGAAAAACATAATCTTAGACTTACACTATTTCTATTAAGCTGTGTAGTGACGGCTTAGAATAGCACTACCCTTTTTTTCATATGAGTGTTAGTAAGAGGCGGATGAAGAAATTGGAGCTTTTTCGGTGACTATTGGGCATTGCGTCTGGAGACCCGTCAAAATCCTTTCTTTGACAATCTTATCCCCACTCGATTTCCAAAAAAATGTCTGAGGAATTTCTTATTCCGAAGCTCTAGCTACCCCTACTAGGAATTTATAGCCGTGAGTAAGTGTATGTATTTCTATTAAAACGTACACTTAAATAATATATTTATTGACATATATTTTTTCCGTAACACTGCAAATCGATATCACATGTTGTATGTTTCCTTGCAGCTATACTGGACATGGACGTTCCGGGCGAGGAATCGGCCATTGGACCTTTGATGCCGATGGATGCGCTACTTCCCCCACCTATGGTAAGCCAAAATGTTTGCTTAGATTTTGTATGGACCGTGTAACAGATGGTGTTTATTATTACATTGCTTCCAAGATAAACGTAAAACATTGCGTTTTTAGTCGATGAAGCCGAAACCTTTCGAATCAGTGCATAATAAAAATATTATTCAAATCCACGCCGATTATTTTCCGACATTATATGACCCGTGATAGCTCAGTGGGTAGAACGCCGCTTATCGTGCAGACGAGGAGAGTTCAAATCCCGGGTCAGACCTATACCAGTTTGTCTTAGAAAAATAGAAATAATTACAATTCAATTTAAAAAGCAATCTTTGCTGTTATAAGAATAAAACTTCTCTGATAGGGAGCTTACCTGCCACTCAGACTTATCAATAGTTAGAAATTGTACCTTGTTATGAAGTTTGCTATAGAAAGTAGACACTGAAGTTTGTAGTTAATAAAAGTTTCCTTTGTTGTACAAAATGTTAACATCGATATTTATTGAATATAATCTTCTTACTTACGTATTTTATTACAGTTGAGAGGATTAAATTTTTTTCTTGAAACGCTGTAAGATAGGACTTGGTAGCTTCAAATAAAACTTATCTTTGCTGTATATAAAGTTAAGTATATACCAATGTCACTTATGTTAACGTTACTGTCAATTTTGTTTCATTAGAAACAAATATTTTTCATTTTCAAATAATGGTAATAATCAACCCTTTCGAGTTGAAAAAAGGTTTGTTTGAATAATTTATCAATTCGAGTAAACCTTCTGTTGCGTAGTCCTTTAAATCCAGTCTCTTCCAACATAATGCAACTAGTTTTGTACTACTACTAGCAACTGTGATAGCTCAGTGGGTAGAATTCCGCTTATCATGTAAACGATGAGGTTTCAGATGCCGGGTGAGGACTACACCAATTTTTTTTTCTCCAGACATATGTGTGGTTATCATGGGTGTTAACGGTGGGGGAAAACATAATTGTAACAACATTGAATTTAGTCATGTGACAGTGTATCCGTAGAAAGACGGCGATAGATCTGCCCTCTATCGCGTAAGTACACTGTTCAAGCTAAACGTGGGTGCTCTGAACATCACGTGGCAGAGGTACTAATACTCATCACGAGACAAGTATAAGTACATCTGCCAACCCCTTTGGAAATATACAGCGTGAATGTTTGAGTTTGATTTGAGCTGATAGCATGACGTTTGCCGAATGTGGTTTTTGATGACGTTACTCTACCACCATTGCTTGTCATCCAACCGAAATGTGGCTGAATAATTTCAATCTAACATGTTGAGAGTTAAACAAAGCATATCTCACCGACATCAACACTTGTTTTAATATTCGTGTCTTCTCGATAATTCAATGATAACTCAGCAAAAGCTCTTCAGGAGGCCCAGCACGAGCGCTGTTTTGTCATCACGATATCGGTTAGAATGAGATGAAAGTATACGATACAAAAGAAGTGCGAAAGAGATTGCTGTTTAAACCACGCGATATCTAGTTAAGAGGTCGCTCGTACAAGTCTGCTGAAGATGATACGAAATGGCTTCGTATTATCTGTGCCAATACCTCGCAGTATTGCCCAATGAATACTATTCGGTTATTTGTCTTTCATCAACACGAAGTACACGCCCAGTAACAAAGAACAGATTTAGATACCAATGATACTGTTTCTAAAACTAACAAGTGACTTGGATTGATTGAGTTAGCTGAATGTTTATTGTTTATCTACAGTTTCTTCAATATCATAAATAAACGTTAGGAACACAGACTTCGGAAGTTGCTCGAATGGTTTCACTTAAAGGGTCAGTCACATATTGACTTTAAACTATTGAATACCGACGGGAAAAATGAATTTTATTGTCCCTTTAAGTGTAATAGTCAAAAATTTACATCTAAATCCCAAAAGAGGGAAACATTTTGCGGTTACCAGGCAAATAATTTGAATCGTACTGTTATACGATTAAAAGGGAAAGGACATATTAAAATAAATCATTTTTGGTTTCTGGTATTTCTTCAAAAATCTTCGCCATTTAACTTTAAAAGCTATATTTTTACTGGTTGCATCGCCTACTCGCCCATTTATATGTCCTCAGTTGATAAAGAAGCAAAAGTAGCATAAAAATAGGTAAAAGTTTCTAAGACCTGGTTTAAATACAAAAATACTTTCAATATCAATCTCTGTCTTTCCCCGAAAGAATGCCAAAAGTTTTAATACTTCTTAAAAAAGTGACCGTTTATTATGATATATTTACTGTAAGTAACAATGTTTTGTTGAGGAATGTTGAGACGATTTTAGCACATCAAGAAAATTTATGATAGTAAATTGGTGAAAGAGATCTATAAAGCTGATGTGAAAGGTAATGTTAGTAAAGACAATCTTATAGGGCTCATTTGGACCAAATAGAGAATGTGCCTTAAAAGGCATGTGTCCGATGTATGAGGAACAAAAGAGCATGTATGAAAAGATTGATGGATGTTAACGAAGCTGGATAGGTTTGCCAGGATCGTACAAAGTCGCAACCGATAGTGTCTGCCTACCCCTATGGGAACTAACGGCGTGAGTATATTTATGTAATGTATCTATATAAAAAAGTATAACAAATAAAGTAAAGTTTACTAAAAAGGAGCATGTTAAACCAATACATTTTAATTACCAATACATTAAAAAAGATTAAATTATATTTTATTTCTATAATTATGAAAGGAAAACGTAATCGGCGAACAAACATAAAAAAAATGTATAAGTTCGAATTGAGAACTTTCCTTTTTTTGAAGGCGGTTAAAAACTGACTGAATGACTTTAAATCAACGCACAGCTGATACTACTGTACCTACAAACTTGGAATTTTGTCCATGTTAATGAGAACAAAGAAGGGAATTTCAAAAATTCCATCCCTAAGGGTATGAAATAGGGATGTGAAGTTTATATGTTACTTCAAATTGTAGATTTAGAACGTTGAAAATTGTTGTATAGGCTTTTGATCACATTTCTTTAGTTTAATGATTTGTATTTATGATAAATATTAGGAAATTCAGGAATTCGTCACCTAAAGGGGTCACATGGGGGTTTGAATTTGATATGACATGTATTTTCCGCTATTCTGGACTAAGCCATACGAGAATATACAATTTAAAATAAATTTTGTAAGTAAGAGGGTCAAAATTCTTTCCTACGGGGTTGAAATGAGGGATATAGACGTTTTAGATGATTATATGGGCGGTATTTAATACGCCTGAACTACAGAAACTAGGTATTTGGTGACCAGCCGTTCTTATTGTTTTTTGTGAGCAGCAGTTGTGTGTGTCAGTTGAACCAGCTTATTATAAATTTGAGAATTGAGGTGCAGAGAAAAAGTTGTCCCATAATTTTATCCAAAAATCCCAATAAAGGCTTTAAAAAAACTGATTTCAGCGTACCTTTCAGATGTTTCAGATACCAGAAGGGGAGGTACATACAGAAGAAACAGGAGTTATGGCAGCCGACGGCACTCTTCTCAGCACCCAACAACATATAAATTTGCTGAAGGACCGCCTGGATCAGCAAGTTCAGCAGACCAGGGCTGCATTGGACGAAAATACCTTGCTTCGTGAACATCTTGCTGCAGAGCAAACTGCTCGTTGTGAGGCTCAGGTAAGAATTACATAGAATCCTGCATTTTGTATACCACACTTAAAATATGTTTAAATGTATTTGCTGTACGCATCAAATATTATCTTTCTTAGAATAACATTATCTCATATCTTCCTGTAGAAGTTTTAGAAGGTGTTTTAGGGTATTGGAGCTACTTAACAGATTTTTGGGGGATGCGGTTGGATCACCAATACCCTTATTTTTCAATCTTTTACCTGCTTAGCTTGAAAATGTGGCTGAAGAAATTATAGTTTTAAAGCTTTGGCAACATATATTTAGGATATGTACGAGGGGCATCCCAAAAGAAACTAGATACTCTTTTCTCATTTAATTGACACTGGCAAGCTATAGCTATAGGTGTATACATCATCTTATAGGCTGGTTTTTTATTGACATAATTGAATATAGAACACATTTTTTTATTTATTTTTTATTTGAATGAGCATTATTTTTCCGAGAATCTGGCGGGAATTCACTTGCAACAATGGAGCTCAGTCGACGTGATTTTCGCGCTATGATTTATTATGACTTTAAAAAAGGTTGAAAGCCTCAAGAATGTTTTGAACTTTTGGCTTCTACTTTTGGTGAGTCTGTTAGCTCCCGAGCAACAGTATTCAATTGGTTTGCTGAATTTAAAAGAGGACAGGGATGTCTCGAAGATGAAGCGAAGACAGGACGACCGCCAACCGCGGTCACGCAAGAAAACGTTTGTGCAGTCGAAAAACTTATTCCCATAAACCGACGAATTACATATATAGAGCTAGAGCGAGAACTAAGAATTGGATCTGCAGCAATGCAAACCATAATTCACGACCACCTATCTCTCCGTAAACGTTGTTCGAGATGGGTGCCGCACAAACTTACCGATGAGGAGAGAGACCGTAGGGTGGATTGGTGCTTATTCATGATAGATAAATTCAACGGAGGCGAGAATAAAAATGTATATGACATACTGACTGGTGACGAAACATGGCTATATAACTATGATCCCGAATCAAAGCGACAGTCGACTGTATAGTGCTTTGAAGACGAGCCAACTCCAACGAAATGTCGCCGTGCACGAAGCACACAGAAACAAATGGTAGCCTCGTTTTTCTGAAAAACGGGTCATATTGCTACTGTTGTGCTAGAGAATGAAAGAACGGTGAACTCCAAATGGTATGTGACTGTTTGTGCTCCAACAGTAGTATCAGCTTGGTGTGACAAGCGACCGAAGTCAGGAATCCGGCACCTTCTCTGGCACCACGACAATGCGGCGCCGCACACGTCTGCCAGAACACTAGACCTTTTCAACTCGAAAAATGTGTCAATTCTCCAATGTGCCATATTCCCCTGACCTAGTGCCTTGTGATATTTACTTGTTTCCAAAAATCAAAGAAAAGCTAAAGGGGAAGAGGTTTGATAGCAAAAAAGATGCGCTGGGTGCCTATAATTTCAAAATTTCTGAGGTATCTAAAGAAGAGTGGTCACAGGTATTTTCCAATTGGTTCAGTCGTATGGAAAAGTGTAAACGTGCTCAGGGTGAATACTTTGAAAAGATCGATACTTGTAATAAAGAATAAATTTTATAATTTTTGAGTATCTAATTCCTTTTGGCATGCCCCTTGTATGTATGTAATAAGAAGAGATGGTTCTTCTTTTCTAAAGCTAAAAGTACGTACATTTTAATATCCAAAATACTATTTTCAACAATTATCATGATTTTAATATACATTGTACTATCAACGGTATCACATGTTGGTAGAAACATTATAGCTATAGAAATATCAAGACAGACCTATTGTTTCTAACAATATCACCCCTAATGCCATAATTAGTTTTGGATCACTGAATCATCTTAAACAGCACTCATGAAATAGATTAATGAATGGGCTTTTGCAAGCGAAATTACACAAAAATATTACAACCCATCAACAAGTAAATGTGTCAAAAAGCGCCGGTTAAAACTTTGCATACCTACATATACTGACGCCATTAATTACTATTGTGATTGGCAGAGACTCGATTGCTATTTTTTACGATCCTGGCAAACCTCTTGATCGCAAATTTGTACGACCCAGACAGCCCGCTTGAGCTTTATTTAAATTTATGTTCTTTTAATACATGCCTTTTATCACAACATAATTTGATTTTTCAGGCACGCGCACAACATCTGCTGGTGCACAATAGAGAGCTTTTGGAGCATATATCTGACCTGGTCGCTCATCTGCAAGATCGGGAACGTGGCCCTCTCCGTCCCATAGATGCCCACCATCTCACACTACTCCCGCAGGTATGAAACTAATATATTAAATGCAACTTTGCACGGACCATTTTATTCTCAGTGGAACGAATGCCTAGAAACAATCTACGCCTGATTGTTTTTTTTATTTTTTCTAGATATTTTTTTATATTTGCATGTTCTGTTATTTGTTGCGTGTTTTTAAAGCGTCCTTTGTTATAAGTTTTATTTATATTGCAAGGTATGTACCTTTTTTGTTTGCTTCATTTGTTTGTTAATATGTTTTTGATGTTAAGTTATATAACTGCTTATTAGAAATTAACATAAAATAAACAAACAGCTTTAATATATATATATATATATATAAATATTAAGTAATTAAACTTTTCTTTTTTACTTTGACCTAGATACCCGCCGTGGTTGGGACGATGGATATCAGCGATGTTGCCGATATACAAAGACAGTTAGCTGATCTGAACGCTGCGCGTGGCAATCTTATAACTGAGTCTAATAGATTGACTCAGAAAGTAGAAAATAATATCATGCGACCCCGGCCCGTCCCGTCAAGCTCTTTCAGGGCGAGCACTTCTTCTTCGGCCAGCGCATTGCTCGAACGCCGCACTACTCCATCGCTGTTTGACTTTCCGCCGCCACCTGAATCGGGAATCCCTGCTACAGCAGCTGCTGGCTCTGCTACAGCATCTGGCTCTGCCACAGCATCTGGCTCTGTCACAGCATCAGGTACCGCTATAGCATCCGGCTCTACTGCAACATCTGGCTCAGCTATAGTATCCGGCCCAACTACAGCATCTCACTCTGCAGTATCGTATGATCAACAGTTCTTTCAGAACACAAACGCATTTCCCAACATACCGCTTTTGGCCAGTCACTGCAGTAGCCCAGACATCTCAAACATGATGCAAGGAAGTTTGTATATCAACCGTCAAACGAATGCCCCACATTCCACAGATAAAATTAGCGGTCCGCTCCGACCTGGAGCATTCTTCGAGACTTTGAAGCAATCACAGAAAGCAATGGGCATTGCCATTGAAGTTGGCACATCATCCTCATCTGAGGATGAGGAAGTTAATAGTTCTGACGAAGAGATGTTTATACTGCCGCTGTCACAGAGGCCCGTTTTGACAACCCAAGGCGATGATGGTAGGGTGAGGATGATCGTTCCCGACAGCCCGTCACGCAGCGTGCTCAACGTGGTGAGCCGTGGAGCCCGAATGAGGCAGACTCCACCGAACGGGCCTGCTCTATTACAAGGGCCGGTTCCATCAAACGTGCCAACTCCAGCAAACGGGCAGGCTCGCTCAGCCTCCAACTCCAATGGAGAGGCAGCAGAGGAAGCTGACCAACTCACTCCTCTCACGGCTCCTGTCACCAGGACTACGAGCCAGAGATCTTATGGAAGCAACGAGTTTTTTAAGTTGGTACGACATAAGTTGAAAAGGCATACAAAGTAAATGATATGTGAAATGTAAAGTAAGCGCTATGAAAGGTACTAGTCGTGTTGCGGAGATTTAATTTTATTCTTTTCGGATTTTTATTTAATATTATATAATAATATTGATATAATATATATTTCTATCACGGGTCTTATCATTACGAAAAAAATACTTGTTCAATAGATTATTTTTTATTGATATATATCTAAGTGCCAAATTATAAAAGAAAATAATAACATTCTATTCTTATAAAAAATATTTTATATACAATAGTGACATATATATATATTGCTATCACTTTTTGTTAGAAGAGGAACTAATAATGAATTTACTGTTATTATTGAATGTTATAGACATGAATAAATAATTAAAAGAGTATTATTATCATTTAATAAGGTTTTACGAAATTGAACTTGACAATTTAATTTGTTTTTTTCCATTTTGCTGATGTAATTTTCCCTCTAAAGTAATTCAGTTTTTTTTGTTTGTTCTGGAACTTGTGGATTATTATTTTATGATTATTAATATTAATCATATTTGTTTAAAGCTATAAGACATATATCGCTAAACTGCAGTTGGTTCAAATACTATTTTACGATGCAATAGGACAAATATGGAAAATGGTGGTTAATTACTATAACTTACACAGGCACATATTTCACTTCTAAATAGTCTAATAAATATGCATATGTATAATTCAAAATTGTATGTGTTAATAACCTGTGTAATACCTATATTGTTGAGTGTAATATATATATAAATTTTCTCTTCATCAATCTTTATTTCAAGCTTCAAAGTTCATCATCAAACCATGCCACACAAGACCTTCTGGAGTTTTATGTCAAATTCATTAACTATGTTAATTATTTTCAATACTTATATATGATGATTGATGTAATTTTAATAAGTTATAAAGAATGCTGCTATATGGTCTACTATTGACCATGGACAATGTGATACAGAGATGATAATGTTAGAAACGATATGAAAAGAATTCACTAATAGAAGAAAAAAGAAAGAATAAGATTAATTAATAGTATTTTAATATTCAATATATTTCATGAACAGATGCGTGTTGCACTAATTTTCTAATAATTCTGAATGTTTATCACATCTCAATGTTAGTTATATGAAAGTAGTAAGAATAAAATAATTTTATTATCTCTATATCAATTGTTAACACACAAAATACAAATCATATATGGATTCTATTTTCGGAAATCGTTATCAAACATTTAACTAGATTAAAATATAATAATATTTACAGAATACCCATATAAAATATAGTTTTTACTCGTGGATTTTGTTATTTACTTGTAGTTGCCTTAAAAATATCTATTTTCCAAAAGATGTTATAATATTCATGTTATCGTTCAGTTTTGAACTGGATTTAAGTAGAATAATAATTGTTGTACAAAAAATAAATGTGATTTATATAAAAAGTTGTATCAAATATAACAATAAAAGCCATTGACTCTATTATTTTCCCCTTTTTTAAACCAAAATAAGTACTTAGAGCTCAAGTGTTTTGCTGTGAACCAAAGAGTATACGTACAACTACCCTCTGATGTGAACTAAAGCTTCTTCTGGTGAAAGACATCCAAATCTTCCAAACTTTTGGAACCCCTGATACCATTAATTGTACCGTTAGAACATACTATTTGCCTGGGTAGTGCCATTTTGTCCCCTATCAACTTCCAAATGTGGCTGGGGACTTGCCAGCTTTCAAACTTTAACTACCTATTTTTGGGAGTGAGTATATGTTTAGGGTGCTTCTTATTTATCGACTTTTAAAAATTTACTGCGTTACCCCGCTATTTGCTTCTATCACAGGAATTACTAACCTGTATTTTTTATTTAATTTTATAATCGACATTTAGGGGTTGCTACCATGTGTCAAAGTTTAAAAAAATAAGAAAAATAAAGCTAACAATCTGAAAGTCTACAAAATAAGAGATAGTGTGGCAAGGTAGTTTAGAAGACTTGTTTTATATAGCACACGCTAATACTCTAAAGAAGATAAACATTGAAGGAGGTAGTCAATTTTTAATTAAACAGACCAAAGAGAGGACGCCCTGGTTCAATAGGAATTGACTTAGTTCACTTTAAAAAAAATTAGATAGAAATGGCAAAAAACGCGCGCCATCAACATTTTCATGATCGAGAAAAAAGAGACATAGAAGCATTGCAAAGAAAGTATGTACTTTATCCGCCAAGTAGTCATCAACCCTGAAAAGTACAGGAACTGAACCATCAGAGGACAATATAAATTCATCCCCGATCTGTCGGTCGCCAGCGTATGAAACAAAGGCCAACGGTAGCAGAAGAAATAATTTAATCCAAATACACCTCTTAACGTTCATTGGGACGGGAAATTGATATATAAGATATAACTGGGCACAAAACAGTGCGTAGACTAACTTTTCTCAAACTCAGCCATGGAACTGGGGAGGCGTGTGCTTCAGCTATTCATGACACTATTATTTCTTGGAACTTGAGTGACAAAATACAATCATTTCGACACAACTGTGGTCAACACCGGCATATAAGCAGGTGCTTGCGCCCTATTAGAGCAAAGATGAAAAAAACGCTCTTTGGTTAGTTGGTCGTCTCGTCACCATATCATGGAAATAATCTTAGAAACGATCGTTGTTTAAGCATGAGGTCTATCAACTGGACCAGAAAGTTTTTTTTTTAAACGAATTAGATCTGATTGTAGACCAATCAAAATTGATAAATATTCATTCAGTACAGTTATTCATACCCTAACATTTTAAAATACATAGAAAATATGGGAAGCAGCACAATTTCATTTGCTAAACATCATCTGAATGATTTCCAGCCATGTGACGATTACAAGAAACTGTTGTTACTTACAATAATCTTTTTGGGAGGTATGCTAAGTAAAAAGATAGATATAATTTAGAGCTCCAGCAAGTCTAATCCGCGAGCGATGGATGTCTAAAGCAATTTATTGTTTTAAGATTTTTTGTACTAAGACCTAAGAAGAAGAGTTTAAATTGACAAAAAGTTAACGTAAAGCCATTTCTGAAATTTGCGTTATTCTTGTTTTCATTTCTGAGAGATGCTGGTTCCAAGCTTCTGTGGCAACATCAGCACCAAAGAATTACTTATTGCTGTTAAAAAGTCTTAAAGTATTTGAAATATAAACAAATTTATGTCCAAAAAAGCTCTTATCATATATTATAGAAGTTCCTAGGGCATTTGTGGTATCTGTCTGAAGAACTTGTTGCACTAGCTTTTTATGATGATGAACTGTCTCTTTAAATCAAACAAAATATGGTGACAGCACTTAGTGAGCAAGGTTCAAACTATACTTCAAAGCAAATCACGCTAGATCTAAGTCACATCAAAAATAAAAATATAGAGTATTTTGTGTCTAGCAACATTTAAGATTCTTCAGCATATTGGGGATTCCTTCTGCATTTTAACCAAAGAACATCGTCATTACAGCAAGCATTTGGAACTAGTAAGGGAACGCAATATATTTGTCCACATAAATACGAGTATATAATATTTTTATGTGGTTATCGTAAACTTATTATGATGAATAAAATATCCAGCATTGCTGGCACGAGCAACCTTATAACTAGATAACGCGTTGTACAAAAAAGTCATCCCTTTCGCACTTACATCGTATCGTATATTTTATCTCATTCTAACCGATAGTGACGATAAAAAGCACTCGTGCTAGGCCTCCTGGAACGAACATGACAGTGGTATTTGAATGGTAACCGAGGCGTAATGTTATGTTATGTGATAGAGTGATTCATAATTGGTTTGATGTGAAAGATGAGATAGAAGAGGGATGGTTATTTAGGGTGGTTTGCGTACATAGACAGCATGTATGTAAGTTAGTAATACGGATACATACGGGCAATGTTGATGATTATGTCAGTGAAAAACATAACGCAAAACTCTTTTAGATCAAAAAATAAGATTTGTAATGTTAGGTTATGTGTTGAGAAGGTTTGGGCACATCTAGAGGATGGATGATAAGAGAGATTGGTAAAAAGGGTCTATAGAGCTAATGTGGAAAGCATTGTTAGTAAGGGACGACCACCGGAGGATACACTTTGACCAAATTGAGACTGTGCTCAGAAAGACAGGCGTCCGAAGCATAAATAATAAAAGAGCATGTATGAAAAGATTGATGGATGTAAGCTAAACTATTGTGATTGTCTCTGGATCCCCCAATGGGAATTACGGCGTGAGTATATGTATGTATTAATTTAATAAAATACCCTTAAGGTAGGGATACTCAATAAAAAGGAAATTATATTGAAAAGGGTTTTTTATTAACAGTTTAAAAGGGAAACCGCTTGGACATTGTTAAGAAGGACAAGTTTTGTTAAGAAGTTATAAAAGAGAAACCCTCTATTTCTTAGAGTAGGCGTTATAAAACCATTCCATTTCCAAAGCTTTCTTTTACGGTAGGGTCACCTCTATATGTCTTTGAATTGGGTTTTAATTGAATTCCGTTTTAATTTAAAAAAAAACGGTCGTATTTTACACAGATTAAGTTAGCCCCAAACTAAGCAAACTTGTATTATTGGATACTAACTCAACGATATATTTAATATTATATAATACACATATAAATGACATCCAAGACTAAGAAACAATAATTAATGCTCATCACATAAATCAGCACATGCCCTCAGCGGGGATCGAAACCGCTACTTCCAGACCGAGAAGCTACCTATCCACTCGACCACGGACGTCGTCTTATTTATTGTATTATTCTTGACAAATGAATTAATTTGTAAAGAATCAGAGAGGATGTATAAAGATACTCCTTAATATATAACAAGCTTCAGATGTTTACCAAGGGCAAGCACGAGCCGTGTTTAAACTAGTTATCGCGTGGGATAAAGCAGCCATCTCTTACGCACTTACTTAGTATCGTATACTGCCATCTCATTCTAACCGTTATCGTGTCGATAAAATAGCGCTCGTGCTTGCTATACTGGATCGTAAAAAGTGACTTTGGGTTTTCTTTCCTTGCCCAAAATGGGAGTCAATGGCGTGAGTATAAGTATGTAGGGATTTACAGCCGTGAGTATATGTAACGCACGGCTATAAATCCCTAGAAGAGGTAGCAGTTAGCAGAGCTAAGGAATTAGAAATTGTTCAGCCACTTTTGGAAGTTAAGTGGGGAAAAGATGGTATAATAAAGGTTGTTGGTTATGGGTCACCAACCGCATCGCCAAAAATCCTCAAAAGCCCCAATACCGTTATTCGCCTCTTACGTACGCCCACCGGAAGAAATGGGGTAGTGCTATTCTAAACCCACACTACACAGCAAAAATAATGATGTGTTTACTGCATACATTCTAAAGATATGGTATTTTGAAGAAAAATACGTTTTTTTTTGTTATTACTGTTTCTCAATTTCCTCGAAACCAATAGATACATTAACTTATGATTTGGATTATATAGACATATTTTTATTTGGGAAAATTCTTTGTGCAGCAATATTAGTCGAAGGTAGATTCAATTGCTGAAAACCAATTCATTAGAAATATTAGATTTGAGAGGTATTGCACCCTACGCTGCATTGTATTATATGTTTTAAATAAAAGTATCATTATTATAATTGCCATGTAGTGCCGGCTTACAATGACATTTACTCACTGTCAAGTAGAGATCTACGGGTGTCTTAAGAGGCGACTAATGTTATGGACCTTTTATTATATTATTTTTGGGCGATGCGGTTCGAGACCCATCACCAACGATACTTTATTTCTACCATCTGGTCCCCTATCAACTTTCAAATGCACCTGAGGAGTTTTCTAGCTACCTCTTTTTGATATTTATAGCACTGAGTATGTGTGTGCATGTGTACCTATTAATATTTAACGGAACAGCTGGTGGTGATTTAACGAATCCTTTTAGACAACCATTGGAGGGTAAGGTCAGTAAATGTGTGGTTTTATCTAGGCTAAATAAATTTAAATTTGTTTATAGTTCTACTGGTTAATAAATTCATATTTATTTCATAGGGTATCCTTATTCTACTTTTGAATCCCACGATTAAAAAACATCTATCTATTATTGCAAAAATAAGTATATTTATATATGCAAAGCATATGTAAAGTTTTCTTTACACTTCTCATTTCATTACAATATTTATCTGATTAACAGAAAGATATATTATAGCATAATAGCCATATACACGGCGAGGCAGTTTGTACAATTAAAAGTTATCTTTTCTGACGTAAAGCTAAACTACTAACTACATGCCTGTACAATCCCTAGTTTTACAACCGCTACATCAAATGTGTGGCTTGTTGGTAACATAAACGTTCACGCCGTTTATTCCCGAAGGGGTTGGCAGAGGTACCAATACCCCTGAACTCACATGGCGAGCGCCATCTAGTTTCCAGAGAAGGTACCCACGTTTTGCTTAGACAGTGTACTCACGTGATAGGGGGCAGGCCTATCGCCGTTTTTGTACGAATACACTGTCACATGACTAAGTACAACTCAGCCATGTGGGTTTCCTCACGATGTTTTCCATCACCGTTGTTGGTAACTACATAATAATCGTGTGGGAGAAAATTCAAAAACTGTTTATAGCTTTTTAAATTAAATAAAAATGTAACGAAGAAGGATAAAATATATTTTATAATTCACTCGGCTGTTTTATAGCAACAGATATACAGTATACGAGTATTATAAATTTTAATTACTTGTCAGAACTCTTCTTCAGCTATCGGCCGAGTAATCTTCATATTCATAGTTAATATTATGCAAGGGGAAATATCTTTCTATTTGAAATGTTTACGTTTGTCCTTTTTCTGTCGCGGTAATATCTGCCATCCTACATTGCGTGACCAGAGCCGTGTATATATGGACTAACCACTTTGTTTAGAGTAGGCTTAAACCCCTCGTAATTTGGTTCATAGCTCATATATTTTTCTATTGATTCGGCTATAGTCCATAACGCTGGCCAAATGCGGGTTGATAGACTAACGACACTTCCATTGTGGTAACCGGTACTGTCATCTTAGCATGCCCACTGGAGCACAAATTCATCTTTTTTTGGGATAATCTGGTGATTCAGGTCAACAATATCCTTTCAAACTTATTTGAATTGTACAAATTGATTTTGTGTTTACCCTGTATACTAGTAAAATATGTACTTTAATATGATTTCAGTTGTCTTCGAGTGATAAGATCGACCGTTGGTTCTCCCTGCTACCGAACGCCATGCCCGCTCTCTCCAGGCCTGAGAGTGGTTTTATTTCTGGAATGGAAGATGGCGTTGAAGCTTCTACTTTGGCTGAAGCCAAAAATCTACTTCTTCAGCTCGGGACTAAGAAAAAACGACGCTTCCTACATTTACGCTTTAGGAGAAAAACCGTAGCTAACAAACACACTCTACTCTAAGTTTTTTATAGCGGTGTGTCACGCAAAGCAAATTAATGGTAGTAAAAAAGTATAGACTGAATAATCTTCATGCCATTAAGTATCTTTAAAAACATGGAAACGTTTACATGTCAACCAAAAGTAGACTTGAATAGCAAGTTTATAATATAATATATTATATTATGGTACTTGGTCGCTATCCTTCCATCTTTAGGACAAGATCAACTCTTACGTTTTTATGGAATCAACAACATGCAGTATAACACTTTGCTTAAAAGGCAAGTATTTGATTCAGCAAGTAAGAGATCGAGTCTAAACCGAAATATGATTAGCTATGTTAGAAAAGTGGGCATTTCAGGATCTCTTTAATATGCTAAGTAATAATCGGTTTAAGATACCGATTTTTTACATTTTTGATTTAGAAGTTAAATATTACGCATCTATTTTAGATATCTATCGAGGGAAATTAGAGCTGTAATGTGGCTTTATCGTGTATTTAAAAATAGTGTAACACAAGTGACGGGAATAGTTATATAGAATATAATAATTATGCCAATTAAAAAAACAGCTGAAATAATAACGTCAATATAATTTCACATCGTAGTAACCTCGTTTAAATCAATGTGGAAAATATCAGTAGAGCAATACATATTCGTATGAAGTGGAGAATGTATTCTAAAGGCAGGCGTCTCAAGTCCGAAGAATAAAAGGGCTTGAATAAGAATATTAATAAATGTATATGAAGCTCGTTAGGTTTGGAGGATCGTGCAAAGTGTGTCGTTGATAGTCTCTGCCTATCCCAATGGAAACTAATGGCGTGAGAATTTGCACATATATTATTCTTTTAATAACAACTTAAAGGACATTACGAAAACAAAATCTCAGTTAAAGAAGCATTCGTGTCCTTCAAGTTACATTGTATGATATACACTATTACTTAAAAATAAGGAACGAGTGAAAAATCGATTTGATTTACAACAATTACATATAAATATACTTTTTTTTTATTTTTGAACATTCGCACAAGCTATTCTATTGTGTCATTAAATAAAACTTAGTTTAAAAACAAAGAACAAATCATAATTTCAGTGTGCACTGCATTTATTCCAATGGTAATATTATGTACTCACTTCTATTATATAATTTTAATATTCTGTGCTGTTTAAACTTTAAGAACGTTTAGTTTATTTTGATTTTAAATTGTTCACTATATAAAAATCCTTATATGGACACCCTCTTTAAAAAATAACTTTTTTATAACGTCAAAATTACATTGTGTTTGTGTTAAAAAAATAGTACATAATTTTACTGAAACGAATAATTTAAGAACTAAGTATATTTAGTTGTAAAAGTATAATATAAGCACTTATATCATAAAATTTAACTAAATCTTAGTTGTAAGAATAATATTGTTTAAGATAAAACGGTGATCAATGCATTTAAAAAGGTATTTTTATAACGTGATATTCTTTTACAAAATATTTAAACAGCAACGAAAAATAGCAAGCGCTATGAAAATTATATTAAAACGTACAACCATTAAGTTATTTTTTTTCTATGAAATAACAACTTATATAGGTACGTACGTATTTAATATGCTATTTATCAACGTAACATAAACAATAAAAAAAATCGTGTATATGCGTATAAGTAGGTACGCCCACCGATAGTATGCTTGTTTTTACATCTTATATAAATATTAAAAGTATTGTAAGTAACGCATACGAAACTCAAGAAAGAAGAATTTTATACCGAAAAATGTCTTTCACCAATTGTAATCTACTGCCTTCTGAAACAAAACACATGCTAGATTTCATCACGATTTTACAATACATATACGAAGACAAGTGAACCGCTAGTTACTTGCATCAATTAAAATTTTTAAAATGAATAAATAAGAGTAGTCAATTTTATTATTATTATTATTATTATTTTATTATTTTTTAATTTATTACACCCATCACTTCTGCTGTTAATAAAAAGAACTATTTGAAGGTTTGGATTATTTTCTGTGACAGTGACAATTTATTGCTTTTACCTTAGAGTTAATAAACTTCAGACCACTGGAAACAGTGATATGAAGCCTATTTGAAGATTGAATTTGTAAGGGAGGTCTCAGGTCTTTAATATAATGATAATTCAACTTGTAAAATGTGATTTTATATTCTGCTGTATGAGCCCAAATTTCTTTAGCATTTCGAAGCAAATTTTACATTTTGAATAAGCCCAGCAGACATTCTCCAGCTATCAATCTAAGGATGACTTTTGTGACTTTTGATTTTATTTTAAATAGAAACAAAATTACATATAGGCTACGGTTGACTCTAAAGGTGGACCTACAACTGTTTCACACATTTGGTCTGGAGTCTACTTAGTTTACTTTTTACCATTAATCATTATATAATATTTTTTTACATGAACAGTAACCAAATATACCTCAACTTTTTCCTACAAAATAGAACTTTTCCAATAATGAATTACGTAGCAATTTATTTTTTCCACTTATTTAATGTTAAAATATCAATTTTTTATATTAGACCACCTGCCGTGAAAAAGATCTGCGTAACTGAGTATTCAAGTAAGTATTTGTTATTCTTGACTACTTTAAAATAAAACTATAATGAGGATGATTCTTCACGGTATAGAAGCGCCAAAGTTAAATTATATGAGTGTAGACAAATTAGTCCAAAATTATTGATATATCTTTAATTTGGGTAGTTTTTATTTTACTTCACATGTATTTGTATATTGAGGTCAGTACATGAGTCTTAAGTGCACCTCAAAATACCACATTCATCAGCGAAAATGTTTCTTTTTTGTTATATGTAAGTGATCCTATTATTAATATTTTATAAAATAGTTAAATTTCTAGTGTTAATACTACAAGTTACAAATTTAAGAAGGCCTTATTATTGGAACTATATTTAAGAACTTGAGCTGAAATGGGGGCTACGTACCGAAATGTGCAGTGTGGTAGGCCTCCAACAAGGTAAACCGACGACTAAGAAATTCGAAGGAAGGCAATGGATGACGGTAGCAAAAGACCAATAGAGCCTATGTCCGTCTTCATAAGGACGTCTTTTGACTGATGATGATACAACGATATCTTGTTGTATTTTTTCGCTGCGAACAGTTGTACTTGAGATTAATTTTTCGTAACATCCTTGCGCATTATGAAATACGCGCATATACAAAGCAAAAAGCGTTTAATCGGTAAGCGGACTGTTTTCTGTCTGTGATTTATAATATATCTTGCATAGTTAGAGTTAATACCTCTTCTGAGTTTAAGCTTCGTGGTGGCTATACGCCAAGTGCCATATATAGAGAAGCTTATTTAATCTCTCTCGGGCTTTATGCTCATAATCGAATGCAACCAGCGAGCCTGGTTATTTACAAATACTAAGACTATAAAATAATTTTATATTATTAATACAACATCGAACAAAGTTAATACTTTATTGATCATCTAGATGTGTGAAGATATTGTAACAGCACGATAAATGTGCAAACTGATCAAAAATTAGAATCAACTTGTAAATAATTTCTTTTTACGTCTGCTCGACTAAAGTGTGGAATAATTTACGATAGATAAATCCTATCAAATATGATCGGAAAATAAAGCGAGTGCTGTATTAAGTATAATTTAATATTAGGTATATTCATTTAGAAAATCTTCGCTATCAAACAAAGGAGCAGTTAACTGCATCATATTTGAAATAATAGCTAAATTTACTATGTTTCATATTTAACATATTTCACCAGCTGTTTCGTTCTAAATCGTATGGTTTGAATTGTTTGGACTTATATGCTTGGGTATTTCCTATATAACTTAATTATTAAGCTTATTATTATATTACTTATTAAGTCAATGTAATGAAGTTAGTTAACGATATTCATGAGTGCTTTCACAAATGACTGATAGATACTAATATTATTAGGTACTTATTATTGTATCGCAACGTATTGTGTTCTTAACTATTTTAGTCTAATAAGTTTTATTAAAATTAAATACGTAATTTAACTTGTGTTTACACTATAAAATACGTAATATTAAATGATTTTAATAAATAACTTTTTTTTCTTATTACATAGTAGAGCCGATGCATGGCATGGTTCATGCTATGTTAACCCTATAGAAATACGATGGAAAGTACAGCATGAATGTGTTAATTCATGTTTTGAATCGAGTATTTTTGTTCTGTCTGAAAGAATGGAGTGAAAAGAAACTCTCCGATAATTTCCAAAGTAATCAAAAATTATTTTGGAAATATATCAGTAAGTAATGTATCATGTAATGTATCATTAGTAATGACTGATGAAACAAGAATAAAAAGAGTATGGAAGGATTATTTTGAGGGTGTCTTTGTAAAAGAGGATGATCCCATTACTTCAGCAATTGATAGCGATGTTAATTGTGACGAGGTAATGGGTGACGTGTCTGAAAGTATGATAAGTATGGAAGAAATTGTAAAAGCGATGAAAAGATGAGATTTTTCTTTCCTTTATTCTTTATTTATCAGTAATAATCCCCACATGAGGTTTTCATTAACAAAAAGATTTAAATTATATAACGTTTTTGTTCTTAATTTTTAAAATGCATTTTTTAGTTTTATTTCAAATTATAGTTACTAGTAATTTTGTCTTTTGATTATCCATCATAATCGTTACAAAAAAAAATTAAGACTGTTTTTTTTTTATTTTGATTATTAGGTTACACATATTTTTTCCGTAATTAAATAAATTAATACAGTAAATAAATTGCATCAACACCATAAACCAATAGAAATTCAGATATAGTTTCCGTTATTTGTAGTGCCAATGACAGAAACCAATATATTTTTTCGAACAAACTCGTCTATGTGCTCGAAACCCCGAGGAGACAAAACAAGGTAAACTAATCACAAACAAAGTTATTTTGTAGCAAAATAGTAACTATGTGTTGTGGAGAGACTTTCAGGCAGGTGGGGCAAAAAATAACTGGAAATTAAACTTTACGTGGTGACAGCACAGTCGGTGGTACACACATGCATGAATTAGGTTGGTAAACATATTACTTAGATTACCTACGCAAAAAGCAAAAGAATTAAGCTACATAGAAATATACATACATACATACATAAATATACTCACGGCTATAAATCCCTAGCAGGTGTAGCCAGAGCAAAGGAATTAGAAATTTCTCAGCTACTTTTGGAAAGTTTAATGGGGAAAAAATGGTAAAATAAAGGGTGTTGGTGATGGGTCTCCAACGCGCCTCTTACGCACACCTACTGAAAGAAATGGGGTAGTGTTATTCTAAGCCGAAACTACACGGCAAAAAATAGAAAAATAAGGTATATTATTTCAACTTTAGCGCGTTACAACAAATACCATTGTTTGTAGTCTAAACATTAAATCACTATTGAGTGTAAAATAAG
This sequence comes from Bedellia somnulentella, assembly GCA_963576735.1. Classification (NCBI taxonomy): domain Eukaryota; kingdom Metazoa; phylum Arthropoda; class Insecta; order Lepidoptera; family Bedelliidae; genus Bedellia; species Bedellia somnulentella. The sequence goes on from OY755170.1 coordinate 15,956,172, forward strand.
GTATAGTTATGCTTTATTTATGCCGTCACACTTTTGTATCGGGTAACTGCTTATCTAATTAGTAATGGTCGTAGATATCATCGAAGTGCCATCTATTTTCAGTAGATCTAGTACTTCAGCCAATCCTCAAGCTATATACGGAGTGAACATACATCCATTTTATAGCAGAATAATCCGATATATTTTAGTTTATGGTTTCTATGGTCAAGGTGGCCAGACTAATTACAATTTACAGTGTTGCTAACCTCTCTCAAAGTCAAACATTCACGCCGCCGTCTAATCCCGAAAGGTGCCTACTTATATTTCTGAACATCACGTGACATTGTTACCTGGTGTATACCTATTTGCTTGGAGAGACTACCCACCATTAACAACCACAATTAGGAATTAAAAAAGACAAATTGGCGTAGGCCCGAGGTTTAAACTCACGATGGCTGAATGATAGTCAGGTGTTCTACCCACTGAGCTGTCACGGTCGTTAAAGTAAAACACTTTTTAGTACATACATACATACATACATATACTCACGCCCTTAGTTCCCATTGGGCTAGGCAGAGACTATTGATCGCCACTTCGCACGATCCTGACAAACCTCTCTAGCTTCGTTTACATCCATCAATCTTTTCATACATGCTCTTCTATTCTTCATACTTCGGACGCCATCCTTTTTAAGCACACTCTCAATTCGGTACAAGAGTGTTCTCCGTGGTCGTCCTCTACTAACATTACCATCCACACTAGCTCTATAGATCCCTTCCTCCTTCCTCCTTTCCTTCCTCCTTCCTTTCCTCCTTCTTTCTCAATATTTTATTTGCGAATACTTGTTATTGGCTTAGTCGATAACTGAATTTGTAAACATTTGTTGTATTATTTAGCTGTAAGTATTCCGAACTAATAAATAAAATAAATAAAAATAGTATAATGTACACTCGCGTCAAATATGTTGTACTTAGGGTTGAGTGCGTAATGTTGAGTGTGTGTGTGTTGTTAAAATGGAATCTAAAGATTTTATAAGTTAATTTATTTATTCCTATTCTATATAAAAAAAAAAAAAATATCAGTCTTTATCAGTTTTGCCTCTTGGCAATATCAAGCGCTGAGTTAGGACCTAGTTTGTGTCACCATAGTAATATGTTTACTTTAAAAGATTTGTTATGTCGTGTCAGGTTAGATTGGCACTACCCCATTTCTTCCCATGGATGATCGTAAGAGGTGACTAAGGGTATTGGAGCTTTTTAACTGTTTTGGGGCGATACGGTAAGAGACTCATCATCAAAATCATTTATTTTACAATACAATTCGAGAATAGTCTCCAATTAACATCTAAAAGTGGCTGAAGAAATATCTGATTCTGAAGCTCTGGCTACCCTTTTATGGCCGTGAGTATATATGTAATTTCTATTTTTGTACTATTGCTTTTGTTGTATGGTGTTATTTTACCATGAATAAATGAGAGTAATCTATTTATTTTCGTTTAAATCTCTCATCACTCAACTTCCAAAAGTGGCTGAGGAATTTATAATTCCTTTCTCGCTTCCTCTAATCGCTTTCTCGGGAAATATAGCCGTGAGCTTATGTATGTATGTAAAAAAATATTGTATTGCATTTTGCCGTTTGAAACAAAGTTATTATTCTTTGTCGTAACTTCAATCAAACATGCATCCTTACATTCGCTCTAACTCCCTTGTTGCATATTCTAACCCATAATATGAGAACATACGTAGATATAAAAGTAACATACATACATACATACATATACTCACGGCTATAATTCCCTAGAAGGGGTAGCCAGAGCCAAGGAATTATAAATTCCTCAGCCACTTTTGGAAGTTGAGTGGGGAAAAGGCGGTAAAATAAAGATTTTTTGTGATGGGTCTCCAACCGCGTCGTCCAAAAATCCAATAAAAAGTCCCAATACCCTTAGTCGCCTCTTACGACACCCGTGGGTAGAAAGGGGTAGCGACATTCTAAGCCGGCACTGCACGGCACATTTCCAAATTCATTTAATCGTAATTGTTAAGTAGGCTTCGATACATACATACATACATATACTCACGGCTATAAATCCCTTAACGGGGTAGCCAGAGCTTTGGAATGAAAAATTCCTCAGCCACTTTTGAAAGTTGATTGGGGAAAAGATGGTAATAATAAATTATGTTTTTGGTGACGGGTTTTCAACCACATCGCCCAAAAATCACTTAATAAGCCCCTATACCCTTGGTCGCCTCTTACGATCACCCACGGGTAGAAATGGGGTAGTGTTATTCTAAGCTCTACACTCTACACGGCGATATAAAAGTAAATTACTAACAAAATAAATAATCGTTGCAGAGTTATGTTAATATCGGTGTAGTGTCGGCTTAGAATAGCACTACCCCATTTCTTCTGGTGGGAGTACGTAAGAGGCGAATAACGGTATTGGGGCTTAGAAGGGATTTTTGGGTGATGCGGTTGGAGACTCATCACCAACAACCTTTATTTTACAATCTTTTCCCCACTCCCCTTTCCAAAAGTGGCTTAAAAATTTCTTTTTTCTTAGCTCTGGCTACCGGTTCTAAGGATTTAAAGCCGTGAGTATATGTATGGATGTAGTTAATGGATGATCTATAAATTCTCAGTGAGCAGAACAATTGTCTATCATGCGTTTTATTTATTTCTGGTATTTTATTGACTTGAGTTGACTCCCTACACTAATCGGGGGGTACGTATTATCAATTTATCGAAGTTGGTTAGAGAAAACCAAGGACACCGCCATGGCCTAGGAGATGTCATGTGACAATGTATTTGCACAAATGGCGATAGGTCTGCCTCATATTTCTTAACACACTCTTAGAGGTAAACTTCGGTACTCTGTAAACAAGGTGATAATGACAACAATGTCACGTGATTTTCAGAAGCATATACTGTGTGAACGTTTGAGTTGAAATAAATTCATATTCATAAACCAAAGTACTTCACGCCCACGACCTAATAACCTTATGAGACAGTCCAGTACAAAATCAAAGCAAGTCGTTGCAAATAAGGTCAATAGTAAACACACAAGGCCATTGTTATACAAATACACACATCATATAGTGCACTACACTGATTACGCGGTAAGACTAACTCCTTAACTAGCCGTCTATTTGTTGCGAACAACGCATAATGTCCTTTCTCTTATACACATACACACATTAATTTTTAAGCACGCTATACACCATCTTATAGGCTGGTTTTTTATTGACATATTTGAATATATAATACACTTTTTTTATTTATTTTTATTTGAATGAGCATCATTTTTCCGAGAATCTGGCGGGAATTCACTTGCAACAATGGAGCTCAGTCGACGTGATTTTCGCTCTATGACTTATTATGACTTTAAAAAAGGTTTAAAGCCTCAAGAATGTTTTGAACTTTTGGCTTCTACTTTTGGTGAGTCTGCTTGTTCCCGAGCAACAGTACTCAATTGGTTTGCTGAATTTAAAAGAGGACGGGGATGTCTCGAAAATGAAGCGAAGACAGGACGGCCGCCAACCGCGGCCACACAAGAAAACGTTCGTGCAGTCCAAAAACTTATTCGCGAAAACCGACGAATTACATATGTAGAGCTAGAGCGAGAACTAGGAATTGGATCAGCAGCAATGCAAACCATAATTCACGACCACCTTTCTCTCCGTAAACGTTGTTCGAGATGGGTGCCGCACAAACTTACCGATGAGCAGAGAGACCGTAGGGTGGATTGGTGCCTATTCATGGTAGATAAATTAAACGGAGGCGAGAAAAAAAAACGTATATGATATACTGACTGGTGACAAAACCTGGCTATATAACTTTGATCCCGAACCATAGCGACAGTCGATTGTATGGTGCTTTGAAGACGGGCCAACTCCAACGAAATGTCGCCGTGCACGAAGCACACATAAACAAATGGTCGCCTCGTTTTTCTGAATGAAAGAACAAAATGTCGCCGTGCACGAAGCACACAGAAACAAATGGTCGCCTCGTTTTTCTGCAAAACGGGTCATATTGCTACTGTTGTTCTAGAGAATGAAAGAACGGTGAAATCCGAATGGTATGTGACAGTTTGTGCTCCAACAGTAATATCAGCTTGGTGTGACAAGCGACCGAAGTCAGGAATCCGGCACCTTCTCTGGCACCACGGCAATGCGGCGCCGCACACGTCTGCCAGAACACTAGACTTTTTCAACACGGAAAATGTGTCAATTCTCCCTCACCTGCCATATTACCCTGACCTAGCGCCTTGTGATTTTAACTTGATTCCAAAAATCAAAGAAAAACTAAAGGGGAAGAGTTTTGAAAGCAAAGAAGATGCGCTGGTTGCCTATAATTTCGAGATTTCTGAGGTATCTCAAGAAGAGTGGTCACATGTATTTTCCAATTGGTTCAGACGTATGGAAAAGTGTATACGTGCTCAGGGTGAATACTTTGAAAATATCGATACTTGTAATACATACATACATACATATACTCACGGCTGTAAATCCCTACAAAGGGTAGCCAGAGCTGAGGAACTAGAAATTCCTCGGCCACTTTTGGAAAGAAGAGTGGGGAAAAGATGGTAAAAATAAAGGTTGTTGGTGATGGGTCTCCAGCCGCATCGCGCAAAAATCCCTTAGTAGCCCCAATACCGTTAGTCGCCTTTTACGTACATCCACCGGAAGAAATGGGGTAGTGCTATTCTAAGCCGACACTACACAGCAATAAACTTGTAATAAAGAATAAATTTTACAATTTTTGAGCATCTTGTTTCTTTTGGCATGCCCCTCGTAAGTCACGTGATGCTCAGAAGTGGTAGTACCTCTGCTACCCCTTCAGCGATATACGGCGTAAATGTTTGCATCTTTGAATTTAAGTGTCTTAAAAATATGAGTAGTTTATTCGTGGATTTCACTCTTTATCTTAAATAATTTGTAAAAATATAAACATAATTTTAATTTAAACAACAGCAACTTATGAATAATAAGAATGGAATTAAGAAATTATATGCAACAGTCATGCTCAAAGCATGTAAGCTCCTTTACATAATTGTCAACGACTCAACAACAAAACTGCTGATGACGACATACAGACCACCAACCACGACCAAGGCTTCTGAAGTCGACATTTAAATATAAACAATAATATAAAACAACTAATTATGGCACCGTAAAAGTAAACCAACACACTCATAAGTCAGTTCCCATACAGTAATATCAACAACGATTCAGCTGACGCAGTAAATCGAGGTGATGCAATAGGATAGAGATGAAGGTACTGGCGAATTGTGAAAGTTCACTGTTTGCGTTGTGTACTCTCTACCGAAGCATCTACTCGTGAGTTGGCAGCCGACACACACACACAACACAACGCTCCATTGCCAGCGCACGCGCACACTACGTCACACATCAGTGCTCCAACGCGACCAGCTCTCCTTCGGAATTCAAGTCAGTCACGTTTCTGCAATCAATACGTTATCAGAGTTCTAAACAACAAACAAGCGAGGATACATCTCAAGAATCCTAATCGATTTACTAAAAGTGAGTAGATCCGGAATACAATATCTTTTATTTGATCGCTTATTTTATTTAGGACTTAATAGGTCTTGATTGATTTGACCCTCACTCTAAAGACTAATGTGCGAATGTGAACGAGTTGTTGTTAACCCCATATAATTCAATATTTAGCTGCGTATTAATAATATTAGAGTTACAAATTTCTGCAATGGATGACTATGACTATGAATGCTGGAAGTTTTTGTAAGATTTGTCGCTGGCGCTAGTTATTTATAGAATCACCTTGGTTCCCCTATTTTATCCAGTAAGATATCACTCTTTATTTGAAACATTTTATGTATATGAATTCGATGTTAATTAAGCAATGCGAATAAATTTCTGCAAAAAAATACTATTAGGTTACTATTATATGCATATGTTCAATTATATTAACAAAGTTAATATTCACAATATATTTACGGTGAGTAGACAGAGGAACTGAGCTCTCTGAAAATCAACTAATATTCTGTAATGTCCCGTGGAGTAACTCTTCACTTGTCTCGACTTCAATTTAATATTTACAAGCATAGAGATATAAACTTAAACAAAATGTCAACTTGATAAATTTTTTTTCATCATCTAATAAGAATCGATTCAGTGGTTCTGAGATTCCTACAAGTTAATGCCGTATCATTAGCTTAATTTTAATATAGGCAACTCTATTATCTATGTCCAGATCCAATTTCATATGACTAAGTAAAACCTCGGATCATTTTGGTTTTCTCACGATGTTTTCCCTTAGTTATACTACCCCACAAATTACTGAAGAAAAGTTAACTTTTTCCCGTTATTTAGTGAAAAAACCCAACGCTAACGACGTGTATCCCCAAAAGGGTTTCAGAGGTACTAATACTATTCGGGCATTAAATTCAAATGATGTTCAACATTAAATTAAAAAACTCATCTATACCAATATTATAAAGAAGAAAGATTAGATTTTTTGTTTGTTTGAATTAAATAGGCTCCAAAACTACTGGACGGCTTTGAAAAATTCTTTCACTGTTTTAATGCTACACTATTCCCGAGTGACATAGGCTATATTTAATTTTCAAAAAAAATAGGGATCCTTACGTAAACTTCAAAAATGTAACCCAAGGTGTTAAAAAAATACCAAAAAAAAACATTACATCGCGTGCGCTGCGAAAAATATTGACAATAGAATAAAATTATGTACTACAATTTTATAGAACACATCATTATCTAAAAATAATGCCGCGACAGCATGTCTCTAACTATTATAGTTATCTCACAACAAGCGTCATTATATAAAATTATTTAATAATTAAATTAAAATCCTGCTTTAGAAAAGGCTCTTTATTTGTACCTATCTAATCCTTATAAAAAAACGTATATATTATTTCAGACTACTTCAATACCCTTATATTAATTTTTGAATTATTCGATTCGAACATTCCATTCGAAAGTTATCTCGAATTAAAAAAATTGATAAAACTCCGCTCGGTTAGCTTTGCATAGTAAGTTGTTGCATAAATAATAAAAAATCAAATAAACAATCTTATTATTCAAAAAGTCCCCGGGCAAATAACAAACTACAAATCGATCGACACTGTAACTAATATTGAAGATGCAGTTCATTATCCACAGGAATTTCTAAATTCCCTGACCCCTTCTGGATTGCCACCACATGAATTGACATTAAAAATCGGAATCCCAATCATGCTTTTGAGAAATTTAAGCCCTCCGAGCATGTGCAATGGCACGAGGCTGCTTATCAAAGAGTTAAAGCAAAATTTAATTGTAGCGACTATTATCACTGGCCCAGCAGCCGGTCAATTAGCTCATATACCGAGGATACCGATGATCCCAACTGATCTGCCAATTCCATTTAAACGGCTACAATTTCCGGTTAAAACATCTTTTGCTTTAACAATTAATAAGTCCCAAGGCCAAACCTTCAAATTAGTAGGGATTGACCTGCGAAAGAATTGTTTTACTCACGGTCAACTGTACGTTGCATTGGCCTGTCGCGGGTGGGAGCTCCTGAACATCAATTTATTTTGCTGCCCCAAAATACAACAACGTCAAATATTGTTTACAGGGAAGCTCTAACTCTATAAATAGAATGGCTTTTGATGTAATTACTCATCATGAAAAATAAAAAAAATAAAAATATCTAAATATAAATACAAAAAAAATTAACATAGCTTAATACTTAAAAAAAAATATTATTAAACTAATAATACATGTAATAAAATAAAAAACAAAATGTTAATGATAATTTATGCCCGAGCGAAGCCGGGACGGGCTGCTAGTAATAAATAAATATAATCAAAACAATCGTGCAGCCTAATACAAAACAATCGTATTGTTTAAACCAACTATAACTCATAATTGAATAAAGATATTTTATTGATTTCTGGTTTATTACATTCGGATCGCTCGCTCGACCGCTCCGGATACCGGTTGTTATCGTACCATAAATGTTATTATAAGCAAAGAATTCATGGCAATCAAGCTTTGAAAAATAATCCTAAACTAACCAGTCATCATAACTAAAAACAATTAGCACAAAGTAGCCTCTTCAAAGTGGACTAAGTGACTTTTTGACGTTGCAGAGATAGCTGCATTGTCATATCATTGTGTCCAAATATATATAAAACTCCAGACCAATAATTTGGAACAATGACATGATTCTATTTTTAGGATTGAATCGATTCAATTGAATTGGCAATGAAAAGTGAGTTTATGTACTATTTTATTGACCATGATCGGTCTGAATAAACTCTGACTTACTTCTCTACTACTCAGGTTAAGCATTTTGAACGTAATTTTACTTAATTCATATCCCTAGCAGAATTATTCAACTGTCAATCAAAAGGTTGTCTTTCGATTCGTGTTTGATTACACGTGTGAGTTCACTGTCCAAGAAAAACGTGGGTACTTTGAACACTAGGTGATAATATCACGTTATGTTCAAAAGTATTAGTACCTCTGCCAACCCCTTCGGGGATATACGGCGTGAACTTTTGAGATAGAGTCTCTATTTAGTCCGTCGTCCTCTACGGGCTTAAGGTACAGGTAAATCTAAAATTTCATATAGATTCCACCCATTGCCGTGTAGTGCCAGCTTAGAATAAAACTACCCCATTTCTACCCATGGGTGATCGTAAGAGGCGACTAAGGCAATAGGGGCTTTTTAAGTGATTTTTGGGCGATGTGGTCGGAGACCCGTCACCAAAAACGTTTATTATTATCATCTTTTCTCCAATCAACTTCCAAAAGTGGCTGAGGAATTTATCATTCCAAAGCTCTGGCTATCCCGTTAAGGGGTTTATAGCCGTAGGCATATGTATATATATGTATTCCACCCATTATCATACTCTGCCTTTTCGCTCTAAATTTGTTACCCCATTACTAAGTAGCTATCAATACACTAGGCACCAAATTGGAAAAAGATGTCTTTTACCACGAATGTTTGACATATGCGACTATTCTCTCATCACGCACGGTATTAATACTCGTAGTTGCCCTCCTACCATCGTAAAGGAACCCACATGACTAAGTTGACTTAGTCTAATGATAGTGTTTTCATACAAAACGTTGATATACCTGCCCCCTATCACGTAAGTGGGCAACCTATCAAGCAAAAGGTGGCTATACTCTTAAACACCAGGTGACAGTAATTTGACGTGGTTTTCAGAAGTATAAGTACCTCTGACATCCCTTGGAGAATATACGGCGGTAAGCGTTTGAGGGCTTCTTTTGTTATTAAATTTGTAATAAAAAATGAAGAAACATCTTTACAAATTGAGAAGTGTTATTTATAACGATACGATAAGCTTCTCATTTCAAAGGAAAAGTAATACTACTTATAAAGTGTACTTACTTATAAGTAAGAGACAAGTTTTCTAAGAACTTATTTTTGGATATGGTTTACTTTATTTTTAATTTATTGTTGTAAGTCAGTAACAATTATGTTTCGAACGTTCTCTATTCCCTTTTTTTACTGGTCCTTTGCTACGTTTATTATACTACAAGGACTATACCAAATAGTGTAAGAACAAATCCACTGCTCTTTTTCCAAACCTGTAAACCAATCAATATAAAAATATTATCAAGTTTCCCTTTTCTGTATCTTTTTCATCAAAGCATACCAATATCTTACTAGTAAATTAACAATGGGTGACCCTTTTAAGATAAATCTGATAATTGATACTTTTGATTTATTTAAAAGAAACATAAATGTGAACTCCAAGTATTATTTTTATTTTGTTTTAAGTACATAATCCTTTGTATTGCGCAATTGCATGTCATGCTATACTGTTCCGTATACACATGTACTCATGTAATCGAGCACACTCACGTTCAACAATCGCTGTAGATAATTGTACTAAATTGGTAACCTTGAATCGTTACGGTGACTACACATTTGAAACTTTGCAAGTAAGAAGGCTTTGAGTTATATGCCTGAACTTTAAGGGATTCAAAGATATATTATAATACTAGAACAGTTCTAAACTATCAGTTTCTGAGTATGAATGTATATTTCGCGCATCGAAGAAGTCTCGGCGTCACGCTTTAGCCCTGAAGCTAAATCATTTTTTTAACACAGGTACTAGGGACTAATAAATTATTATAAAAAATTGTAGTACCTACTATACTCCCAGATAGTTAAATCATAAAATTTATATACAATGTTGTATCTAATTCAATGTAAGAGCATAAAGTTAAACACTCTACATTAAATTTATAACACTATAAAATTGTTGTTTTAAAATCGGTAATAGTAACCAAAATATAAATTTACTGCAAATGCTAGAACGAATCGTTTTATGTTATTGACAAAAATGAACCATTAAATATTATCATTAGAAAGAAGTATTTCAATCTAGTAACAATTTAATAATAATTAATATACTTTAATAATAATTTGTTCATTTCTTATAAGTTCAATAAAATTAAACGTCCTAACTTAGGACTCCTAAGCTAGTTTTAGTTTTATAAATAAAGTACTTAAAACATAACTATGTTGTGCTCTTAAGCTAGGTTTACATTTTAAATCGATTGATGACATCGAACTAAACAACTTTGCCTATGGAATGCTTATATAAAATATTGTAATTTTCAAAATGATTAATAATTAAAAAGTGTTACTGCCTAAATCAAACTGGGAAAGTATGGTGTATTTCTTAGCCTACGCTAAAATAAAAATAAAAACATCAGTATAGCAAGCACGAGCGCTATTTTATCGACACGATAACGGTTAGAATGAGATGGCAGTATACGATACTAAGTAAGTGCGTAAGAGATGGTTGCTTTATCCCACGCGATAACTAGTTTAAACACGGCTCGTGCTTGCCCTGCTGGTCAAATCAAAAGATGTCATTTTTTATTTCAGCATAGGCTAAGAACCTCACTATACTTTCTCAGTTTGGTCTAGGTACGACACTTTTTATGTAACAACAACATACAAATTAATTAAACTTAGACAATACTACTACTACCTATCTTCTTATACAGATATAAATTATGCATACAATAATAATATATTATTACTAGCTTTTGCCTTCGTCCGCATGTAATATTTATTTTGAGGCAACCTCAGCAACGCTACCACTATCATTCAAATCAATTAACTTAGTAATTGAGCAATCTCAAAAACATCAACAATTTGAAACTATATAAAATAAAGATTATACAAGTTTCATATACACTTTAATCTCTGGTAATTATTGTTCCCGTAAGAATTTCTGGTAATCCTTTTGTAATGTACATTAATATCTCTTGAGGATTTTTATACCAAATTTCAACGTGCTACAATTGAAATTTTAGAAGTTTTATACAAACTTTAATTTCCAAAATTTCTGTTCCCTTGGGTGTTTCTGGGAGTTATTGTCTTAGTGTTAATTGTTAGCACTAAAACAATCTAATCACTAAATTTCAGCTTGGTCCACTCGTTTAGGCTGAGCACTGTCTGTCAGTGAGCCAGTCAGTAACGTAACGATTTTATTTATAGAAAATACATACATAAAAATATTAATCCATATAGCAAATAGTTATCCATTCTATACTGGCTTAAATTTGAATACCTTTACATCAGTTTTAACGATACACTGACAGGACTTGCTTGGAATAAGGATAACACATTAGTTGCTTGCACCCTGGGATTTAACGTCGTGAGAATATATATTTATGTATGTGTGATGCTTGCACCCTAACAGACAAAAGAGAGTAGCCCGAAAGGTATATGTAACGGGTCTCTTAGATATTCTAGATGTAATTTATTAAGATCTATTCAGTTTAGTGTCGCTGGGATCATTATTACCTAGACGTCGATGCATTAGTCATAATGCATCATATTTGTATCAACCACGTATGTCTGTTATCTTAAAATTATTCAGAAAATACGACATAAGTACCATATTAATCATCATGCAGCAAATACCTCAACAAGATCATGAGCATATGAATACATTATTTATATATATTATAGTGCTGTGTCGGCGTAGAATAGCACTACCCCATTTCTTCCCATAGGTGATCGTAAGAGGCGACTTAAGGTTTTGGGCTTCTTAAGGGACTTTTTGGCGATGCGGTTGGAGACCGATCACCAAAAACCTTAATTTTATTATCTTTTCCCCCTCAACTTCCAAAAGTGGCTGAGGAATTTCTTATACTGAATCTTTGGATAGCCTTCCTAAGAATTTATAACCGTGAGTAGATGTTTATAATATGTATGTATGTATGCATTTATATATAATACACTAGTAGTGCGCCCCAACTTTGCTCGGGTAGTGTTCCAAGCCATTGCTCAGCCCTATGAAATTAAGCGTGACGTTATAGAGCCTATGTTTCCTCTGAGAGTTTTAGCTTACAATTGGATGAAGAATATTTCTAGACGGTTTAGCTGTTTCGGAACCTATTTATTACAATACGAGAAAACAAACACAGACACAAATCTTTCGACTTTATATTATTATAGTAAAGTATAGATAGATATATGGTCGTAATTAATTTTTAGTGACTTATATAGAAATGTGCCCGTAAGCAATGCCTAGTTGATTGCCATTTTTTTTATAGCTAATGGCGTGAATATATTTTCGTTTGCTTGTTTTTATGCCACCTACCAACTTTACAATTTTAGACCGACTTATCAATTCATCCCCTGTTTGACTTATTTTCACCAAATTAGACTAATTTGTACTGTGGAACTATTCACATACATTTACGGACGTCGTTAGTTCCCTTTAGGGTAGACAGAGACTATCGATCCCCACTTATCGAACGATCCTGGCAAAATTCTCGAGTTTCATCTATATTCATCAATATTTTCATTCATGCTCTATTTTGCGTCAGACTGTGCCTTTTTGAGCACGTTCTCTATATGATCTAAATGTGTCCTCCATGGTCGTCCTCTAACCATGAAACTAAACCGTTAACTATAATTAATATAACAGAGAGGAAAAAAAAACGAGTAACCGGCTACAATTGGACTAACATTCTGGGTTAAGATTGGAATGGAATAGAACCCTATAGCCTATACCGGCCAGTCTATAAGTAAAATAAATAATACAATCCATATCACTCACGGCAATAAATACCTAGAAGGGGTAGCCAGAACTAAGGAATTAGAAATTCCTCAGCCACTTTTGGAAAGTTGAGTGGGGAAAAGATGGTAAAATAAAGGTTGTTGGTGATGGGTCTCCAACCGCATCGCCCAAACATGCCTTAAAAGCCATATATATGCCTTATAATACCATTAGTCGCCTCTTACGGAAGAAATGGGATAGTGCTATTCTAAGCCGACACTACACAGCAGTCCGTATATTTAAAATTAATATATAGACGCTCGTAAAATGTTTTCTTTGTTGTCGATGTATTTATGAAACATATTTTAGCAGTAAAATAATCACGATGTACCAATAATATAGCATATTCTAAGCTAATTACTTTAAATGGTTAACACATATTTAGCGTTAAGATCACGATTATTTTACTCATCACTGCACTGACCTCCGTGTAAATCGGTTTTACATACATACATTTACTCACGCCATTATTTCGTAGTATGTTTTCGGTATAAATAATTTAAATTGAATAATAAGGTACAATTACACTTTTATTAAATAGTAATACTCGTATACGTATCAGCGTCATTGTTATTCCCGTTAAAACCAAGGTCACAAAGGAACAAGTCTTTGCTAACATCACATAGCGTTTAGCCACCTGTTGCTTCCGGGTTTCCTGGACTGTGCAGTGTACTTACTTGGTAATGAAACCCTATTGGCGCTTTTACTCAAGCACCGTCTTGTGAGACTAAGTATAATCTCAGTTGAGTGATAAGAAGCAAAAAATGAAGCTTATTTAGAGCAACCTGCATTTCTAGCACGGGCGACCTTTCAACTAGATATCGCGAGGTATAAACAGCCCATCTCTTTTGCACTTACATTATATCTATACTTTTGTCTGATTCTAACTGACAGAATAACTATAAATGACTTTTGATGGATTATCAAAAATGTGCTATTAAATATAATAATAAAGCATATATTTTAGATTAATGACCATAGTATTGTTAGTAAGTTAGTAAAATTCAGAGTGCATACGAAATATGTTAGTGCCTTTACTTTATATAATAACTAGTGGATCGTCCCAGCTTCGCACGGGTAGCGTTGTTTTTTTAAATATCAGAGGTTTCTTTCTTCAGTCACTGCTCAAGCATTGTGAAATTCAGCGTAATGTTTTCAATTTATTAAATTTATAGCACTCCCTTAGAGTTGTTTGGTGATTTTAAATGCGCTTTAATGAACGGTTCAGTATTTCCGTTTAATAGCAAATTTTGGAATAAAACGCCATGAAATATTTATAACAATCTAAAAAATAAATCATTACGTTATGTAGGATGCAACTACTGGCGCCATCTAGTATGTTATATGTAAATTAGTAAAGATTTAGTTTCGATCACGGGCGCGATGGCTTATTTTATGTATAATTTCGGTGTTTGTCTACCGATTTCTATGATTCTTTTTTTATTGAATAGGTAATAATGTTACCTTTTTTAAATTAGGGATGAATGAGAGGTTTACAAACGTAAGAGTAAACAAATATAATCAGGATGTTTCGAACTGCTAAGCTATCAGGAATTACACGCGTTATTGTGAGTCAACCATAAAAGATAGACATATACTGTTGAGGTTTTTTTTTTAGATAATTTTATGAAAAATATTTCCGTTACACATGATTTCTATGTAAGTTTAACCATTAAGGCTACACACGCGACGAAAGCTTAAAAAATGGAGTAACTTCTCCCGTTTTCCCCAAATTTCCCAAAATTCCCCTTTACTTCTCTGCTGGAAAGTATACAAAAACTTGCGCAGGAGTATGAAGAATAATTGTACCAAGTTTCGTTAAAATCCGTCGAGTAGTTTTTGTTTCCATAAGGAACATACAAACCGACAGACAGACAGACAGACAGACAGACAGACAGACAGACAGACAAAAATTTTACTGATTGCATTTTTGGCATCAGTATCGATCCCTAATCACCACCTGATAGTTATTTTGAAAATATATTTCATGTACAGAATTGACCTCTCTACAGATTTATTATAAGTATAGATAGATATCTTCTGACCCTTAAATTTGAAAATTGTATACTTACCATTGATTGGGTACTCACAATTTTGGGATTTATGATTATGCGTATAATTGTGTGTATGTAAATTTATGTTTTAATGGAGTAAGTTATATGTGGATCTATGATACAGATTTCTATTCCAAATACATTCACCAAATGAAAGTAAAATTTTATACTAGAGTGACAAAACAATAAGACTGTACCGGGGTCAAAACTGTGAATTGAAGAAAAAAAAACCGGTGGAATATGTTTAATTGTCGATACTAAAGCCAAATTTGCGCTTTTTGAAAAAAATTTCTGTCTGTCTGTATGTCCGGTCATCACGTTAATTCTACCAGACGGATCTTGATCTAATTTGGTATTAATGTAGCTTATACTCCTGGCTTACTTAACATATAGGATATCATTTATTCCGGATTCTGTTTTATGTTCCTACAGGAACATAAAAAAAATACTTTTACATGTAAATTTAAATATAATCATATTTTTTTCATCGAACGACGTTATCAGACTCAAGGGTTTCATCCATTTTCATCAAAAAAATGTCCATTTAATTGTTTGTCAATAGTAATGACTACTAGATAGGTATATAGCTTATCAAAATTTGGAAGCCAACACTAACGTCTTCGTGGCATAGCGGAAGACCCAGCTTCGAATCTCAGGGGACCACAATCATTTTGTGATTATTTTTTGGTTCTGTGTTAGCTTAGAATAATAGGAAGCACTATTCCTTCTTTTTTACATTCAACTATGCGAATATGTATATATTAAGATAATTGGAAGAATATTGTATGAATTTTGAGTGTTCATTTGGTAGTTCTAAGAATATGTTTATAACTTCTATTTTTTTAACTATTTCTTAACTAATATTTCCATAGATATATTATGCTATACTTACGCATAAATTTATATTCTTTTTAAGCCTCAGTTCGTAGTTTGTAAATTATAGCACATATATATATCTAAATTTTAATTCAGTACTGCCATCTATGAATGATTGGCTGCAATATCTTACACATCACCAACGGTCAGTGTAAGGGACAGCTAGCACCGGGCCGACACCGCAGCGCCACACCGCTATCCATACTTACTAAAGATATTCTCATTTTTGAACATAGAAGCTTGGTACAAACGGTACAAAATGGTTTGTTTCATGATTCTTATGAACAACTAAAAAGGTTCTTTGAAACTCAGCCTAAGGGATTAAAATATAGTATACAAATTTTTGTCATTTCTGTATTTAGAAATTTGAAACTTCATGCGATTGACTGATATAACCACTACAAAAAGGAATATTATGAAATTCATCTATCAATCATTCATGAGCATATACTAATAAATCCTAAAAAAGGGTAGCCACAGGTTCAGAGATATTAATTCTTAATTCACTTTTGGAAGTTGAATGGAGAAAAGGTAGCCAACTGCATCGCCCCATAATCACTTAAAAAATCTTCACATCACAAAAAAACAGAAGTTAAGATAGTGTTCTGGTTGTAAACCGGATGCAAAAAATGTAGTCCACGCGGACGTAGTCGCGGGCAAAAAGCTAGTTTTCAAATAAATGTGCTACCCGCGTCGAGTGACCCTTGTTAGTGAGATTGCTAATTTATAATTGAACTAAAGGTCGGCCCTGGCTGCGCACGGGTATATAGTATAATGTTTCTTTTTGGTATTTCTCTCTGGCTGCACTGGCATATTCGATCACTGCTCCCTCCGTACTCTATTTATTGTGATGATATAAAAGATAGGTTACTTCTGAAAGTAATAGCTTTTCATTGCAGGAATATTATTGAATCGTTTGAGTGATTTGGAGCTTAATATTTTATAAACAAACGAACAAGTCTTTCCACTTCATATAGTTTATTTTTAATATAGACTCGGGATTCCGGACCTTTAATTCGTTTTTCTGATCGTAAAGCTGTGTAGTGTTGGCTTAGAATAGCACAACCCATTTCTTCCCGTGGGTGTTCGTAAGAGGCGGCTATGAGCAATAGGGCTTTTTGAGTGATTTTTGGGCGATGTGGTTGGAGAACCCATCACCAAAACATTTACTTAACAATCTTCACCCCACTCAATTTCCAAAAGTGGCTAAGGAATTTCGTATACCGAAACCTGCTGTCTACCCCGTCTAGGGTCTTAAGCCGTGAGTATATGTATGTATGTAATTCGTTTTCATGGTTTTCATTTCAAAACTTAGATATAAACGTTGTCAACGTCTAGTTTATAATATTAATTATATTTTTTACAATTTAAGGCGGCATCCTGGCACCAATAAACAACAAATTAGGCTCAGGCCTAAACAACAAGCATGGAATACAAGGAAAAAGTACCGGCATGAAAAGTACCAACACATTAGGTTTAGGCAAAAGCAGTGAAAAGAAGTACAGCGATAAAAATGACCTGAAATCTTTAGTTGCAAAAAGTACTCCATCAAAATCTCCAGACAAATTGGCCAATGTTATTAGCAAATCCAGTAGGAGTGCATCTCCTAAAAGAAATATTAGCTCCAGTAAAGTTGCATACAACACTTCCAAAAGTAGTAAGACAGCATTCGGTATTATTTGGTTACCGAAAGGACGTCGTAATCGTCATAAAAAAGACACAGTCTACAATCCCCACAATGAAGACAGAGATAGATCAAGAGAACGAGCTCCCTCAATGTACAATATGTAAGTACTATAACAGGTTACTTGCTTTATCATTGGGATAGACAAATAGATTGGAACTGATGCAGATCAACCTCTCCTGCTTTTCTTACACTATACCTTTTTTTAATTTTCTTTTAATTTTCACAATTAACAATCCCAAACTATCAAGTCGCGCGCAGTGGCGGAATCATACAAAGCAAGAAGTGCTTCCGTGAACTTACACTTAGGTTCCAATACGTTGTTGTTGGTTAATAAGATTCACAATCGTGAAATTGCCCTGCTACTTAACCACTTAGCCCTTAAGTGCCATATCAGCGACAACTTTCCGTATTTGGAATTTGAAATTCCACAAACATAACCTTCGGCATCTAAAGCCAAATCCCCGTACGCAGCCAATGCAGGGAGGCCTTAATTAAATATCCGGACTTTTGATAAGAGATAGAAATAATTTTCATGTCAGCAGCAGTGACAATTTTGAAGAGATTATTATAATCTCACTGTCTCACCCCGGGCTGTAATTTGATAGGATTTCTATTCTGTTCTTTAAATTTGTACCGACATAGTGGCGTTTTCATAAATGGCAGTCTGGTATCTTTGCAAAGATTCAAACACCGTCATAGAAAGACGATTTGTGATGGTCCTCGATAACAGTTTGTAAATATGGGTCTCAAACAATTTTGGGCTATTCATGTAATGTATAAAGAGGGTATAGTAATCATCCTTCTAAAAATCAATATCCAGATTCCTGTGGTGTGGTTTCTTTGAAGTGAAGAATAGTTTAGAATTGCTGTTAAAAGGACTATAGAACTGGATTTTCACCTGCTTTCAACAGCTCAGCTGTAATTCTGTCATCTACATTATTTTTTCATCTATTAACAGCCATTCTCGTAAAAGCTGATTTTCAAGTCATCCTCTGTGTAGATCTACTGAGGTCTTACACAAGTGCAGTAGCATACCTTTGCGTCGAAGTGATAGAACGACCTACAGGTGGCACGCATATCAGTCTTTCTCCTAAAAATATGCTTATTATCGAAAATGTTTTATGTGGAAGTAATTTTTCGTTATTTAATAATTTTAATTTTTAAAAAAATCCACATCCAGGTTTTTGGTATTGTTGTACCGTACTGATTGTGATTGATAAATTGATATCAGTTCTAATAGAAAAGCTACCGCCATCTCGCTAAAAGAGAAAAAATTAAACGGTTTAGATTGCAGCCCAGCGCCCTTTTTGAATTATGCTTCTGAATGTTGAATTGCATCTACAGAGAGTAAAAATAAAGTATTATAGTAACAGAGAGTAAAAATATATTATTCTCGCTTACGATAAGTAATTAAAATGCAGCTTAATATCGTAATGATAAGCATCTTTATAATATTGTATTGATACACCAACATATCAATACGGATTGGGCATAGCGTAGCTTATGAGCTGTGCAGAGACTCGTTATGACAAGTCACTGCACCTGGTAGATTGGTGACTGACGTAACTTAAGAAGCCAACCAAACAAAAAAAGCTAAGTCAAACTTACTTACTTGTATGGTGAACTTGACAAACAAAGTTTTGTTGCGAAATGGAACAACTTTCAAAAGCACAGCAACATAGATTAGTTTTGTTTACGTCATTAAACTCAAAATAAAGTTGTAGAAAGCTACAAGCTATTCATTTTCACAGTACCTATCTACTCTAATAATCCACTTTGGAATTTTGAATCGGTTTTTAAACAATACAAAATTATGGAAGAAGATAATAACTTCGAAGCAATAGTTACTACATGGAGACGCCTTTCAGGTGAATTACCTCCAGAACCAGCTTTATTTCCAAGGTAAACATGGTCCACAAAAGTTAAAAATTTAATGATAAAATAATAAAAAACCTATTTATTATTTTTATAACTTTAACTTTCAAAGATGATCTGTTATTGTTTAAGTACATTAACTTGTCTACGAAAAACCAAACATCATTCACTTTTGGGCCTTTTTCCTGTTTTCTTTTCATTATTTACTTGTCAAATAAGTACAAAAATCTACATTATTTTTGATACGAGAGCTAAATCACTAAATAATAAACATCTCTATATAGTTTGTGATAATAAAAACCTAACAAAACAATAAAGAAATATGACAACATATTTATATCAAAATGCTGAAGTCCAATGGTCAGAATTCAGACTAAATATTGAACGGTCTAGATGAATATATGTTGATAAGATTAACTGTAAATCACTTGAGTTTATTTTCACAACACTGTTATGAAAATATTAATTCTGTACTTAGTCTTCCAAATCATGTATCATATCTAGAACACTAATTCATTTTATTAAATTGTTTTAGCATGGGAGGGGACACTGGTAATAAAGACAGTAAAAAAGTAGAAGATTTAAATATTTTAGCACCAGAAAAGAATAAAATTCCTGTTACTGCTGCGGCAGTAGTGACAACAACTCCTATCACATCTGAAGGAACACAGACTGACAATGCAGAAGATAAAGGAAATGAGGAAAAACATGGAATTGGGCATCATGACAATGAAGATAAGGTAAATAGTAACATATATACATATACTCCATTAAGGCCATTAGCTCTAAATGGGGTAGGCTGAGGCTTTGTAAGATCCTCTCAGATCTATTGAGCTTTATTATAATTCAACAATCTGTTTATATTTGCCTTTTCATTCTTCACTATTTGACTCAAGGAAAAGAGGATTCTCCTGTTTGTTAACTAATTGTTAGCGATGCTGATTAGAATGAAGCAATGGGTGAACTTAATGACAGTGAAATTAGTGTGTGTAGAAGAAATAATGAAAAGTATGATAGTAGGGTAAACTGCACAGTATGACAGGATAACTATCAAAACGGTGGTGATATCTAGGTTGTACTTGCTATGCCAAAAATACTGGGCGAGTGGCAAAGTACTAAAAGACTGGTGCAAGACAGTGATTGTGGGTTTATATTAAGTTATAGGTCACACCAGGAGGTTAAAAACTACTGCGGAGTAAGTATTGTTGCTAAATTGTATTGAATTAAACTTTCGAGAAAATTTTGGAAGCACAAGCAGTATTTAGAAAAGGAATGGGATGTATTGATAAAATTTTCTCTTTCTGGAGAATTACCGGATCTAAAGGGATAAAAGAAGGATAGGTTGGCAAAAAAGTATTTGTGGGATGTGTTGTTATAATTTTGTTTTGGGATTCAACTTATATGTGCATTGATATCACTTTATGAGAATTCCAGTGTGTGTAAGAGTAAATGGGGAAATAACGGACTGGTTCAAGATTTCTTGAGGTGTCCAACAGTGAATTGTAGCATCTCTGTGGCTCTTAATTTTGTTGTTTGTTAAATTTTAGAGTTATGCTTAAGTGATTATAGACTAAGAATGGGTGGATTCATCATTAAATGTCTCTTATATGCCGACTATCAAGTGCTACTCTCATCATCAATGGAAGAGTATCAAGATATAATGAATTTTGCTATTGAAAAGAACTAAAACCATGATTTTGAGAGAGAGAACAATGTGACAGAATACGAGATTGAAATTGATGGTATGAAAGTGAGAATATTTGTATATTTGGGAAGTTTATTTACTAGAGATGGAATATATAATGGAGACATTGAAAAAGTGAATCTATTAGAGAAGTGTTATTATTCTATTTTTCGCTTAAATATATTTATACCAATATTGTTTACCCAAGTTGGATTATGATTTTCTAAATCAGCAAATCAATCTAGAAAACTCTTAAAACAGATTTCGTCTTACCTAATCAGTTTTTAACCAACAAAAAATGGTACAGAACGTGATATTAGGAAATTTCCTAGCTACTTTCTAAAGTTTAGTGAAAATATTATCCAAATCACCCAACAATAACTTAAAATGCTCAAATGGGTTGATGTTTTTTTAAGGCATTTTTGTAGTATTTGATTTACTAATATAATTGTATATTTGTGTTTAGGAAGGAGCCGGTGATTCAAAGTTAGATGATGATAAAGATTACTTAGAAGATAATGACAGTAAATTGGAAGATAATCTATTGGACCATAAACCACCAAACGAGAAGATTGATAAGGATAAAGTAGACAGTGTTTTCCTCAGACGCCCACCACCACACAAAGTCCGTTCTTCCAGTTCAACCGCAGCTGAGGAAGAGGGTTGTGGCATGAAATGTCTGTATTATACTCTTCAGTGCTGTGACTGTGTACTTATGTAGCATTTAGTAGATGTCGAGAATACAATCTTACTTAATGCCCTGTCAGCGTTGAACTTAGCCAAACATAGTTTGCAAGGAGTATTCCAACATTCAGATATAAATCGATCACTACAACATTATTAGGTATCTCTGCATGAACAAAAATATCATCTTTCAGATACTTTCTCCATATCTTAAAAGTTGCTCTTATGCACAGTATCCAAGTGCCTACCTCAATATGATTAAAAGACATAATGTACCTATTTAATGGAAAAATAGAATTCTATTCTTCTATTAAATAGGTACTTTTTTTGTGTATTCATTTGACTATTACAAACCTATGCATGCCTAACTTATTTCTTTTTATGTATTTCCAAACGCCAAGTTAATAGTTTTGGTGACTTGTATTATCTTTAGCATTCCAAATCAACTTCTATCACGTTTGCTTATGTCTTTAATGTGCATACTTTGTATAGAATATTCTATAAATGACAGTTTCATAGCAAGTAATAGAAGATCACCAAAATGATGTTTTGCGAAATGTTTGCTATGTACTGAATGTATTAAAATCTAACAAAGTGAAATGCATACTTAGATATAAAGCTACATGAAAGAAACTATAAACGTGTTTTATCAGATTATTTTGCATGTTATTTTTAATTTAACTTATTTATGTGACATAGTTTAATATGGTGCATTAACAAAATACTGTCTGAGTTAATGTGGACGTTTTACTTTGTTTTTAATATATAAAAAATGGAAATGTTTTAGCATTTAATTGGGTTTTAAGATATTTCTTACTTTCATTTACATTTACAATAACTGCTATTAATATTCATGTTCACTAGTTGTGGTATCTGTAGCAATTTTTTCAATGATGGGTGTTGTGTGTGCCATAAATTTCCTTTAAAATAAGTGTTTACAGATGAATTAAACTTCTTTAATGTATGCTGTCAAAAGTATCTAATACGAAAATATATAAAATAATATTATGATGTCACCTGTGTTTGTTAAAGGATTCTTCCATACCTAACAATAGGCATTCCATTAAATCTAAATCAGAATTATAATAATTTGTATGCTCAAATCAACTTGATATTCTTAGTTATCATAAAACAAGACTATCTTTCACATCTTAAGTTTATAGGTACTAAGAAAATAACATAAAATTCAGAAAGACAACGAATGTCCATTCCATATTAAGGTAAGCATTTCTTTTAAAAAAGACCGTTGTTATGAGTCTTGATGTTTTAGGTTTATAACAGTAATAATAATATGCTTAGCACATTTCATTTATAATCAAAAGTGCGATGCATTGTGTAGCCCAGTCCTACATGTAGGTGAGGTACAGGGAAGAGGTGGATGGATTGTTAAGTAGCTATCATATTGTTGGCAAACTTTGACTAACTTATAATGTTAAAATTTGTGTATAGGATTTATTTGTATCAAAAATTGGACATACGTAACTTTATCTCTAGAATGCTGAAAGTTGAACAAAAATAATGTTAACTTAAAGGCTGCTCCGGTTTATTCCCTGTCGTGTAGAAAATTGCACCAGTAGTTAGACCATGATGCATGTGTGACAATTCGACAAAAATGTACAAAGAAAGGTTGTCACTCGACTTGAATACAGTATAAAACAAATACTGAATGTATTTTGTATAATAGATTTATGAACCCCATTGTTATTGGTAAGTTACATGGTATTGTATACTTATTACCGGCCTTAAAAGATTATCTGTAAGTTATTTAGAGTTAATGAAATGTATATTTTTTAAGAAACTTACACATGTTTTATACTTCGTATGTGGCGAGCGATGTTTTAAAGGTGTTATCCACAGTAAAATTTTATTAAAACTGCTCGTTGTTTTTATTTGTTCCTAATATACACAACATGCCTACAAGATATACTTACAGGGATGTGACCTTTGAAGATGGAAATTTGGTCATTTTACGTTAAGGTCAATGCAGAGAGATTATTGTCCATATCTGCTAAAATCCGGAATGCAATGGTTTTTAAAATGCGCTCATTATCTTTATGATGTTTTCCAGTCCGTGACTGACACTCTGGACGCCCTGAACTCTAGACCCCAATGACTATCTGTCATATTTTCCCATTTCGTTCCACTTCTTTTATGGACCTGAAATTAGTGCTAGCATAGCTCTTCTGATTGCCCATTGAATCTTTGGTCCTTTTCTAAACAATGCTTACGTCTGTGTGCTGCTAATAATACAAATAACCAGAGAATAAATTGCTTTGCCTGCATACAGTCACCATCAGATATATCGTAACGAACGAGATCCTCAAAAATACATTCATACATATACTCACGCCATTATTTCCCATTGGGGTAGGCAGAAACTATTGATCGCCACTTTGTACGATCCTGGCAAACCTCTCTAGTTTCGTTTACATCCATTAATCTTTTCATTCATGCTCTTTTATTCTTCATACTTCGGACGCCGGCCTTTTTGAGTACACACTCTATTTGGTCGAGGTGTGTCTTCCGTGGTCGTCCTCTATTCACAGTACCTTCCACACTGGCTCTATAGATTCATTCCTCAAAAATATGGGAATATACATATTTTTCTATGATTTGTTTACACTAGATGTGGTCAATAATATTAGAACATGCAACTGGTCATAAATATAGGATCAAATACTTCAATAAATTGAATTAAAAAAACATGCAGGACTTCATAAAAATTGAATAAATAAAGGAAAATATACCTTAATCGGCTACGTTACTATATGGTGTAATTTGGTGAATGGTGTAAACAGTGTCGTGTAGTGCTAGAATCGAATAGCGCTAGTGCTTAGAATGTCACTACCCCTCTCTAAAAAAATACTGTTTTACTAGACTGGCAAATTCTACGAGTTCTTGAGTGGAGACCACGCACTGGCAGACGCAGTGTGGGGCGCCCTCCAGCCCGCTGGACCGACGACCTAAAGCAGGTGGCCGGGAGTGGTTGGATGAGGCTGGCCGAGGATAGGAAGAGGTGGCGCGCCATGGGAGATGCCTATGTCCAGCAGTGGACGAGTGTGGGCTGATGATGAAATTCTACGTAGTGGGTAAAATATGGTGATGTAAATTCGAAAAAATAAATTATCCTTTCATCAGTAGTTGCTAAATGTTTTCGTAGGTTTTAGTTTGCAACCGTTATATGAGCAGTTTGTTTTAAATTATTTATTATGATATATAATATTTATAACTACAACTACGTCAATATTTAGATCTTTATTTATTATATTATTTGCCGTGTAGTGTCGGCTTAGATTGCCGTGTAGTGTCGGCTTAGAATAGCACTACCCCGTTTCTACCGATGGGTGTACGTAAGAGGCGACTAACGGTATTGGGGCTTTTAAGGGATTTTTGGGCGATGCGGCTGGAGACCCATCACCAACAACCTTTACTTTACCATCCTTTCCCCACTCAATTTTCCAAAAGTGGCTGAGGAATTTCTAATTCCTTAGCTCTGGCTACCCCTTCTAGGGATTTATAGCCGTGAGTATATGTATGTATGTATGTACAGATGGCCAGATTATAAGTAAAATCGTCGACTTGCATATTCTACTTCGTGGTTCTACTCAATTTGGTGTTGATAAAATGTCATTTCTTCTTTGATCACTTTCAGATTAATTATTATTTTCGTTCTAAATAAAATAAAAATTTGTCGCCTGGGATTCCCCCTTAAACATTTATGATATTGCACGCCCCAACATCTTTCGCACGATAAGGTTAGTAATCAAGTATCTAAGGATTCTTCAATCATTGCTTATGCTTATATATTATAGCCTACATACAGCACATCTAAATAGTGTAGTTTTTTGATGATAAAGAAATATTTTTTCAAGATCGGGTCAGTATTTTCAAATATTAGCACTTAAAACTTGATTGAAAAAACCCTTAACCCGTTGAGAGTTTTTATTTAATATTAAAGATGTATTGAAAGACATAAACTAGATACATATATATACTCACGGCCATTAATCTCAAAAAGGG
This sequence comes from Bedellia somnulentella, assembly GCA_963576735.1. Taxonomy (NCBI): domain Eukaryota; kingdom Metazoa; phylum Arthropoda; class Insecta; order Lepidoptera; family Bedelliidae; genus Bedellia; species Bedellia somnulentella. The sequence goes on from OY755170.1 coordinate 15,982,136, forward strand.
GTAGCCAGAACTTCAGAGCGCACTCCTCATCCACGTTTGGAAGTTGATAGGGGGAAAGATGGTAGAAATAAAGTCTCGTTGGTGATGGGTTTCCAACCGTATTATTCGCCTTTTACGACACCCGTGGGTAGAAAGGGGTAGTGACATTCTAAGCCGGCACTACACGGCAAAAGGCCGGCAAAATCCCAATTTGGGCCTTTACCAATTAGTCTTTTCTAAAGTCATATGTGTGGTTAATTTATCATGGTATAAGAATAAGATAGAAGATATTTACATGTACTGTAACTCTTAGTCTCTTGAAAGGTTTGATGGCTGTAACAAAGGTATAACCTAGTACAGCATCAATGTCAATATGTACTGAACTTAATGTTAATTTGTTACTTTTACTGCTATTATTGTTAACAACTGTAATCTTCGTACACAATAATTATTTTTTACTCTCAATGGTTGTTGACGGTGAGGGAAAACAGCGTGAGGAAACCCACATGGCTAAGTTGTACTTAGTCATGTGACAGTGTATTCGTAAAAAACGGCGTTAGCCCTGCTCCCTAGCATGTGAGTGCACTGTCCACAGACATGTATTTGAATAGATGCCGCAAGTGCATGTACTTCGCGTGTAAAAACTGAGTAAAATTATCTTAGTTTATCGCAATTTGATTGAGTCCGTGCTCGAACGTTCTCGGTGACAGATGTCAAGCTAAATATAAAAAATGCCTAATTTAGCCGTATTGAGTTGCAAAAACTATCTAAATAAAGCGGGACTAATTAATAGAAAGATTTCCTTTCATCGGTAGGTCACTTTATTATTAGATTATGTGGTTTTTATTGCAAAATCAATTATTTCGTGTTCGTTGTGGTTTTACACTGAAAAACTTTTAAACGAGTGTGTATCGCTTAATTTATAATACATTGCCGCTTTTAGTTACAAAGCTATCTAGTATGGATTGTCTATTAAAATACGCAATGAACATCGAAATGAACGATATTTTCACCTGTCAATCAGCTACATGGTACGGTAGCTATTGTCATATTTCTGTCATTTTAAGCAAAATGTGTTGTACCTACACAGATAGTTGTATTCGATTCTAATTCTAATCGATTTTGGGAACAGAGAAATGATAATATTCGCGATGGATGTTCCATGTATCTAAAATATTTTTATTACTACAATGTTTCTGTTAAATAATTAATTGGAATACTCTTGTTTTAACTTTGTTTTTATTTAATAAAAGAACAGTTTAATTTTAGTTACAAGTTTTTCTTTAAGCTACCTTTCTTAACGTGTGGTATGTGTCAGTCTTTATTTACTTCCTTCCTTCACTCAGTGTTGCCAATATAAATGTACATATATACACGAACACGCCTCCTTTCATAAGTTCAAAGCTTTTTAAGTACTACAGTAATTATAATCAATTAGGGAGTATACTCCTTTAAATTTAGTTATCTGCAATTTTATTTTCTAATTCTATTTTGTATACTTTCCTGCTAAACATTTTAATTTACAAAATGATAGTGAACTTCAATATGCTTAGAATTCTTTGTAAAGTTTCCATACTTAGAAATAGCTACAGCTGCTGAATTATCTTCATAGATTTTAACTGGTTTACAAACCTTAGTAAAGACATCAATTACACAAATGAAAAAAATTAATTCTGTTACTGCTTCTGATAATTCTACATATTCAGCAAATGTTGAAGTGTTTGTTACACTACTCTGTTTTTTTTTTATTTCCAATATTGAACAAACGAAGAGTTCCGTACTATCATCTATAATAGAAAATAATGTTTTTGTATGGGAGCCCCTTTGATATTTACTTTACGGTTATTTAATTATTTATTTTGAAAGGTGATTTACAAGTAAATATACAGTGAAAATTTTAAGTATCTACTTATTAACGTTTTAATATTGAGCACACGTTTCTTGCAAGGGGCCCCCGCTTAAAATACTTTTTTTACTTGTATTTGCTGTTATAGCGGCAACAGAAATACGTCATTTATGAAAATTTCAGCTTTCTAGTTATCACTGTTTATGAGATACAGCCTGGAGAAAAACAGACAACGAAAAAAAAATACTTGATTATTTTTCCTTCTCTACAACCTACAAGTTATTTTATTTGTTTTTTTTTCAAATCTGAATTAGTTCTGGGTTGTATTATATTTTGTCATAGCGCCTTATACTGGCTTTCCTTTTTGTAGATAAAATTTCTTCTCGGGGTTTTTTTAAATCATTTTGTAACTTTCCGAGAACAAATTATTAAAACGAATTAATTAGGTAGGTTATCAATAAGGACAAGTTATTAAAAAAATAAAGGCTACTGAAATACTCTACTCACTGACTAACTGACTCATTAACTCACTGATTTAGATCGTTGTTCTCCGAGAAGATGTAGTGGTGGAGGAAAATAATGTAGGAAGAGTTGCTCAGAATAAAAATGAGACCATGAGAAAATAGCGTTATTAAAAAACAGGTATAATTCTAGATTTATCATTCTTCTGTCAATTTATCATTCGTCTGTCGATGCACTCGAATATAATCGATTGAATCGTTTACGCGCTGAGACGGGGAGTTCCCATCACTAAATTGCTCATGTGACGTCACAGTAGGTGGAAAAATAATGGCACGCACGCTTGGTTTCTATAGAAGAAATGACACTTGCGTTATCTATTCAAATACAGATCTGTGGCACTGTCCAAGCAAAACGTGGGTACTCTGAATACCAGGTGAAATTTCACGTGATGTTCAGAAGTATTAGTACCTTTGCCAACCTATTCAGTGATATACGGCGTGAACGTTTGAGTTCAGAGATAAGATACAGAATAACTAAAAACTTTGTTTTTCTAGAAGAGAGAACTAAAAGAGAACATAAATTCTACTGAGAGAAAAACGTAAATGAAATAAACATAAATTGCAATCTATTGCATGCTTTTGTGTGTGCGCGTGTGTGTGTAAGTATGCCTGATTGTAAAAATAGTTTTATTTGAAACTCCCAAGAGGGTCACCAAAACACTTACCATAATATTTCTAATAACATCTTATAGAAGGTATGATGTAATGCTAGTATGTAATATGCGTGTAATTGCAATAGTTTAGACTTGAATTTTCACTTGTAGTATTATATCACAGTTATATCATCCTTAAGAATAATATTTTTGAAACTACTAGGTTGCATTAAATTGCTATTAAGAGAGTTGTTATTTTACAAGATTTTGAAATGAAAATGACGGTTTTTTGCTATCAATATATATAGTTTATAATATGTAAAGTAAGTATATAATTTTATATTGCTTATAAATATGGGGTGGTTTCGGAGTTTTTCAAACCCTTTCAATCTGGTTTAGATATAGAAAGAAAAAACGGTTTATTGGGTATGATAAGAATTTTGTCCATCTAACACTAGTAGTCGATTGTTCTGAAGATACCTTAAGAAGCCCTAATACCTATACAGTTGCCTCCTACGACCACCCACGGAAAGAAATGGGGTAGTGCTTTTCTAATCTGACACTATACAATACAGCTGTTACTTACTATTTTATTTTTTACATACAAACATATACAAACGCTTTAGTGTCCTTTGGGGAATGTAAATGTTTTTCGAGCTAAGTATAAATACAAATTATAAGTTGGTACACAGCAGGGTATACTGGCCAGTATATCTTTGCTGTTTCCACAGTGGTGACCCCGACGTTTCTCCAATTTACAGTCATCCATCCTCTCTATGTATCCAAACCAACTCGTTTTATCTATCTTTGAATATAGATTGAGATAATAAGTTTCCTATCCGAATACCATATGTTTAGAGTCGCTGACATCCGCAACAACACAATAGGATCCATCAAGTCGCTCCCAGAAGCGTTAGCGTTAAAGCGTTTCGTTTTCTGGACGCAATTGGCCTGGGAGGATTAGCATCATCCAAGGTCGTCGGTTATGAGATTGTATATTTTATTAATACATACATACATATACTCACGGCTATAAATCCCAAGAAGGGGTAGCCAGAGCTAAGGAATTAGAAATTCCTCAGCCACTTTTGGAAATTTGAGTGGGGAAAAGATAGTCAAGTAAAAGTTGTTGGTGATGGGTTTCCAACCGGATCGCCCAAAAATCCCTTAAAAGCCCCAATACCGTTAGTCGACTCTTACGTACACCCATCGGTAGAAGCGGGGTGGTGCTATTCTAAGCCGACACTACACGGCACATTTTATTAATAATATCCACTTTTTATTATTAATTTAATGTTTGTTTCGTTTTTTTAATACTATAATTTCAAATTTTATTTTTAAATATATAATAGTTTTTTAAATTTATTATAAAGTGTCAAACCATAACCATAAAATGTGAAACCATATTACTACTTAATATTTACACGCCAGTCTTCGGCAGAACATGTAAAGCACGTATATAATTTATTTGTCAACCATTCTACTCATGTTTCTTGTAAATAAATGCAGTTTATTTTATTTTATTTTTATATCCCGCGGAAGTGTGGTGGTCGAGGACTCTTGAGTGCCAAAACCATGCACAACCGCTAGGTATGTAACCTCAGAAACTATTTTTTGACGATGACGGATGATAGTATTCGGGGAGAGGTGGTCGCTAGTGATAAAGAACTGACCCCCTTATCATTGGCCTCACAGGATTGGCGAACCCCGGAGTATGGAAAAAAAGGAGCTGCATGGGAGGTTTTACAAGGAACTTCACGAACCTTTCGTGGACCGTAAATCCTCCCTGCATTGGCTGCGTTTTGGGGACCTCTTTGGGGAAACCGAAGGTTTTGTCTGTGCAATACAGGACCAAGAAATACATCCTAAAGGACGGTACCACAGACGTTTGTCGAGCATGTGGCCGTCCCGGAGAGTCAGTTAGGCATGTTATTTCCGGTTGTTCGGCTCTTGCTAACACTGAGTATTTGCACAGACACAACCAAGCAGCCAAAATCCTACATCTGGAGCTCGCTCTGAAATACGGACTCTTGCAACAGAGGCTGCCGTATTACAAATATCTACTGGAGCCGATCCTAGAAAATGACCGTGCCAAAAACGAATGGGACCGATCCGTTATCACGGACAGGACTATTCTAGTGAATAAGCCAGATATCGTGGTATGGGATCTGTCGCAGTCGAGGGTGTTTCTAGTGGATGTCACTATACCGCATGACGAGGGTCTTGTGAAAGCCGAAACCGAGAAGCGTCGGAAGTATCTCGATCTGGCTCAGGAGATCACTAAAATGTGGGGTGTGACCTCGACGGAAATTATCCCAATTGTTTTGTCCGTGAACGGGTTAATTCCAACCAGCCTCGCGACCAACTTGAGGCGATTGGATTTCGGTGGAGTGTCGGTTGCAGCACAAATTCAGAAGGCGGTGCTGCTCGATACGGCTCGGATCGTCCGTCGGATCTTGAACCTGAGGCCCTGACCCCGACCGACTGTTCTTTTGTCGGGGAGTACCTCCTCTCCCATTCAATTTTTTTATTTCTTTTTCGGCCATCGGGAGGTGAGAATCTAAAAGATACCCAAAAATGACATATGTTTACTAAAGCAACATAGGGTACAATAGAATAGCACTAGGGTTTTGCCCGACACGACTAAACCTTTGATGCTTTTAAGCAGTTGCTGAAATGTTGATAAATTAATTCTTTACTCTATTTTTACCCTTACATATACTTACGCCTAGGAATCCTAAAGTTAAGGTAGCCGAAGATATAAAATTGGAAATTTGTGTGCACCTTTTGAGCCTTTAATGGGGAAATGATAGTAAAGTAAAGGATGGTTGGTTATGAAACTGCATCTACATAGACCCAAAAACCAATACCCTAAGCAGTATTTATCGACTTCTTGGGGAAAGAAATGATTTAGTGCTATTCTAAGCCCCACACAGCTTGGTTGTATGTACCATCTTTCTCTAAATGAAAATAGTATTCCTTACCAGGGTTTATACCGGTAGCACATGACCTAAAGAAGCAAAAGGGGTCGATAACGCTATCTCCTTCACCACAGATAATAATAATCAATTTAAATTTTGCCTCTAGATCCTCTACTCACGTTACTATCTAGATTAGTTCTATATAGTTTAAGGTGAAATTAAGGAGAGACTTGCTAATACATTGCCCAAAAATACCACAAATATTACAAAATTCTTGTAATAATGAACCTTTATTTACTAAATTCAAGCTCAATGTTCATGCCGTAAATTCCCATAATGGTGGCAGAGGTACTAATACTTCTGATCACCGCAACTCGAGATTTCACTCAGTGTTAATATTGATAAATAAACTAAATGTACAAGGATGACACCATGAGTCTTATTGTAGTCGGCCTGTTTCCTTATTATATTTCATCCCACTGTGCAAAAATTTTTAATAAGTGCAGTTTAGGTGCAAGGATAAGTAATTTCCATAGGCATTAAAAAACAACTATGGAAAAATGAATGGAGAAACAATACATGGGTTCCGATGGTTGAATTATTAAATTTATGACAAACGAAGATTGATTATTATGAACACAAAACAGAATGTGACTCTCAAATATGATTTAATGTGATATTGCTATAATAATATTTATGGATATGGAGGCTTGCCAAAATATTACAAAGTGGCCTTTGATAGTCTGCCTACCTCAATGGGAAATAAAGGCGTGAGTTGTATGTATAACGAAGCCAAAGGCTATTTTATGTGTCTGCCCTAGTTGAAAGGTATGTTAATTATTCAATAATTTACTCTACAAGTAGAAAACAACTCGAACTTAAACAATAACACTACAGCAAAAAAAAAAACTGTGAGATCATAAGTAAAACAATAGAAAAGTGTTAATATTTTCTTAGAAAAATTCTGCAGGATAAGGTGGTTGTTATATTGAATAGCGTAACTATGAGGGGAGTAAATAATAAAGAGGATTATTTCGTTTGTTTAATTTAAATTCATTAAAAGTTACAATAAAAATAATAATAAATAATATTAACATAAGATTATAAATTATTAACATCTAGGTCTTTTTCACAAAGTACATTTCTTCTTTTTAATGCCTATGACAATACATTCTTATGAAATCAATGAGTTTGAGTTTAGAGTAGTTATAAATAACTTCACAAATTTGCTATTAAATGGCTTAAAATTTGTGAATCAATTTTTCACTATCGTACAATAAATTGATTATTATAATATAACCTTAAAGTAATACAACATAAAATAGTTTTCCAAGTAGTAAACCATAACATTATCATTGATCTTTAAGAATCGCATAAAATTAATAAGGTTTGCTAATCTCTACTTGTCTTAAGTCCAAATATCACTATTACTATTTAGATATCTGAGAATATATTAATTGTAAAATCTTATATTGTCTTAGGTTATTTGGTCCTGTTCCTGGGATGTTACAGTAAATTCTTTAATTATTAATGGTATAACATTCACAAACTCTAAATGGTAATGTAGTTTGCCTGCTGCCGAAATATCTGTTTGTTGCTAAATTGTATCCGGCATCATATGCAGGTGGAGCAAAATAAGGTTCTGTGTGACGCTGAAAGTAATGACCATTCGAAGGATACTGATTAACGCCGTAGCTCTGTTGTGGTTCAGAAATAACAGGGGGTGCATTCATATATTCAATTCTTGGAGGTTCAATGACTGCCGGAGGTACTGGCGCACATTTAACTTTTTGTGGTTCAAAGAACAGCGGAGGTGCTGGTGTATATTGAATGTTTGGTTGTTCCCGGATTACCAGAGGCATTGGTGCATATTCAACTCTTGGTGGATCAGGGAATACTTGAGGTGCCGGTGCATATTCAATGTTTGGTTGTTCTAAAACTACTTGAGGTGCAGGTGCGTAATTAACTTTTGGTTGTTCAAGAACTACCTGAGGTGCAGGTGCATATTGGAATCTTGGTGGTTCAATGAATACTTGAGGCGCTGATTCATATTGAATGCTTTGTTGTTCCAAGATTATCTGAGGTATTGTTGTATATTCAACTCTTGGTGGTTCAATGAATACTTGAGGTGCCGGTGCATATTGAATGTTTGGTTGTTCCAAAACAACTTGAGGTGCAGGTGCGTAATTTACTTTTGGTTGTTCAAAAACTACCTGAGGTGGAGGTGCATATTGGAATCTTGGTGGTTCAATGAATACTTGAGGCGCTGATTCATATTGAATGCTTTGTTGTTCCAAGATTATCTGAGGTATTGTTGCATATTCAACTCTTGGTGGTTCAATGAATACTTGAGGTGCCGCTGCATATTGAATGTTTGGTTGTTCCAAAACTACTTGAGGTGCAGGTGCGTAGTTTACTTTTGGTTGTTCAAAAACTACCTGAGGTATTGGTGCATATTCAACTCTTGGTGGTTCAATAAATACTTGAGGTGCCGGTGCATATTGAATGTTTGGTTTTTCAAAAACTACTTGAGGTGCAGGTGCGTAATTAACTTTTGGTTGTTCAAAAACTACTTGAGGTGCAGGTGCATATTGGAATCTTGGTGGTTCAATTAATACTTGAGGCGCTGATTCATATTGAATGCTTTTTTGTTCCAAGATTATCTGAGGTATTGGTGCATATTCAACTCTTGGTGGTTCAATGAATACTTGAGGTGCAGGTGCGTAATTAACTTTTGGTTGTTCAAGAACTACCTGAGGTGCAGGGACATATTGGAATCTTGGTGGTTCAATGAATACTTGAGGCGTTGATTCATATTGAATGTTTGGTTGTTCCCAGATTGCCAGAGGCATTGGTGCATATTCAACTCTTGGTGGTTCAATGAATACTTGAGGTGCCGGTGCATATTGAACGTTTGGTTGTTCCAAAACTACCTGAGGTGCAGGTGCGTAATTAACTTTTGGCTGTTCAAGAACTACCTGAGGTGCAGGTGCATATTGGAATCTTGGTGGTTCAATTAATACTTGAGGCGCTGATTCATATTGAATGCTTTGTTGTTCCAAGATTATCTGAGGTATTGGTGCATATTCAACTCTTGGTGGTTCAATGAATACTTGAGGTGCAGGTGCGTAATTAACTTTTGGTTGTTCAAGAACTACCTGAGGTGCAGGTGCATATTGGAATCTTGGTGGTTCAATGAATACTTGAGGCGTTGATTCATATTGAATGTTTGGTTGTTCCCAGATTGCCAGAGGCATTGGTGCATATTCAACTCTTGGTGGTTCAATGAATACTTGAGGTGCCGGTGCATATTGAACGTTTGGTTGTTCCAAAACTACCTGAGGTGCAGGTGCGTAATTAACTTTTGGCTGTTCAAGAACTACCTGAGGTGCAGGTGCATATTGGAATCTTGGTGGTTCAATTAATACTTGAGGCGCTGATTCATATTGAATGCTTTGTTGTTCCAAGATTATCTGAGGTATTGGTGCATATTCAACTCTTGGTGGTTCAATGAATACTTGAGGTGCAGGTGCGTAATTAACTTTTGGTTGTTCAAGAACTACCTGAGGTGCAGGTGCATATTGGAATCTTGGTGGTTCAATGAATACTTGAGGTGCTTGCGCATATTTCATGTTTGGTTGTTCCAAAACTACTTGAGGTGCAGGTGCGTAATTAACTTTTGGTTGTTCAAGAACTACCTGAGGTGCAGGTGCGTATTGGAATCTTGGTATTTCAATGAATACTTGAGGCGCTGATTCAAATTGAATGCTTTGTTGTTCTAAGATTATCTGAGGTATTGGTGCATATTCAACTCTTGGTGGTTCAATGAATACTTGAGGTGCCGGTGCATATTGAATGTTTGGTTGTTCCGAAACAACTTGAGAAGCAGCCGCGTAATTAACTTTTGGTTTTTCAAAAACTACCTGAGGTGCAGGTGTATATTGAAATCTTTGTGGTTCAATGAGTTTTTGAGGCGCTGATGTATATTGAATGTTTCGTTGTTCAAGAACTACCTGAGGTGCAGGTGCATATTGAAATCTTGATGGTTCAACAAATACTTGAGATGCTGGTGCGTATTGAAAGTTTGGTTGCTCCAAGATTAGCTGAGGCACAGACACATATTCAAATCTTCGTTGTTCAGCAAATAGCGGAGGTGTATATTGAATGTTAGGTTCTTCCAAAACTACCTCAGGTAAAAGTGCATATCGAAATTTTTGTGGTTCAATGAATACTTGAATTGCTGTTGCATATTGAACGTTTTGTGGTTCCAAAACTACCTCAGGTACTGGTGCATATTGAAATCTTGGTGGATCAATCAATACTTCCGGAGGTGTTTGAACATATAGTCCAGCTCTATTTAAAGCGCCATATCCTTTCGACCACCAGCACGGTTCCGACAGCTGTATAAAATGTAAAAATATAGCAATGCTTTGAAACAATTGTTACATAATAAACATTAATTTAAACAATAAATTCGACAGTGCAGATTATTTTCTTTGTAATGGCTGCCATATTCTATTGCTACACATGACAATATTAAATGGACACCGAATCCAGCGGAAATATAGACAAAATTTATTAGAAGATAAGTCCGCGCTTTTGAGAGTGCGTTTAACTATTAGTCCAGCAGCGTAACATTACGGTAGAGTCTTTATTATACCAAGCTGCAATACACCAGAGTAGAATATGTATTATTCACCCAAGTCTGGGTGAAGCTCAAGCTTTTTGGTGGATTCTTTTATGTCTTAACTAATATTTCTAAGAAGGATTTTGTACTTACACATGGTGTCGCCGCGGGCAAACTTAATGTCTTTGCTAGTATTGCCAGTACACCTGTGAAAAAGGACAAAAGTATTTTGAGTTTTACGCAATCAACTAAAACTGCTCCCTTTCTATAGCAATACGGGTTGAAAAGTTTACTTCAATTGCTTTTTTACAAATATTCAATTAAAAAGAAGTTAAACAACTTTTTAACCGCCTAAGCGGGAGACCTCTATTTACCTAAATTTTGCTTTTTTTTTATGTTTGATCCTTCCCGCTTTTATTTTTACGCCTCAATCCTTTTTTTTCACAGAATATTTTATAAAATTGGCTAAGAGCTCCAACTTAAACTTTCAAGTCCTATATCCCTGAAGGGATTGGCAGACGTACTAATATTTCTGAAAATCTCGTGACATTGTCACCTGATGTTCAGATTACCTACGTTTTGCTTGGACAGTGTACTCATGTGATAGGGGGCAGGCCAATTGCCGTATTACACGAATACACTGTCACATGACAAAGTCAAACTTTGCCATGATGGTTTCCTCACGACGTTTTACCTCACAGTTAACAACCATAATAAATTAACCACATATATGACTTTAGAAAAGGCAAATTGGTGTATGCCCGACACGGGATTTATAACCCACATTATCTGCACGGTAAGCGTAGTTCTACCAACTGAGCTATCGTGGTTGGCTGAGATCATTTTTGATAAAACCAAAAATCCTAATCATAATAAAAAAACTAGTTTGATGACGTAGTTGTTGCACAGGAAGTATTTAGTGTGATTCCTGTAGATTTCTATAATTTATATCGACTTCAGTACTACTATGCGGCGGTACCACCGTGCAGTGGTTGAGTTAACTAGCTGGGTTTGCGGGTTTCTAATTTTTTTTAATATAGATAAACAGATGTTGGTTCCTTAGTCATCTATGGTATGTATCTGCATCGTTTATCGGCAAATTATAATCTCACACCAATAGTTATTATTGCATGTTATTTCAGACTAAATAGAGTATTGAAAGTATGCATGTTATTGTGTCGTGTATCCATAAATAAACTAATACTTACAAGAGATCACACTGGTGTACGCCATGGTGGATAACTATGTCATTAAATTAGCACATATGTTTTTGTGCACACCGCCTCTTATGACTACTGTGAAAATAATAAAACAGATAAATAAATTTCATTTTTACCAATGAACGCATTTATAATTTTTAGAAGTCTTAAGAACAGGGAGGGAAATATATTACTTAAATCGGAGACTATCTTTTATCACTGTTAACGAACTCCTTTTCTAACTTCCCTTGATTCTATGTTTTTCATTCAGATTTTCACATTAAATCGGCAATTTTATAAAATTAATCTATTTAAGTAATGCCTTACTTTTTAATTCACGCTTAGGAGATGAACTGTTAACTTACGGTTCAAATTTGTACCTTATATACTAAATTTTTACTAAACACTCCGTGCGGCACAGAACTTTGTTTGAAAGCGTTTCCTAATTAAAGGTTATAAAACAAAAATATTATCATAGAGAGGTGAAATATTTTTGCTTGAATTAGTAATAACCAGGGAAACAGTGAAATTTTTTGTAAAATATTTTTCAAGTAAATTTCATGTTGATCAAATGATTTCTCCCGACAGACTCACACGCATAACCTTCGTATATGATGATTGTAACATATTCAAAAATATAGCCCCTGGCTGTTCCATTCCATAATTAATTGTTGGAATATTTCAAAAGTTAATATGTCTTCTTTTTAGGGTTTGATATTCAATGAGAAACCTTTATTGTTTTCCTAAGCCTATCGGTCCGTCTGTCTGTCATTCATTATAATCATCGCTTATACAAATAAAACTGTAAAAGTGTTTTAATTTAGAAATAAAATACAATAATTTATCTGCTAACAAATATTGCAATTAAATATGGTTACTTAAGCCTCACAAAAATATTCACTCATAGCTTTTTTCCTATGACGTTTTCACCAGGTCTTATCATTTACCAAATGCACAAAATTATTATATAGAAGGCAAAACTAACTGACTGATTTAGATTCAACGCACAGCTGTGTTTGTCTGGGGGAACACCTTTGTTATAATAATAAACACTAAGAAGGGAATTTAAGAAATTCCCTGCTCATACTTTTCCAACCCATTAAAAAAGGACTCAGGTCTTCTTTTCACGTTACTATTAAAGCTAAGCTTTAGCAATGGCCGTAACAAATCAAATACTCCGTCAAAATATTACAAAAAAATTGACTATAATGGACTCTTTAAAAAAATTTAAACATTAAATTTTTATCAAATATTTCTCTCCGACGACCCTTAAACCCGATTTCTGAATTGAGTATTCCAGCTGAGAACAACTTAAGTATCGTTCTGTCGTATTGAAATCTTAACAACTAAATGAGACAAAACGATACTTAAGTCTGAATGTTTTTTGTTCATGAAAATCTCATGTGGGGATTATTACTAATAATTAGAGGAAAGAACGCGTATACCCGAGGTCGCGGGTTCGATTCTCGCCTGTGTCGAAATTTTGCTTTCCTTTATTTATTCTTTGATACTTAAGTCGTTCTCAGCTTGAATACTCAATTCAGTAATCGGGCGTAATACCGCTACCACCCTTTTAGTTGACCTAATTAAATCCCTAATAGCCGACAATTGCAAAAAAATAATTCTAAGTCGCAGATTACGACCAATAAAGCCATGGGTCACCCCAGGTCTTCTTGAGTGTATCCGTAATAGAGATAATATGCACAAAAAGTTGAAAAAGGAGCCGACGAACACTATCCTTTCCATTTCTTTTAAAAGGTACCGAAACTTCTGCAATAATTTGTTAAAAAAAGTAAAGGCATCTTTTGAGATAACAGAGTTGTCAGTTGCAAAATTGAATAATAAAAAACTGTGGGAGGTGATTAAAGATGTAACAGGCATAAAAAAGACAAATCTGGAGCCAAAAAATTATTGAACATCGGTGTTTCGAATGCTGATTAGGCAGATTTTGTAAACTACTATTTTGCAAACATCGGAAAAAAATTAGCGGAAAAAAATGCAAAATCAGCAGTTTGGAAACCGAACCTCTAATTTCCCCCCTTCGAGTTCGTATCAACTTTCTTCTTCCTTTGTTTTGCTTCCCACTGACCAAGAAGAAGTGGAACGTGTTATAAATTCTCTACGTGCAGTCGGTTGGGATGGCCTATTGGCTAGCCTTATAAAAAATAAAAGTCTTTGCTTATCGAACCCCTTACGCATATTTTTAATCTATGTTTTAAGACAGGCAGATTCCAAACTTATTTCAATAAAGCAGTTTTTCATCCAGAAATTAAATTCGGTGATCCTTCTTGCGTTAATAATTATAGGCCCATATCAGTTCTTCTGGCATTTTTCAAGTTACTAGTTACTTGAACACCTCACATTAATTAAATCGATACCTAGAGGATAAAAAACTTTTATCTCAAAAATAGTTTGGTTTATGAAGTGGGAGATCTTGCTCTGATGCGATTCATGAACTAACGAAGCTTGTAGCTCTCACTTTTGGCAAAGGGAAGAAATGCCTAACAATCTTTACGGACATAGCCAAAGCATTTTATACCACATGGTCACCTTTTCTATTAGAAAAAAATGATAAGCTTGAACTTTTTCTTAGTTATCTGAGTGAATGAACTCAATCTGTAAAAATTGATGGAATTATAAGTTCTGAAACACCCATCCACTATGGAACTCCACAAGGAAGCTTGCTTGGCCCGACATTGTTTCTTATATTTATAAATTTATTTAATACTCAATACTCAATAGATTTATTGCGTTCCACAATGGTTTTCTTAGAAGGTAAGTATTTAATTATGTTACAGCATTGTGGACCCTGTTGGGCACAGCAATTAGAGGAGAGGACGAAGTAATTATAATGTATCATTGAGATATTCACTTAGACTATAATAGCATTTATTTATTAGTAGCTCCTTAAGATTTTTTGAGAAATTAGCTATAGTGGCTTCCTCTCTTAGAGGTTTTGGCAGTTTATCATAAATTTTTATTGCCATAGAATGTGGACTAGATGCGTGCATTGCAAGGTTAGAGGTAGGCAGAGTCAACTTGTCTCTGTTACGAAGTGTAATGCTAATAGGTACAATTTGCTTGGTAGGAAATAGATTAGGGTTATTTTTCACATGTTTGCAGATCTCAAATATGTAGATGGAAGGTAGTGTTAGCAATTTGAGTTTTTTGAAATGGGGTCTACAGCTGTTCGTTTGTTTTATATTTACTATTTACTACTTTAATTCGTATGAGTCTTTTTTGCAGTATAAGTAATGTAGGTGCGTCGACGCTATTTCCCCAGAGAATTATGCCGTAATTAAACCATGCGTGTGCATAGGCAAAATAGGCTGCTAATGCTGTTTTCAAGTCTTCGTTTTCTTTATTTGTTTAAGAGCATACGCAAATTTTGAGATTTTCAGGTGCAGCTTTTGGACGTGTTTTTTCCAATTTATATGGGTGTCAATGGTTACTCCAAGGAGAGTAAAATCGTTAACTAATTGAATGTCTGTACTATTGTAGTTGAGTGTAATATTTAATGGAGATTTTTGTCATGGATGAAATACCATTAAGTTCGTTTTTGTATAGTTAATTTCAAGATTATGATCATTCATCCAATCTGTTAGTTTGTCTAGGATAGTTGTGAGTTTTTCCCGCAGGTTGATATTACTTTTACATTTCATTAAGAGGGAGACATCATCTGCAAATAAGACACTTTTTTCATCTAAAACTTTAGGCAGGTCATTGATGTAAATGAGAAATAGAAGGCAGCTAGCTACGCTGCCTTGTGGAATAGAAGCGTTCACTTTTTTACAACTTGATTGGTGTCTTTCTATTTCACTACTATCATAGTTGTTGTATTTCATCTCTACTAACTGTTCCCTATTTTCAAGATACGATGTAAACCATTTGTGTGTACTACCGCGAATACCTACGTCATAAAGTTTCTTTAGTAAGATATCAAACTGGACCCTATCATACGCTTTCGTCATATCTAGCAATAGACCTACTGCGTATTCTTTACTGTCAATAATATTAACTATATCTTGTACATATTTGTACACTGCTGATATTGTGGAGCGTTTTTTTCTGAAGCCGTATTGATTTTCGTCAAAGACGTGATATTTTTCGCAAAAAGAATATACTCTGTCGGTTATTTATTTTGATTGATGTAACTTGCACTTAGATAACTGTCGAATAATATCATTCGCAGATGATACTGCACTCACATTCACCGGTAACACATGGAGTGAAGTGTTTGAAAGGGCTGAATCAGGATTTAACAGTGTCTGTTTGTGGCTTAGACAAAATTTATTAGCTCTGAATATACAAAAAACCGTGTACATCACTTTTGTTATAACAAACAGATCTCTTCCCTCTCCAGAGTTAGTTTTACCCGTCGACTGTCCTCATTCAGATAGACCAAGGCAATGTCCATGTTCCGTTATTCAACGCGTTGAACACACGAAATATTCGGGCATAATCATTGATCACAAGCTTAACTTCCAACAGCATATTCAACAACTTTCAAACAGAGTGCGGAAGCTTATCTTCATCTTCAAAAAGCTGCTTCATATATCGGACAAAGAGCTCCTTAAAATGATCTATCTTGCCTTATGTCAATCACTCTTAACATACTGCGTTACTTCTTGGTGTGGGGCCGCCAAGTCACATATTATCGGTCTTGAGAAAGCTCAAAGAGCTTTACTGAGGGTATGTTCTTTCAAACCACGCATCTTCCCCATTCGAGCCCTGTATATAGAATGGGATCTACCTACCGTCCGCCAACTTTTTATACTTAATACCATTCTAAAGCAACACAATTATCAGTCCCAACAATTAATTTAAAAACTTCATTTAGTAACCGTTTTTTTTGTTTCATTGGTAACTTCCTTTACAATATAATTAACTATTCTATTCCATCCCCACTAATTTATTTAAATGCCTACGAATGCAAAAAGTATACATCACTATGGTTAAAGTCATTAACTATGACAACAGTGAACTGCTTCTCTATCCACAAAAGTGATTCCCCTCCACTTTTTTAAAATGTCCTTGTCATGCTTACAACTTATTTGACACTTTATATAAAACTTATTTCTAAGTTATTGTACTTGACTTCAATAACGTTATATTATGCCATTTGCTAGCCCTTTTCGTTAATATTCCATTTAGCATAATAGTAAATCTGTTTTTATTGTGTGTTCATATGTATAAGTATTAAACTACTGGATTATGTTTGTATAATTTGTAAACAATAAGTTTTATTTTTTATCTTAGTTCATTTAATAATATTAATCTAGGTTGTAACATTTGTAAACGTATAAACATACGTCAAGCCCTTTCATGCTCATCTCCTAAAGCTGACCAAGCCGATTTCATGTTCTTTGAATCAATGTATACTGGCAATTGTCTTTTTGTAAATTATTATTTAGTACCTATAGCACAGATCTAGGTCTATTATAGGTGCTAAAGATAAGAAAAATATGTTAACTAATAGCCTCTGTACCAATATTATATATTTTTAATATATATAAAAATCGTTGTCTCTCTAATGTTTTTCTACTCAATAAAGAATATTATTATTATATATGAGTTAAGATTTTTGATGCTCCTGTGGGAACCCTTGCAAATTCCTCCAAAGATGTAAACAAATAGTACGTCATCCCTCGGGAATTCCTCATTTGCGGGGATTTATCATCGTATCATTGAGCTTCTAAATTTACATGTTTATATTCGATCTCGAAACCGTCCAGCAAGCAAACAATATTTTTGTTTTCCCTTCTGAACATACTAAACATAAAAAGTACCCCATTATTTAATTTAAGCTTCTAACTTTACGTTAACAAAATTTCAAAGCAATCGGTGGAGTAATCTCGGCGTTAAAGTGGAACAAATAAACTTACTCACTTTCCGATTTATAATATTAGTATGGGAGTATGGATTAATTAAATAGTCTAACAAACCCGCGCTCTACGTATTTTTCCTTTTCACGAGTTTTAGGGACAAGCTAAGTGCTATTGAAACAAAGGAGCAAAAAATGTGTAGAGTCACGCAGGAGATTAAAATTACGTTTTGCCAGTTCAGGTATTCCCTTGCTCAAAGAGGTTGAACATGTGCCTAGATTCCTGACAGTAAATATTTATAAAAGTATTCCCAATGAATTAATCCTAATTCCATGTCTGAAATTATTCAAAATCGAATTAAAACAGTATTTAATTAACAAATGTTTACACAATTTGAAGGATTTAGAGATAAGTCATTATTATATAATGATTGTGATTGATGTTGTGCTATGAAATTAGATTTATTTTAATATTATTTTTTACACCGGATATGACACGGGGCGCGTATTGTGACCTGTAAACAACTTGTCAATTTCATATGTAAATTATTGGTTTTACGTTTTAATAAATTTACACGTTGTTTCCATAAAGACGGATTTTTATATATATTACATTGGCATTTTTTGTTCGAATTGACATTAAAATTGGTATTTTCATGAGTTTACAAAATTAGATTTATTTCTTACTTTTAATTTAATCCAAACATAATTGTAGTTTGGATTTTCATTTTTTTATATTTTTATTCTTTAACTATATTTATTATGTTATTGTGATAGTTAAGGTAAACAGTTTTTAGTTTTAACCTACTGTTAAGTTTAAGTGTTAAGTTTTTATAATTCAAATACGATGTAATATTGTTGAAATGAATAAATAAGTATGAATATGTATTGTTGTTAGAAATTAAGCTTTAATTGTAATAATTAGATACCGCGATAGCTCAGTTAGTCAATTACGGCTCCAATTACGGGTCTATACCAATTTGTCTCTTCTTACGTTATATGTGTGGTTAATTTATCATGCTTTTAATTTAACATGGTGACAAAACTCACATAGTTAAGTTGTACTTAGTTATGTGATGTGGTGTATTTGTATAAAAGCGACAAAAGCCTGCCCTTTATCACGTGAGTACACTTTTAGAAGTATTAATACCTCTGCCAACTTCTTCGGGGATCTACAACGGGACCGTTTGAGATTGTGTTTGTTAAAAATTAGATGTACCTTTTAACGTATTACATTACGTGTTAGGCGTTTCTTATAGAGTTATAATGGAGCCGTAATATTTTTTTTTATCCCACTAATCTTCTCAAAGTACTGAGGCATGGTTAATTATTATACCTAGCTATTCTTTACATTAACACTAGTGATCATTCGCGCTATCTCTTTTACTGGAGATAATATAATCTATCTAAATATATGACCTTTCTCCTTTGACTAATTTATTGTAAGCAGTAAATTAAATGATTACAAAGTAAAATTTAACTTATATTATAAAATTTTTCCCTACAGCAGTTGAGTTACTTAAACTCACGCCCATTCTTCCCATGGGGGTATGCAGAGACTATCAATCGCCACTAAGTACGATCTTGACAAACCAGAATAATAAATATAATCAGAATAATAAATATAATCGCTTCCCATTTAACGATACTTTTAACAAATGTATAGATATAGAAGATTTCCTGACTGTATGAAGTTAAGTAGGTTCATCCCACTACATAAAGTTTTTGAGAAAGTCCAACCAAATGCTTTTATATTTCAACAAACATAATATATTCCATGACGAGCAATATGGTTTCAATAAAGGTAGGTCTACTGTAGATGCAGCAGTGTCACTAATGAAACATATTTTTAATTCATGGGAAAACTCTCGGGATGCGTTAGGTACATTTTGTCACCTTACAAAAGCATTTCATTGTGTAAAAAAGGAAATAGCGTTGTTTAAACTTAATTATTACGGTTTTGACGAGCAAGCACTGAAATGAATGACATCATATCTTAATAAAAAAACTTTAAAAATTGATATTAATGGAACGTCTTCGGAAGGATCAGAAAAAGAGATGGGCGTTCCTCAAGGTTCTATACTTGGCCCATTACTGTTTCTGATTCACATTAATGGTACAAAAGTATTTTGAGATAATTATGTTTGCAGATGACACTTCTTTACTATTTAATGTAGCGAGATCTTCTACATCTCTTGACGATGTAAATAAAGCTATCTCATTGGTATTGCATTGGTTTACTGTAAATCACCTGGTTCTGAATGCCAAAAATTAATGTATTAAATTTACTTTACCGAATGTTAGGCAAGTTGATGCAATTATTGTTTTTGACAGTGAAAAAGTAGAATTAGTGAAAGAGACAAAATTTCTAGAGATAACAATCGATTCTAAGTTGAAATAGGGACCCCATATACTAACACTTTCTAAAAGGCTGAGTTCAGGAGCGTATGCCGTGCGTAAGATTAGAGAAATAGCAGACATAGAAACAGCTCGCAAAGGTCAGTTATTTTCATAGCCTTATGTCTTTCTGTATTTTATTATTGGGTAAAGAGGCTGATGTTAATAAATTTTTTGTCTTACAAAAGCGAGCTATCCGATCTATCTATATGTAAAGGTCGAGGTATTCGTTGCGCGAAAAAATTAAAGGTATTGCCATTTTAACTGTCCCTTGTCAATACATATTTGAGAATTTAATGTATGCCAAACAGCCAGCATATTGGCCAATTTAGTAAAGTTAGTGATAGGCATACTGTTAACACTCGAAATAAGAAAACTGAAAAAAAGAAAAATGTGAATGTAAAGAGTTTGTTTGTTGCTTCTTGTCTTTACGATCACCTTCCGAAGCAACGGATTAATGATAAATTTAAAATTTTGACGTAAAAAAAACGTTAGTATTTAACTTAATTTTGAAAAATAAACTTTTTGTCTTTTTTTGACTTTTGGCTCTCTTGCTTCCCTTATATTCATTATTCTTCTCAAACATGCTCTTATATTCTTCTCACTTCGAACCCCTCCGCCTTTATTAGAACGTTTTCTGTCTGGTCTAGAATCGTTTTACGAGGCCGTCCTCAACTAACAATATCATACACATTGGCTCTATATATCTCTTTCGCTACTTTATTTTCATCCATCCTCTCTATAAGTGAGGTGAAATAATCTTAATGCAGTAATGTAACGAGGGTTATAAAATTAAACAAAACTTAATTACAAATACATTTATAAGCGCTATCGGTTTTAAAAACGCTACTCCATATTCACATCCCGGGTGTCATTTGAGAGGACAAGTGGATTTAGGGTTTTTCGGAGTGCCAACAAGAATTTATTTCACCGGTTTAACCCTCTCTTCTTTCAAAAGTAGATGATGTTGATTCCAAACGACATCAACGTTGGGATGAATTGCGGTTTCTGAGTGTAGGTGTGAGATAGAACAAACATTCATATACACGTGGCACGTAGAGTTATAAATAGATCAGACATATTAGGATGATATCGGTGATGAGTCTCTAACCGCTTTGTCCAACAAGCACTTAAAAAGCCTAAATACCTTAAGCGCCTCTAACAACACTTACGGTTAGAATAAATAAAAGAATATAGAAGGTCAGATAGTATTCCAATGTTTTGGATGAGAGCTGAATGTATAAAAAAAATACGCTGACGTAGTCGTGGGCACAAAGCTAGTATTACATATTAATATAAATTTAGATGGTAAAAATAAAGGTTGTTGGTGATGGACCTCCAACCGCATCGACCAAAAATCCCTTAAAAGCCCCAATACCGTTAGTGTACACCCACCAGAAGAAATGGGGTAGTGCTATTCTAAGCCGACACTACACAGCATCTTTTCCCCACTCACATTTCCAAAAGTCGCTGAGGAATTTCTAATTCCTTAGCTCTGGCTACCCCTTCTAGGGATTTACAGCCATGAGTATATGTATTTATGTACATACATACATACATACATATACTCACGGCTATAAATCCCTTAACGGGGTAGCCAGAGCTTTGTAATGAGAAATTCCTCAGCCACTTTTGGAAGTTGATTGGGGAAAATATGGTAATAATAAATGTTTTTGGTGACGGGTCTCCAACCACATCGCCCAAAAATCACTTAAAAAGCCCCTATACCCTTAGTCGCCTCTTACGATCACCCACGGGTAGAACGTATTTATGTATGTATAAATTTAGTATTAAAATCAACAAATAAGAAAATATTATCAACTAGCTGAACCGACAGACTTCGTACTGTAAAATTGCTTATGCCATACTTTAGGCGTTTTTTCTGGTACTCTGAGTTCAATATAAGGCGTGAATGTTTTATTAGTCAAATTTTTACGAGATAAGAAGTATCCTAAGTTATAATCATTATCTAGCTTTATGCTTAATTACATTCATAAATATTCTGTAATTGAGAAGCCTTTTTACCTCAAACACACAAACATCCAAACATCTAAACTTTCAAAATGATATTAATAGCATATATATATCTGATATACTTGTATGCCGTTATGGATAACTATTGCATTTAATTAGCCTCCTTCTATGACAGCTGTGAAAATAGCTGTCATAGAAGGAGGCTAATTAAATGCAATAGTTATCCATAACGGCATACAAGTATATCAGATATATATATGCTATTAATATCATTTCAAAACAGAGAAATAAGTAACTCTTTCAATGAATATTACATTTTTTATAGTATGCAGTTTCAGAAGAATCAAAAATATTATTAAAAACAGATCCTACTGATCGTCACTGTTGACGAATTCTTTTTGGAACTTTCCTTTCCATAAAACATTTACAGATCATTTAAAGATTGTCTTCTTCATATTTTTTTTGAATATTTTAATATAGTATTGTCTTACTTCTTATTTCAAATTGAGACAATGAACTAATAACTAACGCTTCCAACTTTTGCTCCTCTAAAACCTCTTTGCTCAACACACCATACGATTATGAACTAATTTGAAATCATGTGCTAGTTTAAGGTTACAAAACAAAAATATTATCACAAAGAGATGAAATATTTTTGCTCGAATTAGTAAGAGCTAGGGAAACAATGTAGTTTTATGTAAAATATTTTTCTGAATAATTTCATGTCGATTCAATGATTTCACCCAAACTGACAAACATTACCATTTCATGTGATGATTATTAATTTATTAGACATTTCAAAATATACCGCCGAGCTGAAACCCCATGTCACATTTTTTGGTATTTAATGTTTATATATAGGTATTTGCTTTTAAGTATTTGTGTACAATAAGAATTCGCTAAACCCTTCTGTTTGCTGTCCATCTGTGGTATAGTCTCTGAAGAAAATTGTTATTTCGTATGCGTATGCTAAATTTTACATCCGGAAAAAAATATACAAACACAAGAATTAAATGTAACTTCCCTTCGCTTAAAAAAATATATTATTTTATAAATAATTCATATTAAGCAACGTTTTTAACAAGTGTTTTGAAGTTGCAAACAGCACTCTTTAATTTAGGGGTTCGTTTAAAAAAAAAAATTTTTTTTTTCTTTGGAAAACTTACAGCCTAATATCTTAATAGCTAAACTAAAATATATAACTTAATGCCAATAACAAGTTTCCACATATGTATATAAATTATTATATACAATAATAAAATCTCAATAAACCATTTTGCGCACAGTAAACGTAAAATAATTTTTAACATAAAGAAAACCGACTTCATAGAAAAACAACCGAAAATAAACAATCTAGTACTAAAAAGTACGAAATAAGTTTTTTAATTGAATATGAGTACTGTGATTGATACCTTAGCAATTTCTTTATTCCACACGCGTCAGTTCAACCTACCTAAATCTTAAAATTCTCTTAAATTAATTTGTGAGCCGGTGCCAGCCTCGATGATTATTGATAATAAGAAGTGTGTATTTCGCACTTCATATACATGTAAAATGTAGGGTACCTTGTAGTTGTAGGGTAAATTGATTTTTGTACGATATAATATTTTTTAGATTGTAATAATCAGAGATAGATAGTAGGGTGAATTTACTTTTGTTTGTCTGGCACCGACTCAAAAATTAATTTAAGAGAATTGTAATATTTAGGTAGGTTGAACTGACGCGTGTGGAATAAAGAAATTGCTAAGGTATCAATCACAGTACTCATATTCAATTAAAAAACTTATTTCGTACTTTTTAGTAGTAGATTGTTTATTTTCGGTTGTTTTTCTATGAAGTCGGTTTTCTTTTTGTTAAAAATTATTTTATTTTACGAGTTTTAGAGATGGGTAGACCTGGCAAATATGCCTCTCGGATGAGGAAGCGACAATTACTGTATTATTCTTCGTATTTCCGGTATTTCTATTATAGTACGATATTAAATAGGCTCAACCATATGTAACCTTACATTGTTCTTAAAATCCTTCGAAAGGCGATGGTCTTCAATTCTACATCTCAAGAAAGACTCAAACGCTCACGCCGAATATCCCTGAAGGGGTTAGCAGAGGTAGTAATACTTCTGAATATCACGTGACATTGTCACCTGTTGTTCAGAGTACCCACGATTTATTAGGCAGTGTTCTCACGTTATACAGGGCAGGCCTATCGGCGTTTTGAACAAATACACTGTCACATAATTGTGAGTTTCGACAGTCCCCTCGATTTCCTGGGATGCCATCATCAGATCCTGGTCTCATGGTACTTTCTCGGTAACTATAACATAACAAAAAGAAATGTTTAGTGAACCTGTACTTCTCTTCATAAAAGCTACGAAGAGGAGTATAAATCTATATAGAATGTGGAAAGAACTGTTTCCTAATACCTAGTGATTGAGGATCCACACCTTCTATCATCAGCTCAGCAGCATAACAATATGATTTTCAGAAGCAAATGCCAATATAAGTTCAGAAAATATGTAAAACGCGGTACATTTGCCTATAAAATTTGAGGGTTCCCCTCGATTTTTCCAGGATCCCATCATCAGACCCTGATATCCTCATCATGGTACCAATCCGGGAGTATCTTCTTTCGAATAAAAAAATAATAATCAAAATCGGTTCATAAATGGCGAAGTAATCAATCAAACATAAAAAAAATAAAAAAATATACCGGTCGAATTGAGAACACTCCTTTTTTTGAAGTCGGTTAACAACTTTAACATCACTGTGGAAAACAAAAGTAAAATATATATTTCTAAGTGATTTATTAGAGAATGTTAACTAACTTCTATAGTAGCGGAATGGTTGTCTTTAAGTGATCGGAGCATATAATCAAATTTAACAGAAACTATGACATATATACTAACAATTTAACTTTTAGTGATTCATGTTGTTTGGTTATTGATATACCTAAAGTCGCCACCATCCTGGGTATTTATATAGATCACCCTCCTTTAGGAACACTAGTATTTTTTTATCATCTTTGGATGAAAAACTTTCATCTTTTAAGGATAAATAATGTTTAATATATAAACATATATTAACTTGTGATATAAACATAGATTTACTGTCCCCGGAATCTGAAGAATATTTGTGTCTTTTTACAGAACACAGTTTTGATCAAGCTATTACTAAACCAACGCGGCTTAATGCTTGTCTGGATTATATTTCTAATAATCTGACATCATGGACCATAAAATCGTTATATCAGGTTTAGGAGCTCAATCACCAAAAAACATTCCTTCGAGATTTCGTCAAGTTATAGATTACAATTCAGTTGCAGAAGAACTTTTGAAAACTGACTGGTCAGTAGTCACAGAACAATCTGAAACTGACGCTGCTGCAAACAACTTTCTCTCGATCTTAAATAATGCCATTCAAAACCATTTCAAAACAATAAAACTTAGTAAGTCAAAACTCGTTATAGAACGATGGATGACCCCAGGATTGCTTAGATGTGCTATAAATAGGGACAATTTACACATGAAACTTAAATAAGATTGAAGAAATGAAATATTAAAACTAACGTATAAGCGGTAAAGAAACTTTTATAAAACTCTAATACGAAAAATAAAGTCAGAATATGATAAAAGTAAACTTCAAAACAATATGAAAAATAGTAAAATGCTCTGGAATACATTTAAGAAGATATGTAACATTAAAGCTAAAAGTAACAATGCAACCGAACTTACCACCATACACAATACCCCTATAGAATCTTTAAATATCACCAATAAATACTTCGCTTCAGTAGGTCATAATTTAGCTAACAATATTCTTGAGATAAATAACTTTACGGAACACAAACAAGCTCTAAACACTAAAAGTAAAGGATCGCCCACCTCGCTTTACCTAGAACCTACTGATCCACATGAAATAGTAACCATAATAAATAGCTTAAAAACAGAGAGCGCTCCTGGATTGGACAAGATAACACCACTGTTGGTAAAAAAAACAAAAAACATTATTGCTGAACCTCTAGCTCACATTTATAACCTTAGCATTTCGAATGGATGCTTTCCATAAGCATGGAAAACTTCTGCTATAACACCAATTCATAAATACGGAACAAGAAGTTGCCCTGATAATTATAGTCCAATCTCTCTTCTAAGCATACTTTCAAAAATTCTCAAACGTATATTCAATAATCGTTTAGTAAAATTCATATAATCCCAGAATCTTTTATCTCCACGCCAATTTGGTTTCAGTCATAATAAATCGACAAAAGATGCTGTAATACTTCTATCAGATCTTGTGTCTCAATACCTAGATAATGAAAACGGCTGTATAGGTGTATTCCTCGATTTGGCCAAGGCCTTTGATACGGTATCATCCAAAATCCTCTTAAATAAGCTACAGAAATTTGGTATCAGAGGTATTGCGCTAGACTGGTTCAGTAGCTACCTATCCGGCCGTAAACAGCTGGTTAAAATAGGAACACACAAAAGTGACACGCTTCCCGTTATGTACGGTGTACTGCAGGGTAGCATTCTTGGACCCACACTCTTTCTTATTTACATGAATGACATACATGAACTCCAAACAAATGCCGAAATTTTATGTTACGCCGATGACACTGTTATTATTTTCAAAGGCAGTGATTGGAATGATACTTATAAAAATACTGAGAAGGGCATGGCTACTATCAATCAATGGCTATCTAAAAAATTACTTACATTAAACCACGAAAAATCTAAATATATTTGCTTTCATAAAACTGCAGCGTCCAAACCAAGCTTACCCAACTTCCTTAAAATACATACCTGCAAAACCGTCAACGCCAATAAAGATTGTGTTTGTAATTCTATACTGAGTGTGGGCTCAATCCGTATTGGGCTCAATCCTTATCTAGGTGTAATCTTAGACCAAAACTTAAACTTCAAAGAACATATTCTCAGTTTATCTAAACGTATCAGAAAAACCGCAAGTATCCTAAAAAACTGCAAAATTCTTCCGAAACTATGCTTCTCACTAGAGTATATACTGCTATTACACAATCAATCATCTCATACTGCGTCCCAGTTTGGGGAAGCGCTGCTAAAACAACTTTTCTTCACGTCTAAAGAGCACAAAAATGTGTCATAAAAGTTATGTTAAGAAAACCTTTCCGTTTCCTGACTCAAACTCTCTACAAGGATGCTAAATTGCTCACTGTTCGCCAAATGTTTATTCTCAGGTTATGCCTCTCTACTCATAAAAAAATAATAAACTCAGATGTATAGAACATATTACTTAAAAAACGTATATTTAAAATGTCTACTACATACATTAATACTTCTTTCGGTCAACGTTTCGGACCATATATAAGAGCACATGTTTATAACAATGTCCTTCGATACTCTAATCTAATACACCTTTCGGTATCTGAGGTAAAAATTAAGTTGACAGAGTCTTAACTTAATTTAGATTATGTCTCCACTGAGGTTATTATGGAATAAGATATGTAATTTTAATTGAATAGTATAAGTTTTATAATTTTAGAATATTTAATGTTATGTTACTTTAATTTAGAATTTTGATTTTTTACGGTACCCCGAGATACGGGCATGGCATAGCCTAGTTCACGGGCCCATGTAAATTTTGAAATTTTTAAATGTAAGATGTGTGCAAAAATACTTTTGTTATTTAAAACAAGCCTGTAATTTACTTATTTAACTGTGTTTTTGTGCAAATAAATAAACATTATAAATTACATACATACATGACTCTAGGCTATATTAGAAATACGTTGGCCAATTAGTTTGTTGTAGTGTTACTAGTCTACTTACATAACATGGGAGCAAAGTTGCGATTTTCATAATCAATTCATGGTTTATACGACGGAAGTATTGTATTTAAAGTGCGTCGTTGTTTTATTCTCTGCCTAAGGGCTGTTGCGAGATTCATACTTATATGGTCTTGGCGCCCGTCTTACTTTTTCAGTATGAACTGGAGAGCAATGTCAGCCGTTAGTAAATTTGCATCTCTTTTGCAAATGGCCAGCACAGTAGCCTTGATCAGAGCAAGACTACTGTGGATATTATCAACAGTATCCATTTCATCTTCACTTAATAGAAATGGAACATTATCGTCAATCATAGCTTTTGCGACTGTCTCTCTCACCCTCAAAGAACGCTCTAGCATATCTGACATGCTGCTCCAGCGCGTTTTGCAGTCGAGTATCAAGTTCATGGTTCTTTCGTTGCTTGCGGTGATGACCTATGGAGAGTGTCATTTTTAGTAGGGGACTTTTTAAAAAGTTTGACAATCTTTCGCACCTTCTCTATCATGGTTTTATAAATAAACTCGGTCTGTTTGTCTGTAGGAACTGTTGGTGATGGTGGCAGAATGTTATAAAAATCTTCTTGGTTCTCTTCATTGTGGTCATCAACATTGTCGCTGTCGCTGTAGCTTTTAGGGCCAACTGTTTGTGGTGAACTAGCAACAAAGATGGGCGGGTTTTCAAATTTGTACTAATAAAGTACATCAATGACGGCTAATTGGATTCCGTGGGCTATACAGAGCTGATGATATCCTCCAATGACGCTGGTAGCATCTGTTGTTAAAGCAATGACTTAAAGTTACACCAAATCTCTTGTTGTTGCGTTTGAGATCAGAAATCATTTTTTTTATTTCATTTGAATTGGTATGTTTTTTGGGTCAGCACAATCGTGGCTATTAATTATATTGTAGTTGGAGATTTCGGCAAGTCCGTATAGCCTGATTTCAGAAAATCCCGACGCAAATCTTCACTAAAGCAAAATTTACTAAGCGGTATCCCATCAACAGCTGCCAATCTCGTAACAACCATTTGCATTGAATCCATTGAATGAAAATTGTCTGTAAGTTTAACTTTTTTTGGGGTGGGCCATCTCGCAATTTCAAATTAGCTGGACGACTGGATGCAGAAGACGTGGAAGGCGTTAAAAACGACGTAGAATGTGTTGAAGAAGATGTGGAAGGCGTCGACTTTTTATGCAGTGATCGCATGTGCGTGTGCAAGCCGCTGGTAGAACCTCCACCAGTTTTGATGACTTTCTCGCATATCCTGCACTTAGCCCTATTACGGTCGTTTGCGACAGTAAAATTATCCCAAACACTTGAACTACCGACTCGTTTCGGAAACTCTGAGTAAGTTACTTTTGGAGTCTTCGGCCTGCGAAAGAAAAGTTACCTTAAAATACCAACACCACGACATGCGCGCTTTATGCAAAGCTAAGCCAAAACAAAGAAGGACCCTTTACAAATAAAAAAATCGGATACCCGATCACTGTCAGTTTCAAGCCAGTATATGACGGCGGTATATAGGACATACGGATAAGCGCTTTATAAGAAGCTAGCAGAAAAGCAAAACCACGAACCAATAAAAGTGTGCTATAATAATAGTTATTCACGACAAACAAGATCAAAATAATAAATAAAACTAACATTTTCAAGTTTAAACATGAACATTAGCCAGCCGCTGCACATCGATGATCCAATCACTAAGAGAAACACAAGACAATGTTTACGCATGCGGTGTGTGTAACTTTCAACTCCTCCAAATATGCCGTTCTATTTGTTTCTTCTTGTGTTCATTGCCAAGTTATTGTAATTATAATATAAAGAAAACTATTGATACAATTACTAAATGTTGATTTATAATACGAAATAATTTGAATAGTCTAGACTTCTATGAGATCTCAAAACATTTTACGATGGAATGAGATGATGAGAGAATGGGTGCATCGAGTTACTTGGACTTTAGTAATGTTTAATGTTTTTGGTGGCATCATACATAAATAAAGATGTTAAAAAAATAAATAATATTTATTTTCCAATTTATAAGTTACTTCTTTACCTAGTCAAAAACAGTTTCACAAAAGTGACAATCATATGTTTTCAGATAGTTCTCAAAAGGCAGACAACAGAGATGTAAGTTAGTTAAAAGGCCATTTGTAAAACAAAACAAAAGGAGCTCCCGTGATAACTCAGTGGGTAGAACACTACTTATCGTGCAGACGAAGAGGGTTCAAATTTCTTAAATACTACACATACATACATACATACATATACTCACGGCTATAAATCCCTAAAAGGGGTTGCCAGAGCTGAGAAATTATAAATTCCTCAGCCACTTTTGGAAGTTGAGTGGGGAAAAGATGGTAGAATAAAGGTTTTTGGTGATGGGTCTCCAACCGCATCGCCCAAAAATCCCCAAGTCCGTTAGTCGCCTCTTACGTTCACCCACCGGAAGAAATGGGGTAGTGCTAAACTAAGCCGACACTACACAGCTATCTAAGCCGACACTACACAGCTAATTATAATTATCAATTAGAGAAATTTACTCCTTAAAATTTTACATTTTTCTAAATTTAAATAATTTTACATTTTCCAAAGTTTTTGTAAATACGAGTATATCGGCAATATTATTTTCTGACTCTACTTTTATTACTTCCTTCTTTAACATTTTCATTTACAAAATGATTGTGAACTTCAATGTGCTTAGAATACTTTGTAAAGTTTCCATACTTAGAAATAGCTACAGCTCCTGAATTATCTTCATAGATTTTAACAGGTTTACAAACTTAAGTTAAGTCATCATTCATTACACAAATGAGAAATTTTAATTCTGTTACTGCTACATATACAGCAAATGTTGAAGATTTTGTTACACTACTTTGTTGTTTTGATTTCCAGTAAAGAACAAACGAAGGGTTCCATACTATCATCTATAATGGAAAATTACGTTTTTGTATGTGAGCCCTAATTTGATATTTACTTTACTGTTACTTAATTATTTGTTTCGAAAGGTGATATACAAGTTAATATACTGTGAAAATTTGAAGCGTCTACTTATTACCGATTTAATATTGAGCAAACAAATACGGAAAAAATACGTTTATCCCCCTTAATATTCTTTTTTTTTGCTTTTTAGTATTTGTTGTCACAGCGGCAACAGAAATACATCATTTGTGAAAATTTCAGCTCACCGTTTATGAGATACAGCCTGGAAATAGACAGGCAAACAGACAGCGGAAAAAAAACTTAATTATTTTTCTTTCTCTACAAGTAATTTTATTTGTTTTTTTTTGCCGACTTAGTTCTGGGTTGGATTATATTTTGTCATAGCGCCTTCTGCTAGCTTTCCTTAACTTAGATAAAATTTCTTCTAAAAACTTCGAGTTTTTTATTCATTTTATAACTTTCCCGAGAACAAATTATTAAAACTAATTAATGAGGTAGGTAGGTTATCAATAAGGACAAGTTATTACAACAATAAAGCCTACTGTACTACTCACTGACTGACTGACTCACTAACTTACTGATTTAGATCCTTGTTCTCCTAGAAGGAGAATAAACATGAGACCATTTGCAAATAGCGATATTAAAAAACATAGGTATAATTCTAGATTTATCATTTCTCTGTCGATTTATCATTCGTCTGTCGATGCACTTGAATATAATCGATTGAATCGTTTACGCACAAACGGGTAGTTCTCATCACTAAATTGCTCTTGTGACGTCACGGTAGGTGAAAAAATAATGGCACGCTTGGTTTCTATACAAGGAATGACACTTGCGTTATCTATTCAAATACAAAATACATAAAAATACATTTGTTTCTTTTTACACTTTTTAAGTAGTGTTATGGTTCCCTACCTCAGATTTTTTACAAATTGTTGTTTTTTACAAAATGCTAATATTGAGAATGTCTAACGATCATATAATTAGAATGTTTTTTGTTTATGGGAACCTCATTTGGGGATTATTTCTAATAAATAAAGGAAAGAAAAATTTCGACACCAGTGGGGATCGAACCCACGACCGCATTCATATTATTTCCGTTCCTTTGCCCTTTTAGCTTCACACTTCGGTCGCTTGTATTCAATCTCACACAAATTTCTACATATTCTTTTGTTATTTAAAATAATCAAATAAAAGTCATCTTTACAATCGAGAGTTCAATCTATTATTACACTTAGTTTACTGGAACTATGATAAATACTTGACACCAAGTATGTGTATCTTTTGTCTTATCAATAGTACATACATACATAGATATAGAGACCAGAGATCATATTTAGGATGATACTGAATGATGTTTGTCAGAGCCTAGTCTGAAACCTATACTCAAGGCTTTGAATTCCAAAAAGTTGTAACCCGCACTTTGTAGTTAACCCACTATTAGGAGTTGTTTGGGGTGAAGGTAGGAAAAACAAACTATCACGGTTGATGAGTGATCGATACTGATGCCATACAAAATTAACTAAAAAATATTCCAGCATATTATTATAACAGCATATGTCTATCTTTTATGGTTGACTCACAATAACATGTGTAACTCCTGATAGATTAGCAGTTCGGAGCAAATTTTACAAAGGGCGAGCAGTGATTGAAAAAACCTCAGATATTTTAAAGATTTCACTACCCGTTCGAAGCTGGGCCAATCCACTAGTTATAAATAAAGTAATGTATTTTTCACAAAAACGAAATATGGTTTTTCATTTGTTGTATATTATCATCTTTATAGTTGCAATAAAATTACAATAAGCAAGTATTACAAAAAATAATAAGGTATTATTTAATAGTAGGTAAAAAACTAAGTCATTTTTTTCAAAACAACACACGTTTTGAAAATTACTACTTAAAAATTACTACTTGTTCTTACAATACAATGCGCAAATAAATTAATTTTAATATCTTACTACTAAGTATTAAACTATGAATAAATTAACATTCTGGTAAATAAATAGCTTTAAATAAGTCAAAAAAGTTTTCATTACAGTATAAAAATTGGTTAATAAATAACAAGATGCACACCGTTGGTGCATAGTGTAATATTAAGGTTTAAGACTATTGTTATTACGGTCTAAGATTATTTGTCCTAAAGCGGGGTTATAATAAAATTTGTATTTATTTAATAACATCTACATAATGAAAATGATGATGATGGAGACGGTGAAAGACTGGTTATTTGTCTACTGCCAAAATAACCGTTTGTTGCTAAATTATATCCGGGATCATAAGCAGGTGGAGCGACATAAGGTTTTGATTGAAGTTGATTATAAAAAGCATTAGCAGGATACTGATCCAAACCGTAGGTCAGTTGTGGGATGACCTGAGGTAAACTTTTATATTCAACATTAGTTGGTTCAATTATTACAGGAGGTAAAGATACATACTCATCCCTTGGTGGCTCCAAGTTAACCTGAGTAGTAGGTTCAACGATCATTGACGGTACAGGTGCATATTGAACGTTTAGTTGTTCCAAGATAACAGGAGATACTGGTGCATATTGAACAGGTTGTGGAACAAAGATTGGTTCAGGTTTGTTAATATATGTAAATAATGTTTCAGGATAAGAGATTGGAGGCAAAACAAGTTTAAGATTTTCAGCGGTTATCTGAGATTGAGAGTAGTATTCTGAAAGCATGACGTTCCGGTTGGAAGTATAACTTCGTTGGGTGGCGAAGTTTTCTAGACGAGGAGCATATTGGTTCCAGAAATTTTCTGATCCACTCGTATAGTCATTATAACCTCTGAGATATTCGGGTCCTCCGTAACCTGAGTAACCAATAGAACCTTTTCCACTGATGTAGCCAGTTGATCCTCCCCCACCATCGTTTCTCAATGAAGTCAAACCCCCAAGTCCTAAGCAGCCAGTAGATCCCCCATTAATATAGTTGAGTTTTCTTAGTCCTGAGAAACCGATTATGCCATCACCGCGAACATTGGCAGATACCCTTCCACTATTAATAAAATTCGATGAACCGCTACCCCCTACATAGCCAGAATACCCACCGTCTCTTAGATAACCAACATCTCCAGGTTGGCCATCTATTCCACCTTCTCCTCCAATAAAGCCATATCCACCAAGCCTATAAAAGCCGTTTAAGCTTCCTCCCTCGATGAATTGAACGCTTGGTTGTTCCATGACTACCTGAGGTACAGATGCATATTCAACCCCTGGTGATGCGACAGATTCTAGAGGTAATGGTGCATATTGAACGTTTGGTGTTTCCAAGATTACTGGAGCTGCTGATGTATATTGAACTGGTTGTGGAACAAAGATTGTTTCAGGTTCGTTTGTGTTTGTGAATAGAACTTGGGGTAATGAGGTTTGAGGCAATGTAATCCGAGGATCAATACTTTCTGTGATTACCGGAGATTGAGAGCAATATTCTGGAAGCATGACATTTCGGTTGGGTGTATAATTTGGCTGGACGATGAAGTTTTCTGCACGAGGAGCATATTGGTTCCAGGAATTTGCTGATCCACTCGTATAGCCATTATAACCTCTGAGATATTCGGGTCCTCCGTAACCTAAGTAACCAATAGAACCTTGTCCACTGATGTAGCTAGTTAATCCTCCCCGACCAATGTTTCTCAATGAAGTCAAACCCCCAAGTTCTAAGCAGCCGGTAGATCCCCCATTAATATAATTGAGTTCTCTTGGCCCTGAGAAACCGCTTATGCCATCACCGCGAATATTGGCAGATACTCTTCCACCATTAATGAAATTCGATTTACCGCTACCCTTTACGTCGCCCAAATGCCCACCGTCTCCTGGATAGCTAAAATCTACAGGTAAACCACCTATTCCATCTCCTCCCCCAATAAATACAAATCCACCAAGCCCATCAAAGCCGCTTGAGCCTCCACCTCCGATGAATTGAACGTTTGGTTGTTCCATGACTACTTGAGGTACAGATGCATATTCAGCTCTGGATGATCCTACGGATATTAGCGATACTGGTGAATATTGAACATGTGGTTGTTCCAGGATAACCTGAGGTACAGATGCATATTCAACCCCTGATAACACGATAGGTTCTGGAGATAATGGTACATTTTGAACTTTTGGTGTCTCCAAGATTACTGGAGCTACTGATGTATATTGAACAGGTTGTGGAACAAAGATTGTTTCAGGTTCGTTAGTGTTTGTGAATAGAACTTGGGGTAGTGAAGTTTGAGGCAAACTAATGTGAGGATCAATACTTCCAGCGATTACCTGAGATTGAGAGTAATATTCTGGAAGCATGACATTCCGGTTGGGTGTATAATTTAGTTGGGTGACGACATTTTCTGTACGAGGAGCAAATTGGTTCCAAAAATCTCCCAACCCACTCGTATAGCCCTTATAACCTCCAAGATATTCGGGTCCTCCGTAACCTGAGTAACCAATAGAACCTCGTCCACTGACGAAGCCAGTTGATCCTCCTCCAACAACGTTTCTCAATGAAGACAAACAATCAAGTCCTGACCAGCCGGTAGGGCCCGCATTGATATAATTTAGTTCTTTTAGGTCTGAGAAAGCATTAATGCCATCAACTCGATTTTTAGCAGATACTCTTCCACCACTTACGAAGTTCAATGGTTTACCACCCCCTAAGTAGCCAGAATATTCACCGTTTCTTGGATAACTAAAACTTCCAGAAAGGCCACTTATACCACCTCCACCAATGGAACCAAATCTTCTAAGCCCAGCAGAGCGGCTTGAACCTCCTCCACCGATTAAACCTGTCGATTCACTACCACCTACGTTAACTGCAGACCCACCACCATTTATGTTGTTGATATAACAAGGACCGCCTACAGAACCTTTTCCACCACCGCCAACGTTACTTAGTCCACTAAGATCGGAGAAACTGCTAAAGCCCCCATCGCCAAAGTATCCAGATAACCCACCACGACTACTTGCGAATTTCAAAGTTTCACCAGCTCCTTGGTAACTCAGACCCCCTGAGATGCCGCTTAATTTACCTCCTCCGTTATTAGCTGGTCCACTTAGTTCTGGGATACCTTTCAAGCCTCCATTTCCAATTAAACCAGATGATCCAACACCATTGATAAAATTAGATAAACCACCGCCCGCTTCAACTTGCAAGTAACCTAATCCTCCACCTCCCAAGGAGCTAAGTCCCCCAAGTCCTGATAATACACTTGTACCTCCTCCTCCAATGTTTCGAGTTGAACCACAGCCTCCAATAGATCCTGATGAACCTCCACCATCTACAACATTTGATGATCCACTGTGTCCAATGTATCCATTGTATCCCCCATAACCGCCACTCCCGATCTTTCCACTTGTTTGGTAAGGAGGTGATTCAACGTTAAATATATTTCCATTTGAAGCGCCATTAACGCCTGACCACCAGCACGGTTTTACCTGTTGAATGATGGAAAATGTGTTCATGTAAACTCTGATAAAAAAAAAATATATAAAATATGGCAGAATGTGTGATGCATATAAGTCGTAATAAAATGAAACAAGTGAAAAGATTTGAACATCGAGAAAGTCTTTTTAATCGCTAATTATTATTGTTTAACAGTAGTAACTGTAACAAAGGAAAATAATTATACAAAAGCCTACGCAAAAGCTGCTATTGCCAACTATGCAGACGCAAAAAATATTAAAATATTTATTTGGAATAATTAAAAAAGTTCAAGAGTATTGTACTATGGCCAAATAACCCTATTAAGGGTAAACTTGACCCCCTCTTTAGGGGTTTCTATGGCCTATGAGGATGGGTTAAACATATTATGTACATGACTTTTAAATTAAAATAACCAAACAGGGTACTTACACATGGCGTCGCCGCTGGCAAACAAGATGCTTTTGCTAGTATTGCCAAAGAGCCTGTAAAAAAGGATACGGTATTTTTTGAGTTACACTTGCAATTGAACGAGAACTACCAGTACGAAGTTTTTAATTCCTATCTAGCATTGCAGCTTTTATATTTCGATAACATTTTATATTAGTATTCCCGAAAAAGTTCATTTATAAAACAACCGGGCAGAATACCCGCCTATCATGCAGACAAAGACTTCCTGAGGAAACGCACATGGCTAAGTTGTACTCAGTCATGTGACAGTGTATTCCTACAAAATGGCAATTAGTCTGCCCCCTATCACGTGAATAACCAGTCCAAGCAAAACGTAGGTACTCTGAACACCAGGTGACAATAATGTCATTAGCACTTCTGCTATCCCTTCAGGGAAATATGGCGTAAAAGTTTGAGTCTTTGAATTGACTTCTAAGAAACAAGATTTTACCGGAATAAAAACATATGACTAGGACATTCATATATGATGGTTAAACGTATCCTAGATATAAGCCACATACATATACTCACAGCCAAAATCCCAAAAAGGGGTAGCCAGAGCTTTAGAGCTAGAAACTCTTCAATTAAAATTTGGAAGTTGATAGGGGACAAGATGGTAGCAATAAATTATCGTTGATGAAGGGTCTCCAACCACATCGCCCAAAAATCACTTAAAGAAGCCCCACCCTAGGTCGCCTCTTACGACACCTGTGGTTAGAAAGGGGTAGGTGACATTCTATGCCGGCACTACACGGCATTTTTAAGCTAGCACTACACGACAAGGTAAACACTGTTGTAAGCTACCTTATTTCGTTAAAACCCCATCTGTAGTTCAGCCGTAATTGAGTAATGAACAAAAGTAATTTTATTTAAAATACTTTTTTAAATGATTACTTATATCATAAAAAGGATACCTGAACCAATTTTCAAGTTTCACGGTACAAGCAAGAAAAATATAATCTAAACTTTACTTCCCACTTAGCCATTTTTGAAATTTTTCAATACTTTTTCCTACAGATATAATTAAATAAAGTTAATCGAAAATATTCGTTATGTAAAAGAAAAATTTTTTCTAAGTAAATAATTAAAAAAGTAACACATAAAGTTCACATCCGTATTTCATCCCTTCTGTGCTCACTTACATAGCAAAAGTTACTCCTAGACGAAATTTTAAGTTTCTGGGTACCGTAGGTTCGGCTTAGCTTTGATTCTAAGGGCCAGCGCTGACTGCCGGCATGGCATGGCAAAGCATTTCGGTACAGATATAGCATTTTTAATCTTATTACTATGCGTATAGAATTCATTTTACTTCATTTTGACACAACGATGCCGACGTTGTGTCCTACCGCGGCCTCCCTCGGCATCGTTGTGTCAAAATGAATTCTATACGCATGGTAATAAGATTAAAAATGCTATATATCTACCGAAATCCTTTGCCATGCCATGCCGGCAGTCAGCGCCGGCCCTAAGTCAGTCAGTCAGTTTTGGCTTATTATATATTTAAAGATCTGAAGTGTTTGCACCCCTAGGAAATCGTCATTTTGCTTTTGAACTACGATTGAAAACTAACGTTGATTTGATTACTGGTTTATTGGTTAGATTAGTGTGCTGGCTTTTTGTGGGTCACAGTGCTACTATAAACACAAATGTGGTCTCTTAATCATGTTTGCTATGAACCCACATATTTGTTTACTATATCGCAAATTATAATCCCATATTAGCAGTAATGTTGTAATTTTTTTGGGCTTAATAGACACACAAGCAAGGTAATACTTACAATAGATCAAACTGAAATATCCCATGGTAGTACAACTATGACGCTTCATTAGCACATGTGGTTTTCTTCACAACTCCTATAATATAAGGTGTGAAATTTCTGAAACAGAGTGACAAATCTATTTTTAAGCCGTTTCAGAACAGGGGTAATATTGAAAGAAAGGCTATTCAATCGTCACTGTTAACTATGTCCTTTTTTAGATATTTTCTTGCTTCTGAAATATTCATAAATCAGTCAAAATTAAAACAATAGTTTCTTAAAAGAAATTAAGTATTTCTATTTCACGCTGAAGCAATGAACTGATAACTGACGGATCCAACTTTTACGTTAAATACTAAACCTCTTTGCTAAACACTCCTAACGACACTAAACTTTGTTTGAAAGCGTTAACTAATTTAAGGTTATAAAACAAAAATATTATCAGATAGAAATGAAATATTTTCGCTTGAAATAATAATAGCCTGGGAAATAAAAGTACAATTTATAAAATATTTTTCAAAATAGTTTCATGTGGATCCAATGATTTTTGCAGAACAACTAACAAACAATACCTTCTTATAATATTAGTATTAGGGATTGGAATCCGGTCCGGCGGATCCGGTAATCCGGCGGATCCGGCGTGTTTTTGGACCTACCGGATCCGGCGGGTCGGCGCCGGATCCGGTGGCGGATCCGGTAAAGCAAAAAATATGTACGCGAAAAACTATAGGTATGTAAAACTGTAGTACAATCAACACTATATGTTTTCTTAGATCGTTTTTTCAGGCACAGAAGTAGGTAATATTAACTCGCATTTTTCCATTGCAAAAATAAATGTTTACTGTTTTTATTGTTTCTTAGGATTATGAAAGTTGATTGTATAAGTACTGATTTAAAAGACTGTTTAGGTAATTAAAAAGTTGTTAAAAGTCTGTGCAGATTATTAAAAAGAGTTTAATAGTATTATTATTTAAGTACTTAGTACTTAGAGCAATAAGTGAGAGTCAGACTGATTACTTAGGTACTTTATTATTTAGCAACCGTGATAGCCCAGTGGGTAGAACACCCGGTTATCGTACAAACGACTAGTGTTCAAATCCTGGGTCGGGCCTACACTAATTTGTCTTTTCTAAAGACATATGTGTGGTTAATTTATCATGGTTGTTAACGATGAGGGAAAACATCGTGAGGAAACCCACATGGCTGAGTTGTACTTAGTCATGTGACAGTGTTTTCATACAAAACGGCGATAGGCCTGCCCCCTATCACGTGAGTACACTGTCCATGCAAAACGTGGGTACTCTGAACACCAGGTGACAAAGTCACGTGATGTTCAGAAGTATTAGAACCTCTGCCAACCCCTTCGGGGATATTCGGCGTGAACGTTTATGTTATGTTATGTTTATTATTTAGAATAGTCTCATAATTTCATTTAGTGCAAATAGCACCAAAAATTACATTACCAAAAAATAATATTTAAAGTGAAATAAAGAAATATGATTTAAATTTCCATAAATACGTATTTTATTTTTCTTTATATGTATTATTATCAAAACTAAAAATCACTAATACTAGGCCCTAAGTTACTTTAAAATCCGACCGGTTCCGGCCGGATCCGGCCGGATTGGAGCCAATCCGGTGAAATCCGGCCGGATTGAAAATTATACCGGATTGCAATCCCTAATTAGTATAGATTACATAATATACCGCCCGCCGGGCCAATATCCTATGCCACGATTTATTTTTGTAATGTGTTTAGGGTTGATAAATAATTGCTTTTTAGGGTGTGATAAGGTCTGTGCGTCCGCAGCATATTTAATAGACGTATGGGTCTAGAAATATGGTATTAAGAAAAGAAAAGATTAAAGATATTAGATTTGCATATTGCAGTGTATTCTTACGAAACGGCGATAGGCCTGCCTCCTATCACGTGAGTAGGTACACTGTCCAAGCAAAACTTGGGTACTCTGAACAACAGGTGGTAATGTCATGTGACGTTCAGAGGAACATTTATTGAGTCTTTGAGAAATATTTCGACTTCGATGCATTTTACGAAAAGGCTATTAGAAACGTGCAAATTTATCTGCGTAAAATATGACCTAGTGTCTGTAGTCCAGATGTGATTGATTACCATACAAATAATTTTATCCCCCCCTCATCTTTCCCCTATAAGTATAGTATAAGTATTTTATCCCTCTTACCTATAACAGTTTAGTAAATGATAGTCTATATTATATTGTACTCAAAAACTCACAACAAATTTTTATGCTTAGAATAGCACTACCCCATTGCTTCTGGTGGGTGTTCGTAAGAGGCAACTAACGGTTTTTGGGGTTTTTAAGGGATTTTTGGGCGATGCGGTCGGAGATCCATCACCAACAACCTTTATTTTATCAGCTTTTCCCCACACAACTTTTCAAAAGTGGCTGAGGAATTTCTAATTCCTTAGCTCTGGCCACCCCTTCTAGGGATTTATAGCCGTGAGTATAATGTATGTATGTACATGTAATTTTTATTCTTTATACTGTCCAGAATTGAGAAAAAATACGTAATAAACTTTGAAACCCAAAAATAACTCCTTGTTATGTACTATTTTTTTAATGAATTTGATTTTTAAACTAACTATCATTCTATATTGGACTATATTTTTATGGTATAGGGCCCGAGGCACACGGCGCGTTGCGACGCCGGAGCGGTGTTGCTGCGTCATTTTACATACAAATATTTGTAGTGGGCATACGATGTGCCCCGGTGCCGCACCAGGATTGCAACTTGATGGGGCGAAATCTTTGCGTAGCGGCGCCGCAGCGCACCGTGTGCTCCGGGCCTATCAGTTTTATTCGTTGCCGCAAAAGTTGAAAATGACGCTAACTTTGAACATACGGCGGGCATGCCAAAAGAAACTAGATACTCAAAAATTATAAAATTTATTCTTTACTTCAAGTATCGATCTTTTCAAAGTATTCACCCTGAGTTCGTATACACTTTTCCATACGACTGAACCAATTGGAAAATACCTGTGACCACTCTTCTTTAGATACCTCAGAAATCTCGAAATTATAGGCAACCAGCGCATCTTCTTTGCTATTAAACCTCTTCTCCTTTAGTTTTTCTTTGATTTTTGGAAACAAGTAAATATCACTAGGCGCTAGGTCAGGGGAATGTGGCGGGTGAGGGAGAATTGACATATTTTTCGAGTTGAAAAGGTCTAGTGTTCTGGCAGACGTGTGCGGCGCCGCATTTTCGTGGTGCCAGAGAAAGTGCCGGATTCCTGACTTCGGTCACTTGTCACACCAAGCTGATATTACTGTTGGAGCACAAATTATAGCAATTTGACCCGTTTTGCAGAAAAACGAGGCGGCCATTTGTTTCTGTGTGCTTCGTGCACGGCGACATTTCGTTGGAGTTGGCTCGTCTTCAAAGCACCATACAGTCAACTGTCGCTTTGATTCGGGATCATAGTTATATCGCCATGTTTTGTCACCAGTCATTATATCATATACGTTTTTTTTCTCGCCTCCGTTGAATTTACCTATCATGAATAGGCACCAATCCACCCGACGGTCTTTCTGCTGATCGGTAAGTTTGTGCGGCACCCATCTCGAACAACGTTTACGGAGAGAAAGGTGGTCTTGAATTATGGTTTGCATTGCTGCTGTTCCAATTCCTAGTTCTCGCATTAGCTCTACATATGTAATTCATCGGTTTTCGCGAATAGATTTTTCGACTGTACGAACGTTTTCTTGCGTGACCGCGGTTGGCGGCCGTCCTGTCTTCGCTTCATCTTCGAGACATCCCCGTCCTCTATTAAATTCAGCAAACCAATCGAATACTGTTGCTCGGGAACGAGCAGACTCACCAAAAGTAGAAGCCAAAAGTTCAAAACATTCTTAAGGCTTTAAACCTTTTTTAAAGTCATAATAAATCATAGCGCGAAAATCACGTCGACTGAGCTCCATTGTTGCAAATGAATTCCCGCCAGATTCTCGGAAAAATGATGCTCATTCAAATAAAATAATAATAAAAGAAATGTGTTCTATATTCAAATATGTCAATAAAAAACCAGCCTATAAGATGGTGATGCTTGCCAGTGTCAATTAGAGTGTGCTTAGAATGTCACTATCGCTTTCTACCAACGGGTATAATAAAAGATGACTTAGGTTATGGGTCTTTGTAAGTAGTTTTTGGGCGATGTGGTTGGAGAACCAACCCCATAATACTTTACAGTATTTCTACCATCTTCTCTCCTATAAACTTCCAAATGTGACTGAGGAGTTTCTAGCTCTAAAGCTCTGCTACCTGTTTTTGGGATTTATGGCGTGAGTATTATGTATGTATTTTTTAAAAACAGAAAATAAGTTTCTTTAATGTCATAATTATTTTTTCTATTTAAAAGGCTAAATTTATTATGTAAGTAGATAGTTTTATTATCGGTTTTTTAATACATTCTTTGCATGTGTGTCCACAGGTAAAATAACCTCATCAACACTGTCATCTTGTCAATGGAAAAGACGCAAACTCATAAAACTTTTCATTCGGCAAATTTAATTAGGATCTCAGTTTAACCAACTTAACTTTTTTGCGACATTGTATATGATTCATGTGAATTATTTGCAGAAAGTGCTCTGATCATGGCATTCAAAACTATATTTACTCCGCAATCAGAAAAATCTTCCCAATACATAAAGTGCCTAGGCAAATAAATTTATCCACTTTTTAGCTGTATGTTATGCCTAAGAAACATTTCATTTAATGTAGCAGGCCGATTAGCGGAACCGTTATACGCCGAACAGCGGCGTATAACTTAGTTACAGAGAACACATTATGCACATTACTGCAATATTTAGTGATACAAAAAACATTACCAAAATTATTTGAAACTTATTTAATTATTAATAATTACAAATTATTTACAACTAACGTTAATGACTAATGACAACCATCGGGTGGTTGTGACAAAAGTAAAATATAATTTCCCGGCGCCTGTCGCTATGTAGACATCACGTTGGATCACGTTGAAAGAAAAGAAAAGAAAGAAAGAAAAGACTTTATTTTCCTCTTGAGGACACAATACATAAAAAATATAAAAAACAGATTTAAACAACTTATACAACACAATTAATAAAACAAACAGAAAAAAAACCGAATTTAAAACTTTTAAAATTTAAAATTTTAAACTTAGCTTACAACAGCAAATTAAATTATATAAATCTTTTTGGCAAAAAGGTATCTGGTTCGGTATTTTGCTATTATCGCATAAATCGACCACAACAAGTTGCCGATTTTCAGACAGTGCCTACATAAAAAACATGTTTTTATTGACTCAGGAACGGCATACTACATGAAATAATTAGATGTTAAACATACAGAATACCTATATAAAATGTTATATAAAAACCGAATTCTTGCATTTTTGACCTATGACTGATAGACGATACAGATACTAAATAAAACAACATATATTAAATAATAAATTTGAAACATCGATCCTAATATTATAAATCGGAAAGTGAGTTTGTTTGTTTGTGCCGCTTTCACGCCATAATTAACTTAACCGATTGCTTTGATATTTTGTAGACGTATAGTTAGAAGTCCAAATTAAATAATGAGATTCCCGAGGGAAAACTAAAATATTGTTTAAATATTGCTGGATTGGAGATAGCGCTGTATCTCGTTTAAAGCAAGGTACTATATTGCAAGTGAATATAAAACATGTAAATTTACAAGCTAAATGATACGATAATGTATCCTTGAAAATGAGGAATTCCCGAGGGACGACGTACAATTCGTTTTATCGTCTAAACTGTTTTTTATACATCTTCTTATCCTGAAATAACTACAAATAAACGAATTACTAATTGGTATAAGTATGAACGTCGTTCTTGAGGTAAAAAAATCTCATCAACACGGATGCGGATGGCGCTGGGTGTTTTTTTAAACAGTGGTATTGATTTTTTTTAAGATACGTTAGAAGTGAAATGACATCTGGCGCTTTAACCTGTAGCTCATACAATTATTCTGTGCACTTTTCGACCC
This sequence comes from Bedellia somnulentella, assembly GCA_963576735.1. NCBI lineage: Eukaryota > Metazoa > Arthropoda > Insecta > Lepidoptera > Bedelliidae > Bedellia > Bedellia somnulentella. The sequence continues at coordinate 16,026,414 of OY755170.1, forward strand.
ATTTACTTACTTGCTGTTTTATCTTTATTCACTTTTTTTCGTTTTTTTGGTACTTACCATTTTACATTGAATTGTGGATTTGGCGCTCGACATCGGTAGGGTATAAAAATGCGGGATTATACAGCGGGAGCGGGAGTAAATTTGGTTGTTTGTCAATAGTAAGACTATTAGAAAACAAAGGATATTTAAAATTTGCCATCAAAGTTAGCGTCTCTGTGGCGTAGCGGCAAATCTAATCTCTATGAACATTCGAGTGACCCGGGATCAAAACTCAAGGGACTCAAGCTTTTTGTAAAAAAAGGTTGTTGTGTTAGGTTAGAATAATAGCGAGAACTATCGCAACATGTATAAATCATTCATCTCAGACAATCCCCATATTCCCGAGCAATCTCTGCTGCAAACTCACCCATCACCAGCGGTCAGTGTAAGGCGCAGCATCCACCGGACCTCCGCCCCGCAGTGCCAAACTACTATCCGTACTTTGTATTTTCTAAGACTTTCGCGGTTGAACATTACAATTGAAACAGCTATTATTAAACTAAACCCATGTTATAACCGGTAATCCGTCAAACAGCATGTGAATTTACACCTTACCTGATAGTTTTTATGAAACTTGTAAAATAACGGACTCACCTCAGGAAACTTGTCAATGAAGCGCTGACGGCGCGAAGAGAGGGGTGTTAGTCAATGCTCATTGGCCGGCGGCGGTCACGTGACATGCCGCATTCGCGCGTTCTATCAACTCGATAATCAACACTAATATTTTCTTTACTTTACTTTTGCTAATCTATTAATTTGCTATTATTTGCTGTCACTGACATGAAGTTAAAACGTTTTAAGAGTATTTATTAAATATAATGTTTGCTGCTGTGTAGTGTCGGCTTAGAATAGCACTACCCCATTTCTTCCGGTGAGTGTACGTAAGAGGCGACTAACGGTATTGGGGCTTTTGAGGGATTTTTGGGCGATGCGGTTGGAGACCCATCACCAACAACCTTAATCTCATCATCTTTTCCCCACTCAAGTTTCCAAAAGTGGCTGAGGAATTTCTAATTCCTTAGCTCTGGCTACCTCTTCTAGGGATTTATAGCCGTGAGTATATGTATGTATGTATGTAATTTGTTTAAGTATATATCGTGATACTTTTTAGTTGTACAGTATGAATACCACCTAGATAATTTTTAATGCCGTTTTAATTTAAAGAGCGTTTTAATACCGATACATACATACCTACACTCACGGCAATAACTCCCTAGAAGGGGTAGACTTGGCGTCGGAGTTTAGCTACTTCTTGAAGTTAAATGAGAAAAGTTTGTTATATAAACATTCATGGTGATAGGTCTCCAACCGCATCGCCAAAACAACACTAAAAAAGCCCTTAAGTCCTTAGTCACCTCCAATGACATCCGTTCGTATAGGTTACCGCCAGAAATATGTTAGTGCTATTCTTAACCGATAATTGTTAGATTTTAAACTCTTAATAATTTACTGCACTCATAATATTTTGTCCCGCGGTTGTCGCCAGAGGAAACCAAAGGCTTTTTAAGTGATTGTTTGGTGAAGTGGCTGCACACATACCGCCACCTTCTAATTCTGTAGCTCAAGATACATCATATTGTGATTCGCTGCTGTGATGTTAGTGAGTGCAAAGCAAGTCAGAAGGTTGGTTGATTAGCGAATGGAAACTGTTGTAAAAATCCGTTATTCTTAGTTTTCGTTTATTATTACTTAAGATTATGGGCTAGGAAACCCTTCTTTGAAACGCTCTTAGGCCAGTTCCTCATTTATATTTGAAAATATTAAAACATTGTCATTACTTTAAATTCATGCTTTTTACTCAACTCACTTCTTAACCAATCAGCGTAAGTAACTGGTTCTGTGAACAATGTCACTAGCAGCCATTAGGAAGCTTACAAATTTCTTAAATTATAAATTCAAAACTCGGAAACTTGTCAAAAATTATTCCCAATTACAAGTTTCCTGAGGTGAGTACGTTATTTTACAAGTTTCCTAAAAACTATCAGGTAAGATGTAAAATCGCTTGCTGTTTGACGGTTTTCCGTCAACTTACAAGTTTCCTAGGAAACTTATAAGTTAACGAGTTTGACGATTTTCCTGCGACATATACAAACTCATCATACTTGGGAAGTTCGTTTACTAGGGATGGAAAGTGTCGAGAGAAGAGTGAAAAAGGGTAATGCGGTAAATGGAGCACTGGATAGTCTAATGTCTAGTCAGTCGGTGTCTGCAAAGGCCCGAATGGCTGTGCATGATGCTGTCCTCGTTCCTACGCTTATGTATGGCAGTGAATGTTGGGTGTGGCAGAAGAAGCATGAAAGTAGAGTGAATGCAGTAGAAATGAGATCCCTCAGAAAAGTGTGTAATGTAAGGTTATGTGATCATGTGAGGAATGATGTGATTCGTGAAAGGTGTGGTGTCAAAGATGATATTGTAAGAAAGATAGAAAAAGGAATGTTGAGATGGTTTGGGCACATAGACAGGATGGATGACAGTAAATTGGTGAAAGAGATATATAGAGCCAATGTGGAAGGTAATATTAGTAGAGGACGACCTCGGAGGACACATTTGAATCAAATAGAACATGTGCTCAAAAAGGCAGGTGTCCGCAGTATGAAGAATAAAAGAGCATGTATGAAAAGATTGATGGATGTAAACGAAGCCAGAGAGGTTTGCCAGGATCGTACAAAGTGACGATCGATAGTCTCTGCCTACCCCAATGGGAACTAACGGCGTATTGTATTATTACTGTATTATTATTGTAGTATTGTATGTATTTACTTGTTCCACTCTCTTACCATTAATCTCAATCACGCATTCGGTCATATTCTCCTCTCTTTCAAAAAACTTACTAAATAATACGAACATAATAACTCGAACATAGAAATATAACCTAACATAAACATAAACGTTCACGCCGAATATCCCCGAAGGGGTTGGCAGAGGTACTTATACTTCTGAACATCACGTGACGTACTAAAGTATCGAACATAGAAACTTGGTACAAAATGGTTTGTTTCACGATTCTAATTGTATATTTTATGGAACGAAGGGGTTGAAATAGCAAATGAAAGTTAGTGTACAGATTTTTGACATTTCAGTATTTAGAAACTTGAAACTTGCTTAATGTTTTTTGACATGAATTCCTCATGTGGGGATTATTACTCATAAATAAAAGATGTTATTAAAGGAAAGAAAAATTTCGACACTGGCGTGGTTCGAACCCGCGACCTTCGGGTATACGCCCCCGTCGCTCTGCCAACTGAGCTACAGTGTCAGTTGGCATCCAGCGCGAAATTTCTCTATCCTTTGTTTCTTTTTTACACGTTCAAGTAGTGTTTGCGTTTCCTACCTCCGAATTTTAACTAATTCGGACGGCCACTTGTCTACCTTTTCAGATAGAATGCAAATGTTGGAAACGCCTATCACATAATTTAATGTTTTTTGACATGAATTCCTCATGTGGGGATTATTACTCATAAATAAAAGATGTTATTAAAGGAAAGAAAAATTTCGACACTGGCGTGGTTCGAACCCGCGACCTTCGGGTATACGCCCCCGTCGCTCTGCCAACTGAGCTACAGTGTCAGTTGGCATCCAGCGCGAAATTTCTCTATCCTTTGTTTCTTTTTTACACGTTCAAGTAGTGTTTGCGTTTCCTACCTCCGAATTTTAACTAATTCGGACGGCCACTTGTCTACCTTTTCAGATAGAATGCAAATGTTGGAAACGCCTATCACATAATTTAATGTTTTTTGACATGAATTCCTCATGTGGGGATTATTACTCATAAATAAAAGATGTTATTAAAGGAAAGAAAAATTTCGACACTGGCGTGGTTCGAACCCGCGACCTTCGGGTATACGCCCCCGTCGCTCTGCCAACTGAGCTACAGTGTCAGTTGGCATCCAGCGCGAAATTTCTCTATCCTTTGTTTCTTTTTTACACGTTCAAGTAGTGTTTGCGTTTCCTACCTCCGAATTTTAACTAATTCGGACGGCCACTTGTCTACCTTTTCAGATAGAATGCAAATGTTGGAAACGCCTATCACATAATTTAATGTTTTTCGACATGAATTCCTCATGTGGGGATTATTACTCATAAATAAAAGATGTTATTAAAGGAAAGAAAAATTTCGACACTGGCGTGGTTCGAACCCGCGACCTTCGGGTATACGCCCCCGTCGCTCTGCCAACTGAGCTACAGTGTCAGTTGGCATCCAGCGCGAAATTTCTCTATCCTTTGTTTCTTTTTTACACGTTCAAGTAGTGTTTGCGTTTCCTACCTCCGAATTTTAACTAATTCGGACGGCCACTTGTCTACCTTTTCAGATAGAATGCAAATGTTGGAAACGCCTATCACATAATTTAATGTTTTAAAATTAGGATTTTAGTGATGGGTATCCAACTGCATCACCCAACAATCACTTATAAAGCCTCAATGTTCTTTATATCCTTTACATTATTCCGCGGAATATAAAATATAAAAAACAAGAAGTTGAGATAGTGTTTTGGTATTTTGGATGTAAACTGGATGCAAAAAATGTAGTCCACGAGGACGTAGTCGCTGGCACAAAGCTAGAATTATATAAATACAGGCAACTTAAGAAATGAAGATGGCTAAATTACAGCATGTTTTGAGCTGGAAGGATTTGAAAGGTTGACGCTGCATCAATCAAATGAAACTTGTCTGTAAATATGAATAAAGGTCAGCTCACTAGTAAACATATCCTGGGTTTGGTTGCGCCATTACATTTCCCTCCTCTTAATCTTTGTACTAATAAAATCTATGTACGGATCCCTAACAATGCCGTTAATTGATCCCGTTAAATTTATGTAGGTTGTTTTAAACTACTCTTTTTAAGTCTTCATCTATTAGAATTAATACATTAAATGAAATTTTAGTTATACATAATAAGAGTGGACTAAAGCATTTACTTATATTAAATAACATCCAAATAATGAAAACTATGATAAGGAGGACCGTGATAGACAGGTAAGTCCCTAAAAGATCCATTTGTTTCTAAACGACGAAGACGTTAGCGGGGCCGGACGGGATTCCGGAGTTCGTTGTCAAAGATGGTCGGGCAGCATTAGAGGAACCGCTGTTATTTATTTATAACTTGTGCCTAGCGGAGGCTACGTTCCCGGATTGCTGGAAGGTGACGCGTGTGGTGCCGGTACCGAAGGGAAAGACTAGTTCTAGCGTGGAAGAACTAGCTAACTAGCCCGGTGGCTATTCTATCTGCTTTTGCAAAAGTATTGGAATCCGCGTTGCACCAACGCGGATTTCAATACTTTTTATTTAATATATGGCGAAATATCGGGTATAATATTGGATTGTCAACACGGTTTTGTTTTAGGCCCGCGCATAGTACAACTAGCAACCTGCTGAACTTCATGTCGCATGTGGTCCCCCATGTTGATTCGGGAAAAGTGTTGATGCAGCGTACTTTGACTTTAGAAAAGCATTTAGTAGTAGTAGCAAGTAGTGAAACACGCGACTTGTCTTCTTTTCACCGATGACATGAAATTGGTATTACCAATAAACACTGTAGAAGATTATGGGAAATTCCAAAGTGACGTTAATGCCATAGACCAATGGAGCCGGGCGAATAAATTGCAAATCAATTTAAATAAATGTGCTACTATCACGTACAGTAGACAACGTAACCCACACCACCAGCTGTACGAGTTGAGCGCAGTGGCGCTGTCACGGGTGCAGCAAATTAGGGATCTCGGAGTCACTTTTAGCTCGGACTTGTCGTTTCGTAATCACATTGTAGACATTTGTCAAAAAGCATTTAGGACACTCGGATTTGTATTACGTACAACCCAAGAGTTCTCGAATATAGACGCTATAAAAGCTCTCTACAATTCACTGGTACGAAGTAAATTGGAGTTCAACGCAGTCATCTGGTCTCCACATGAAGTGAAATATCGCTCCATGGTGGAGAAAATACAAAATAAATTTGTTAAATTTTTATATCTCAAGCTTTACGAAATTTATCCCTACTATCCGTTGATGTACCCTACTCTATTTATTTTACAAAGTCACGTGATGTTCAGAAGTATTAGTACCTCTGCCAACCCCTTCGGGGATATTCGGCGTGAACGTTTATGTTTATGTTATGTATTTATGTTTATGTTATGTTATGTAACTTTTCCTAATGGGCTGTTTAGAAAAACACCTTGAAAGTCTCATTTCTTACTACCCTAGCTAATAAAAAACATAGATTTACCCACGACATTAGTTCCCTTTGGGGTCGTCAAAGACAATACATCGCCACTTTGAACGATCCTGGAAAATCTCTCTCTGTAAAATTTACATTCATCAATACTTTCATACTTGTCCTATTATTTTTCAAACTAGCTTTTTTTGTCACCTTATTCGGATAGCTATTAAATTGAGTTTTTTTATCCAGGAAAATATGGTAATGCAGTAAAAGCCTGCTAAATGACTGCTATTACCAACCAGATTAAATGAGTATGATTTTCGAATAATTTACTAAAATCTCATAATCCAAAAATTTAAATGATTCCGTGCTTCGTAGGCACGATAAGGTCCCGGCCATATCAAGATGAAGATGAGTAAAAGATAGTTTCTACATATTTATTTAACAAAAACATCAAACCATAATTTCAATACTTATACATGGCGTCGCCGTAGGTAGAACTCTGAAAGAGAGAAATTAGTATTCATTTTGTTTAATTCTTGCTAATATAAATAAAGAAGACGTTATCGATCGTCACTGTTAACTTAACCTATAAAATAACATTGCCCACTTCTTATTTCATGCTGAAGCAATTAACTGTAATTAACGGATCCAACTGTTACGTTAAATACTAAACATATTTGCTAAACAATCTGTACAGCACCGAACTTTGCATGAAAGCGTTTCTAAATTTAAGGACATAAATATTACGATCATATACTCGTAGAATTGAAATATTTTAGATTAAAGTATAATAAATAAATATATAGGGACATATTATACACAGATCAAGTTAGCCCCAAACTAAGTATAACTTGTATTATGGGATACTAACTCAACGATATATTTTTTTAATATTATATAATACACATATAAATAACATCCAAGACTAAGAAACAATCATTTATGCTCATCACATAAATGTTGCTCTCAGCGGGGATCGAACCCGCGACCTCCAGACCGAGAAGCTAGTCACCTATCCACTCGGCCACGGCTGTCGTTAATAATAAGTAATAATAACATGATAGTTAATGTACTTTTAGTAAAATATTTTTAATATAGTTTTACGTGGATCCAATGTTTTCTCCAGGCAAATTAATAAACATTCATCATCATCATCCTCCGTGAATGGAAGTCCACCACTGGATATAGGCATCCCTTGAAGACTTTTTAACGACTGGTCCTGTATTGCCCTCAGCCATCGGCTTTCCGCAACTTTCAACAAGTCGCCTGTCCACCACCCACAAAACCAATCCACACTGCGTCGTCCGCTACGTGGCCACCACTCCAAAATGTTAGAGCCCCAATGGCCGTCAAACGTGCATCTAATGCGCCCTGCCCAGTGCTACTTCAGTTTTCCAATTCTTTGGGCTATATTGACCCTGGAAAGGTTCTTCCACATACTCTTTTCTGCGGGTTTGATCACGTAGTGCAAATCCTAACATAGCCCGCTACATTGCCGTTTAGGTGACTTTGAGTCTTCTTATGAGACCCATTGTAAGAGGCCACATCTCTGTGCCGTAAATGGTTATTGGTCATACACATTCGTAAAAGATCTTTCTCTTAAGACTCTTTAGAATTTTGGACGAGAGGATAGGACGAAGCTTTTCAAACTCTGCCCATCCAAGCTAGATTCGATGGTTGACCTCAGTCTCGAAGCTGAGTCTATATAACTGAATGGTTTGTCTCAGGCATACGTATTGAAAAACATCTTCAAGTGTGAAGTCCCCTAGTTCAACAGGAATGGGTACACCATGACTATTTGACATGATTTGCGTCTTTTCTATTTTAAGAACCACGCTCCCAGACATCCTACTAAGGCGAAGACGAGAACGCCAATCTCATACCGTTGTAATGAGGAGTAAGAGAGGGAAATTTCATCTCTCTGAAACTGTTTATTGTTGCTTTGGAAGAAGTTTTTAAGCTCCAGGATTGGGAAGAACTCTGCATCATCATCATTGGCGAGTACATTGTAGTTATGACTGCAAACACGAAAGACCGTAGCAACATGCTCATTTACCTTAAAAGAGTGTAATAAACATTACCTGCTCATAATTTTATTATAGAATCAAAAATATACCGCCGTGTTAGTCTCCCATGCCGCAATTTATAGCTGTTATATCTTTTTAATGTTTTTTATTCGAGTCAAGTTTTAATAACTCTAATAAGCGGAATTGTTGTTTCTGGGTATCAAAAACATATTGACTAAAATAAAAACACACATAAGGCTTTACTAGTTAATAAGTTATAAAAACTGTTGTTTCGTAGTTATTTTAGTTGTCTCATAACAAAAGACACATTTAGATCAAATAGAAAATGTGCTTGAAAAGGCTGGCGTCCGAAATGTGAACAATAAAAGAGAATTTATGCAAATGTTGATGAATTATAAAATAAAGCTCGAGAGGTTAGCCAGGATCGTAAAAAGTGGCGATCGATAATCTCTGCCTATTCCAATGGGAAATAATGGCGTGAGAATATATATGTATGTACGTATATATCATCTAATCTTATCTGAATCATATTCGATCACGAAATATAATAATAAACAGGTAATCAGTTTAGATATGACAATTACAATACAGTTTATGAGATCTCTCTTTGGTTAGGATAATGGCAGACGGCTCGCACGAGTCTCCAAATTAAAACAGAGTCATGTTCCGGAAGGCAAGAAAAGTTTGTCATGCTATTGTCATTAAAGTGTCTTCCTATGTTGGTCAGCGTTGTGGACTATGACTATGTTCAAGGTTATCTCAAACACCGTCATGACCCAGCATAAATATGAAGAAACTTTAATCGTATTATAATGACATGGAACTGACCCTACAGTTTGAGGATGGCCATAGGAGTTCAGTTAATATAACAATTCAGGAAATAGTCAAGTTTGGGCTTGTTTGAATTGTAAAGATGATATTTTTGGTTAGTTATTGTAGCCAGGGTATGATTATGAATCTTTACATCAACACTATAATAAACTAGGGGCGTTCAATAAAATGTGAGGATAAGTATGAAGCAATTAATTTTTTTTAAATGTTATTTTATTTTTTTATGAAGTCATCTTTATGGTATATATAGACATGGTATATTTTTTTGAAAACTTAAAATTCCCTGACTAAAAAAATCTTCTTTCTTTAAAAAATCACGTACGGCAGCGATTACATTGCATCATTTTGACCTATTGCTTTTTCATCTCTTATTGTGACGATGCATCTACAGTTTTATTAAACATAAAATTTGGTACTTTTTCAATGTATGAATTAAAGACGTTGTTAACTGTTTGATTATATGTTTATTACTTAGTAAATACTTAAGACTAACATACAGTGATTGCACAAGGTCTGCTCATCGGCATTACCCATTACCCTAGATTACCGAGTCATCTTAATTTCTATACTCGACATTAAAAACGTGATAATGCATATTTCAATTATCAGGTTTAAGTAAGGAAATGTACTCATCGCAATAACAATGGCAACAAGTTTTTTTTTCACAGTGACCTTTCATACAATAGTTTAGACATATTTATTTTACAAAAGCACCCCGCGCTATGACCATTTATAATAATTCCATAGATTTGACACGCTGCAATCACGTTTCTAAGGACAATAATTGACGAATTGCGAACAAGTCATCATTAGGTGTAAAACCAAATGGCATTAAACGTGGACGTGTTTATTATAAAGCGGCCAGTACACAATGGCCGACGATGGGCCACGCTTCGCAATTGGCAATTGTTGGCCACGATCAATTGGTGTTCACACAATGGCCCATTGCTCATTACTGTCTGGCAATCCACTTGCGACGGACGTCGAAGTAATTATGGTTGCAGCTATTTATTTATTATTATGCATGTAATTTATTTTATTTATGGCGCTATTTATGTTATTTTTACGTCATATAGTGATTATCAATACATTTTGCAATAAAATATTCCAAAAAAAGTATAAGTATCTATGAGCGGTCGGTGACGAACTAAACAATGGCCCATTGTGGAAACACCACCGGCCATGCTACGCCACGATTCCTTTGAAGTGTGCCCGAAAAACCGACAACTTCGCCATTGCGCGCCACGATCGGCAATTGTCCGCCATCATGCACCATTGCCCCCTGTACACAGTGGCGATGGCGAGCAGTGGGCCATCGTCCGCCATTGTGTACTGGCCGCTTAACAATTTATAGTAGGAGGAGCGGGTGTTGTAAGCCGTACTATTCGGCTGGATTACATGTCATTTATAATTGTCCCTCTTAGCTAGTGATTTAAGTACACGGTTCGGTCGGGCTGTCGTCCGGTTTACTGAAAAAAAAAAAATAATGACATCTACTGGTGGTGTACTCGCAAAGAACATTTTCAAGACATTCGTCCACCATTTTTCGATGTTGTTCTTTGCTCGGTCGTCCATACACGGCATACCAAATATTTTATTTATTAATTGCAAACTATTCTACAAATTGAAACATATACAACACGGCTAGAAATCCTAAATGAACTAACCAGAGCTTAACAAATTTCAATTATACAGCAACTATTGGTAATTGAGTGAGGAAAACCTCCAGATCATCCAAAATTAAAATACTCACGGTTCCGGGTTGATGTACTGACACACGTGGGTATACCGCGCCCGCTCGTAGTCGGGGTCGTTCTGCACTCTGTCGCGCGTGGGCACGAGTATCCGCTCGCGCAGTGCGGCGCGGAGTACCCCGGTCTCTGCGGGGGGAGCGGCGGGCACGGGGAGGGCGGCGGCGACGTTGGCGGCAGCAGGGTAGCGGGATCGGGAGAGGCGGGAGTGGGGGAGGCGGCAGCTGGGACGGCCGGAGCGGGAGAACCCCAGACCGTCATCGTCACTGTGGCGGTGGCAGCAGAGCTAGTGCTGGCCACGTCGCGGATCTCTGAAGAAGGTGGAGCATGAGATTAAGATATTGTTCTTTGCGCGTATAGTAATTACAACTCAAGAACGAGCGTTTACTGAGTTGGTTGAGAATTGGTATATAGACTGCTTAGAACAAGGCAAACTTGGACATCCCGGAGAGAGGTACGCATTGCCGTGTGAAGCGGCGGTCTGCTCGCAACCGTCATGCTCTAGCACTAGACTATCGACCGCCACTCTGTACAATCTTATCAAACTTCTCGAACTTCGTCCACATTTATTACTCTTACAGGCCCTTTTATTCACACTATGGACTGCTTTTGTCAGCACATTTTAATATTCAAAGCTTACCATCCATGCATTGTTTGATCGTGGTGGCGCGGGCAAGGCGCGCCTATCTGCGTCGTCGTTTGCGAGCCGAGATCCCGGATCCACATTGATGTTGCACGCAACGGGGCCAGCTGCGGGCCGCGTTGGTCCAGGGTTTCTAACATCTGTGTATATATGCGTAGTTTATTAGAGAAGTTTAAACTGTCACATGAGTAAGTTGTTTATTGCATGTCAGACCATTTAAATATAATATAAAAGCATTTTGTAACCTACAAGATAATTATTTATTTATTTATGAAAAACAACAGCTTATACAAAAAAATAATATGAAATATAAATGTATACATTTCGAAGCCTTTTGTTCTCACCAATTTAAACTTAAATAACAATATATTTTTTTTTGTTTGTAGAGTTAAATAATGTTTATATAATAAAATAAATGTAGGTAGATATATATCTATATCTATACTTATAATAAATCTGTAGAGAGGTCAATTCTGTACATGAAATATATTTTCAAAATAACCATCAGGTGGTGATTAGGGATCGATACTGATGCAAAAAAAGCCATCAGTAAAATTTTTGTCTGTCTGTCTGTCTGTCTGTCGGTTTGTATGTTCCTTATGGAAACAAAAACTACTCGACGGATTTTAACGAAACTTGGTACAATTAGTCTTCATACACTTGCGCAGGTTTTTGTATACTTTCTAGCAGAATAGTAAAGGGGAATTTTGGGAAATTTTGGGAAAACGGGAGAAGTTACTCCATTTTTTAAGCTTCCGTCGCGTGTGCAGCCTTAATGGTTAAACTTACATAGAAATCATGTATGACGGAAATATTCTTCATAAAATTATTTAAAAAAAAATCCTCAACAGTTTATGTCTATCTTTTACGGTTGACTCACAATAACACGTGTGATTCCTGATAGCTTAGCAGTTTGGAACATTCTGATTATATTTGATTACTCTTACGTTTGTAAACCTCTTACTCATTCCTAATTTTAAAAAGGTAACATTATTACCTATTCAATAAAAAAATAATCATAGAAATCGGTAGACAAATGCCAAAATTATACATAAAATAAGCCATCGCGCCCGTGACCAAAACCAAATCTTTACTAATTTACATATAACATACTAGATGGCGCCAGTAGTTGCATCCTACATCACGTAATGATTTATTTTTAGATTGTTATAAATACTTGATAGCGTTTTATTCCAAAATTTGCTATTAAATAGAAATACTGAACCGTTCATTAAAGCGCATTCAAAATCACCAAACTACACTGTTTAGGGAGTGCTATAAATTTAATAAATTGAAAATATTGCGCTGAATTTCACAATGCTTGAGCAGTGACTGAAGAAAGACAACGCTACCCGTGCGAAGCTGGGACGATCCACTAGCTGCCCTAAATAAGAACTATTTCGTCGGTAATTGTTCCGCGCGGGTCCCACCGCCAGCGGAGTCTTTAAGGGCGTCCCCCGAAAAATAGGTTGATATTGATTGTTTGGAAATGCTATAAAGTCTGATTTGATGATATTGATATGACATGAATAAAATATATGTTGGTGATTAGTTCATGGTGTTAAAATTTGATGTTTAACAATTTAATAATTTGTTGAAAAATATGATGAAAAAAGTTGAATAGGAACATGCTTTGTTTTCATAAAAACCGTATAGGCTCCACTGGCATAACATACATGTGAACTCATTATGTGTCTATATACGCGTAGCTTTAAGATCTGTAACTTTGATGTTTAACTTTTCATTTAAACATTATAGTTATTCAATAAAACTAAATAAACTACATTTATCCTGCGCGCGCGTTTTTTCCGTCCCTGTCACTCTCAGTAAATTTGACGTAAGAGTGAGCGCAATAGCTGCACAATGCGGGGAGGCCCTTAATACCGGCGAGGAGCTCGGGACAGTGTACTTCTGCTCTAGTTATCTTAGCGAGGAAGTCCACATCTGCTATTTTCTGTAGTTTTGTATTCAAGATACCGAAGGAACGCTTTTGGATGGACTCGATTCGGGTATATAATTTTAGTATTGTGGGTTCCAAACTTGAGATGCATATTCAAGTATACTGCGAATATAGGTGCGAATGCACATTTATTTATTTAATTTAATTTGCAGTAAGTTGTAAGTTCCGTGTTTATATCTGTTTTTTTTATTAATTTTCTTGTTCAAGTCTGTTTTTAATGTTTTTCATGTATTGTTGTGTCCTCAAAAGGAAAATAAAGTCTTTTCTTTCTTTCTTTTTAATATAGTTATATTAATAATGTTTTTGAAATATTTACAAGTACTAGTAACAAATCCTAGTAATTTAGAATCTCTCGATGGAATGTTATTTACATGTAGGTCATATTAAAATTTGTATCTTGACTGATTCCGATGTATCTCTGATGGAATCAACTCTTTCTAGGTGATGTTGCTGAATGTGATAGGATATTAGTATGGGTTGCTTTTTCCCAGTGAAGGTCATTATCTTAAATTTTGCAATATTCATTAAATTATAGTCTTCCTTATAGTATAACAGTGCTATTGAATAATTACCTGAGTGGATGAGCTCGTGAATGGCGCTTGTGGTTGCCCCCCTATCGCTGGCCTGGAAATAAAAATATTTGAACTGTTTACAGTGATACTTTTGAAAAAACACTCTATTCTAGTCAAGTTATTTTATATGACTAGGTTTTGCCCACGACTTCTTCCGCATGGACTACATTTTTTGCATCCGGTTAACATCCAAAATACCAAAACACTATCTTAACTTCTGTTTCTTTATATTTATATTAAGAATACAGATTGTTGGTTGATGCAGTTGGAGACCCATTTGACTACCTTTTTCCCATCAAACTTCCAAAAGTGAATAATGAATTACTATCTCTGAAGCTATCGCTGCCCTTTTTTGGGATTTATAGCGGTTAGTATATGCTCATGAATGATTGATATATGCATTTCATATATTCCTTTTTGTAGTGGTTATAATATTCAATTGCATCAAGCTTCAAATTTCTAAATACAGACATGTCAAAACTCTCTATACTAATATATATGTACTTGATATTTTAACCCCTCAGGGGGTGAGGTGAGTTTCAAAAAACTTTTTTAATTGTTCATAAGAATCGTGAAACAAACCATTTTGTAGCAAGTTTCTATGTTCAATAATGAGAATATCTTTAGCAAGTATAGGATAGCAGTTTAGCGCTGCGGTGGCGACCCGGTGCTACCCCCTACACTGACCGTTGGTGATGGTGTGAGCGATTGCAGCCGATTAGTCATAGATGGCAGTAATCAATTAAATTGTGATGTGATAATATTTACAAACTATGCATTCTAAGCCTTAAACAGAATATTTATTTATGCGTAAGTATAACTAGTATATCTATTGGAATATCTGTTTAAAAATAGCACTTAGGAGTATAAAAATAATAATTTTATAAACATATTCTCACAGCCACGCAAAATTTATACAATATACGATCTATTATTTATATTCATACATATTCGCAAAGTTGAGTGGGAAAAAAGGAATAGTGCTTCCTATTATTTTCAAATAACACAAAAACAAAAAAAAATACAAAACGATTGAGTTCCCCGAGACTAGAACCTGGGTCTTTTGTTCGATTATTATTAGCCAAAAGGCATACCGCTACACAAAATTTGAATTTTTTGTGATAATCATTTTTTCCTAATAGTCTTACTATAGGCAAACAATGAAATGTACAATATTTTTTATGAAAATTGCTGAAGCCCTTAATTTTTCTAAAAAGACCATTAATGAATAGTCTGATAAAGTCGTTCGAAGAAAAAAGAATGGTTTAAATATCAGGAGCCAAATAAAAGTCATGTTTTTTTTATGCTCCTGTGGGAACCCTCGCTTAATCGGGAATAAATGATATCCTCTATGTTAGCCACTGGTATGAGCTAAATTTATGTCAAATTTGATCAAGATCCGTCCGGTAGAATTAACGTGATGACCGAACATACAGAAAAACAGACAGACAGAATTTTTGTTCAAAACAACAAATTTGGCTACAAAATCGAATATGAGACATATTGAACCGGTTTTTTTTTTCTTTAATATACTTTTTTGACCTCGGTACAGTATTATTATAGTATAGATAGATTCGTTATTCGTAAATGTATTTGTTATTATATAACATCAGCTGTCTGCTAGTAAAAGTTCCGTCAAAACTAAATCACCCATAACCACAGATCTGTATTTGAATAGATGACGCAAGTATCATTTCTTGTATAGAAACCAAGCGTGCCATATTTTTTCTACCAACTGTGACGTCACATGAGCAATTTAGTGATGGGAACTCCCCGTCCGCGCGTGTACGATTCAATCGATTACATTCGAGTGCATCGACAATGGAATTATAAATCGACAGAGAAATGATAAATCAACAGAGAAATGATAAATCAACAGAGAAATTATAAAGCTACATATCTACCTGTTTTTTTTATGTCGGAATTTTTTCATGGTCACATGGTTATTCTGAACAATTTTCCCCACACTATTTTCCTCCACCACTACTTCTTCTCGAACAATCAAAAACTGTGAGTTAGTGAGTCATTCATGAGTGGTACAGTAGGCTTTATTATTGTAATAACTTGTTCTTATTGGTAACTGTGTATGTATGTGTGTGTATGTAGTGCTGTGTAGTGTCGGCTTAGAATAGCACTACCCCATTTCTTCCGGTGGGTGTACGTAAGAGGCGACTAACGGTATTGGGGCTTTTAAGGGATTTTTGGGCGATGCGGTTGAAGACCCATCACCAACAACCTTTATTTCACCATCTTTTCCCCATGCAGCTTCCAAAAGTGGCTGAGGAATTTCAATTTCCTTAGCTCTGGTTACCCCATTCTAGGGATTTATAAGCGTGAGTGTATGTATGTATGTTATTGGTAACTTACCTAGCTAATTAACTTGTCTTATTACTTTGTTATTGGAAAGTCTCAAAATCAATAAAAAACCCCGAGAAAAAAAATTATTTACAAAAAGGAGATCTAGAAGAAGGCGCTATGATAAAATAAATTCTTAGATAAAAAAAAATCTAAGAACTACGTCGGCTTTGTTCAGTTATGTCTAAATTAAAAGATATCTAATCTAACAAAACAGAATAATTATAATCGGACTTATCGTTTCCGAGATATCCATGGACAAATATAGATAAAATTATACACACTTGTTTCAGTAGCCCATATAATATACTGACATGTGCGAATACAATGTTATTCTAACTATGTAACAGTTCGTTTATTTTGCTAATTAACCTACATACAAATTATACTAGAGCACATGCTTTATATCAAAAATAAAGGGTGGAACACAGAGTGTACATTAGTGCCATTATAGGTCGAACCTGAGCAATGGACACTAATAGTTACATTTTTGTAAATGAATACATAAACAAATCGTGTTTTCCTCTAGTATAAAAATATGTATTTTGTGTGTGTGTGTGTGTGTGAATGTGTGTATGTGTGAATGTGTGTGTTTGTTTGCGTAATTATACATATAATTGGATATATTATTAGATATAGGCAAGAAGCATCTCTGTCTCGTCATAATTCAGGGTCGGGAGAAAGTCAGTATCTTTTTTCTTAAAATTGAATGCAAAAAGTTTATTACTAGGCATCAATTTATTCACTCTATTGTTAAGTAATGGTCCCAAGAAAAAAAAGAACTGATTTGCAAATAGGGCTTTAAGACGTAGAACGGAGGAATATAACATTCAAACTGATAACCTCCTTTTTAAGTTTTTTTTAAATAGAAAAATTGTAGTGCCAAAAATATTTAACACCCATCGCGAACATTATCATTCCCCTGTTCCCGAAATCAATTAGAATTAGAATCGAATACAACTAACTGTACAAGAACAACTCTATTTGCTTTAAATGACAGAAAAATTACAATAGCTACAGTACCGCGAAGCTGATTGACAAGTGAAAATATAGTTCATTTCAATGGTTATTGCGTGTTTTAAAGGAAAAACCCTACTAGATAGCTTTGCAACTAAAAGCGGCCATGTATGATAAATTATGCGATACACACTCAGTTAAATGTTTTTCAATATTAAACTGCAATGAACATAAAATAATAATTAATTTTGCAATAAAAACCACATAATTTTATAATAAAGTGACTTACCGATGAAAGGAAATCTTTCCATTATCTCGCCGCGCTTTATTTGTGCAGAATCTGCATCTCAATACGGTACAATAAGGCATATTTTAAATTTCGCTTGACATACGCCATAGAGAACGTTCTACCGCGAACTGAATCAAATGGCACTAAAGTAAGATAATTTCACTCTCTTTTTGCACGCGAAGTAAATGCACTTGCGTCATCTATTCAAATACAAATCTGTGCCCACAACGGATCAAACAGACAGTACAAATTTGAGAAAATAATCATATATTCAACCATACAAACTACTCTAATGAACATATCTGTATAGATACCTTGGAATGGCCATCGGCGCATTATTAGTAACCAAAGCAAACCGCCTCGGGTCTGATGTGACAGTGGCCGCCACTTGTCCGGAAGTGATGGTTGACGTGACAGCTGGTGACCGCATGGGTAACGTCACAGTAGCGGTGGTGGTCGACGTGACTGGGGGTTTAATTGGTGAGTCTTTGGACTTTGAAGACGAACTTTTGGTGACCTGTAATTGGTAATATTATAAATTATTTATTTACTCACTTATTAGATATGTGTTACAGAAATCAAATATTAAAAAAAACTAATAGGTATGTCGTATTAGTAAAGCGAGAAAAATTAAATAAATATTTACCAGCTCATTCGAGATGATATTTAATCCTTGGGTACGAGTTCCGCCAGTAGTCCTACAATAAGAATTATACGTTAAAATTGCATGTTGATTTTTTGTAACGTTATTTCTAACTCCTGGGATGCTGTACCCAGAAGCCAGAAATAACTAAAGGAAAAAAAAAAAAAGAAGGAAACGGAAGGTTAGATAATAAATGAAAGATATATATATCACAACAATATTTAATAATAATAAAAAAAAATACACTAAAAAACACTCCTAATAAAATAATCCCCTAACTTAACAAAATTATAATATAAAAGCACTCAGCTTTTAAAACCAGCTCCTGCTGCGATGGGTGGCTCAACAGTGAGGGTTGTGATTCCAACTTGGTTGCGACTCCGGATAGGCCGTCGCACAGTGTGGTATTTAGCCCTAAAACATGGCCAAAACTATTTTATGTGCTTAATCACTTCTATTGGTGTTATTTAATACATATATACTATCACACCCATTTTCCGACGAGGGTGGGCAGAAACAACGATTCGCCATTTTTTTTTTATTTGCTTAACTACTTCTGTTGGTGTTATTTAATACATACATACTATCACGACCATTTTCCGACGAAGATAGGCAGAAACAACGACTCTGCAATTGCTAGTATAGCAAATCATTACTCTGAAATGCACTTTTCCTCCCTTGTGGGAATGCTTAAAGTTTGTGTTAGTGCTATTATGTTAAAAAACAAAAAAATATATACAATAAATATGTATAAATAAAAAGCAATTATTTCTGACAAACTCCATATATTTTACAAATTAAGATATGAGAATAGAAATGGTACAAATATAACATTAAATTGAAATAAACTAAAAAGATAAAATTATAAGAAAATGAAGCAGTTTTTTTTAAATAATGCTATATACAAAGTAAGATAAATTAACAATTCCAATATAATTAAAATAAACAAAGAACACATCCAGTAAAAACAAAAAGAAACATAAACAATAAAATGCTTCATTTAAAAATATACAAAAGATAAAGAAAAATTATAGAAATTAACTATCTGAAAGTGATCGTTACGATGTAAAATACCTATAAAATTTTATTCGTCACAACTGGACAAATTTACATTGGTAATGTCACTCTCACATAGTAAATCTAGCACATCTTTATATATATTTTTTTTATTATTTTTAATAGTTCTCATGCTCATGCAATATATATATTTTTTTATTATTTTTAATAGTAGATAGCCACTCAGTGTTATTTCTTTCGAATCTATCTTTGGTGTAACTTGCTGCTATCCATTTTGTCTTAAAATGGTGTTTGATAGCAGCAATTTGTCGCTTTATATCGTTAGTTCTGATTTCATCTTCAGAATACGAATTCAACAATTGATGTTCTAGAAACTTCAATTTTCCGTCAAAAGTTGATGCATTTGACTTTTTCATAATATCATATAATTCATTTCGAGTCACAAACCTCAATGCCGAAGAACCTGTAGCAAAAAAATACAAAGTTTTAGAAACATGAAATTTTACTATGATCAGAGGCTATCAACAAAAAAATCGCTAAAAATAGGGGGGGATTCCGGGGGAACCAATTCTTTTACAACTTTCTTCTGGACAGTCCACTCTACCAGATACAATAGTTTTCATAGCTTAATCGTGCTGAATCATATAACAAAAATACTCATTAACAAAAAAAACTAAACTTTTTTATATGAAATACTACTAGTTACATTTGGGCGCCCAGAAAAATATATATTGGGAAAATAATGAAAGAGAAAAGTGTTTCGCATAATCACATACCTGGTTGAGAGATATCCATCACAAAAACCACAAAAAAACTGATAAATCATAAAATATCACTTGTTAAAAAATGAGAAATTGGAGAGCTTCGAATTATTACACGACCACTTCAAGCGAACTGCAACTTCCGAATGAGAACGCAGCGCACTGTTTCGAGTTAAAAACTTGTTCTTTTGCTATTGTTTGGAGCAACTACTTAACTTTAAAGGGATTAGTGATAAATTGTAATTTGTAAACAATAGAGAAAAGCCTTTTTGTCCATGTTTTGGGGCTCAATACCACTCCGTGCGTCGGTGAATGCAGCTCGAAGACAATGGGGCTGCGACTCCAGGGAGCTCGATGACAAGGGGTTGAAATTAGTTTGAAATTAGTATTGACTATAAAGTAAAAGTAAAGCAAAAATAAATTTATTAAAAGAAATACAGCTTTGTCCATTTACAGGGGTTCCCAAACTTAGCACAGCCTGTATCTTGGGAAACCAATTTAATAAAATTTAAATGAGTAATAACGATAAAAATAAATTGACACTACAAGAAGAAGGTAAAGAAGAAAAAAAACAAAACAACTAAAAGTAAAAAAATAAGAGTTATCCATGGTAAGAAGTGACGTAAGACATAATAATACAGCGCTTAATATATAGCGCTTGCTTTTCATAAGCAATGGTCACGTTTCTGTTACGATCTTTGTTTTAATTAATTTTATGTTTTATTTTTGTACCTTGTTGCCGGCATGTCGTTGGAGTAAAGCGGGAAATGGTTTCTGTTATGTCCGGTTGCCGCAACACCGGCTGGGGCGGTGGTAATAACCAAGGTTTCCTCAACGTTAACCACTGTCCTTCTATTGCTGAGAAGTGGTGTTGCTGCAGTAGCAGTTTCCATTGGTGTTTCCTGCATATTCAAACTTGAACGCATTCTTTGCAAGTCCCACTGAAATAAAATGTTTGCATTACAAAAACTCTCACTTTATAATTGTACCCAATTTTGCTCTCGTAATGTTAAGGATAAATACGATAAGTAATAAAGCGCCAGCACTTTATTATTTTACTTTGTAGCGTACTATCGCAACTTATAGTCGCTCTACCCACCATTCTATATAAATAACGGGCGACAAGTTACTGGGGCCCAATTTTACACGACCATCTTTTCGGTATGTCGGTCTTAGGTGTATCAAAACTGTGGTTTTGGCATTCTCGAAGCAAAATAGACAGATGTCATTTGTGTCACTGTCATAATAGTGAGACAGCTAAGATCTTATTTGCTATTCTACAAGGCCATTTTACGTTACTTTTTGACACATAGACGTATTTGGTATTCTGCAAATTGTCAATTTTTTTCAGCAATTTAAACTTAAATAACAATCTATTTTTTTTTTGTTTGTAGAGTTAAATAATGTTTATATACTTAAATAAATGTAGGTATATATATATATACATAATAATGAATGTTTGTAATGTCCATATACATATATATGTAGAAAAAAATAGACATATTATCGTAAATTTATAGGTAATTTTAATAAGGGGAATTATAAAACGAGCTATCAAAAAAAAACTTTGCGACTGATGATGACATACTGTTTTAATAACTTGAGCGGCATGAATTTGAGTTAGCGAAAAATTAACTAAACTGACGACGAATATTGATTTATAATAAAATCCAGAACGAGCTTACAAAAAGTGGATTGTGATAAATCCATTTCAGATACTAAAATATTATCCGAGCGACTTCATTACTAAGTGAGCGACTTCGTCAATTCTGAATGTATTTGGTCGCGGAATAACACACGTGCCACTGAAGATGGTCAAAAAAGGTTCTTAGGTCACATTTAGTTAGGTTAGGTTAGGCTAGATTATGTACAAAACGAGCGAGCGTAGCGCAGCGGAGCGAGCACCTAAATGCCTGATGCATGCCTATATGCATACTTGCTTGCTTTTCAAAGTGGTTTTTGTAATTCAAACACTACATTTAAGATAAAATGCCGCTCAGTATAAAAAAATACATTTGCCAAATATTGAAAAAAATGCAGGACATAACTTTGACACTCAAACAAATATTAGGTCGCTCAAATATTATGAAGCTGCTCATTTTATATTTTAAGTAACTCAAATTAATGTTTGTAAGTTGCTGTTCTGTTGATTTCTCGTCACTCGCAGTGAGTCGCTCACTTAGTAATTCTTTAACCCAAATTAATTAATTTTGACACTTAGAACTGTAATTTACAGTCACTCGTTTTATTGCTACCCTTTTTTAATAATATTTCTTATATATATCAAATATATACATATATATAATGTTATCAGATCCTAACTACATTGAAAATAATTATTAGCTGTGTTATTTTTTTCAAATTGGAAGAGCTTATATTAAATAAATCAATAGTCAAATCTTTTTCTTATTACTATTTCATTGAAACTCCTAGCTGCTCTAAATAAAAACTATTTCGTCGGTAATTGTACCGCGCGGGTCCCACCGCCAGCGGAGTCTGGTGCCGGGGATGCGACCCGCGGGGGACGCGCACTTTAATACCGGCGAGGAGCTCGGGACAGTCTTTTTCTGCTCTAGCTATCTTAGCGAGGTAGTCCACATCTACTATTTTCCGTCTATATTCTAAAGGGAGAAGTTGATGCCTTTTGCAGCGATCAAAGTTATTAGAATCGCACACATTGGTTTTGTATTCAAGATACCAAAGGAAACGCTTTTGGATGGACTCGATTCGGGTATATAATTTTAGTATTGTAGGTTCCAAACTTGAGATGCATATTCAAGTATACTGCGAATATAGGTGCGGATGCACATTTATTTATTTTATTTAATTTGCAGTAAGTTGTAAGTTCCGTGTTTATATCTGTTTTTTTTATTAATTTTCTTGTTCAAGTCTGTTTTTAATGTTTTTCATGTATTGTTGTGTCCTCAAAAGGAAAATAAAGTCTTTTCTTTCTTTCTTTTTAATATAGTTAAATTAATAATGTTTTTGAAATATTTACAAGTACTAGTAACAAATCCTAGTAATTTAGAATCTCTCGATGGAATGTTATTTACATGTAGGTCATATTAAAATTTGTATCTTGACTGATTCCGATGTGTCTCTGATGGAATCAACTCTTTCTAGGTGATGTTGCTGAATGTGATAGGATATTAGTATGGGTTGCTTTTTCCCAGTGAAGGTCATTATCTTAAATTTTGCAATATTCATTAAATTATAGTCTTCCTTATAGTATAACAGTGCTATTGAATAATTACCTGAGTGGATGAGCTCGTGAATGGCGCTTGTGGTTGCCCCCCTATCGCTGGCCTGGAAATAAAAATATTTGAACTGTTTACAGTGATACTTTTGAAAAAACACTCTATTCTAGTCAAGTTATTTTATATGACTAGGTTTTGCCCACGACTTCTTCCGCATGGACTACATTTTTTGCATCCGGTTAACATCCAAAATACCAAAACACTATCTTAACTTCTGTTTCTTTATATTTATATTAAGAATACAGATTGTTGGTTGATGCAGTTGGAGACCCATTTGACTACCTTTTTCCCATCAAACTTCCAAAAGTGAATAATGAATTACTATCTCTGAAGCTATCGCTGCCCTTTTTTGGGATTTATAGCGGTTAGTATATGCTCATGAATGATTGATATATGCATTTCATATATTCCTTTTTGTAGTGGTTATAATATTCAATTGCATCAAGCTTCAAATTTCTAAATACAGACATGTCAAAACTCTCTATACTAATATATATGTACTTGATATTTTAACCCCTCAGGGGGTGAGGTGAGTTTCAAAAAACTTTTTTAATTGTTCATAAGAATCGTGAAACAAACCATTTTGTAGCAAGTTTCTATGTTCAATAATGAGAATATCTTTAGCAAGTATAGGATAGCAGTTTAGCGCTGCGGTGGCGACCCGGTGCTACCCCCTACACTGACCGTTGGTGATGGTGTGAGCGATTGCAGCCGATTAGTCATAGATGGCAGTAATCAATTAAATTGTGATGTGATAATATTTACAAACTATGCATTCTAAGCCTTAAACAGAATATTTATTTATGCGTAAGTATAACTAGTATATCTATTGGAATATCTGTTTAAAAATAGCACTTAGGAGTATAAAAATAATAATTTTATAAACATATTCTCACAGCCACGCAAAATTTATACAATATACGATCTATTATTTATATTCATACATATTCGCAAAGTTGAGTGGGAAAAAAGGAATAGTGCTTCCTATTATTTTCAAATAACACAAAAACAAAAAAAAATACAAAACGATTGAGTTCCCCGAGACTAGAACCTGGGTCTTTTGTTCGATTATTATTAGCCAAAAGGCATACCGCTACACAAAATTTGAATTTTTTGTGATAATCATTTTTTCCTAATAGTCTTACTATAGGCAAACAATGAAATGTACAATAATTTTTATGAAAATTGCTGAAGCCCTTAATTTTTCTAAAAAGACCATTATGAATAGTCTGATAAAGTCGTTCGAGGAAAAAAGAATGGTTTAAATATCAGGAGCCAAATAAAAGTCATGTTTTTTTTATGCTCCTGTGGGAACCCTCGCTTAATCGGGAATAAATGATATCCTCTATGTTAGCCACTGGTATGAGCTAAATTTATGTCAAATTTGATCAAGATCCGTCTGGTAGAATTAACGTGATGACCGAACATACAGAAAAACAGACAGACAGAATTTTTGTTCAAAACAACAAATTTGGCTACAAAATCGAATATGAGACATATTGAACCGGTTTTTTTTTTCTTTAATATACTTTTTTGACCTCGGTACAGTATTATTATAGTATAGATAGATTCGTTATTCGTAAATGTATTTGTTATTATATAACATCAGCTGTCTGCTAGTAAAAGTTCCGTCAAAACTAAATCACCCATAACCACAGATCTGTATTTGAATAGATGACGCAAGTATCATTTCTTGTATAGAAACCAAGCGTGCCATATTTTTTCTACCAACTGTGACGTCACATGAGCAATTTAGTGATGGGAACTCCCCGTCCGCGCGTGTACGATTCAATCGATTACATTCGAGTGCATCGACAATGGAATTATAAATCGACAGAGAAATGATAAATCAACAGAGAAATGATAAATCATCAGAGAAATGATAAATCTACATATATCACCTGTTTTTTTTATGTCGGAATTTTTTCATGGTCACATTCTGAACAATTTTCCCCACACTATTTTTCTCCACCACTACTTCTTCTCGAACAACCAAAAACTGTGAGTTAGTGAGTCATTCATGAGTGGTACAGTAGGCTTTATTATTGTAATAACTTGTTCTTATTGGTAACTGTGTATGTATGTGTGTGTATGTAGTGCTGTGTAGTGTCGGCTTAGAATAGCACTACCCCATTTCTTCCGGTGGGTGTACGTAAGAGGCGACTAACGGTATTGGGGCTTTTAAGGGATTTTTGGGCGATGCGGTTGGAGACCCATCACCAACAACCTTTATTTCACCATCTTTTCCCCATGCAGCTTCCAAAAGTGGCTGAGGAATTTCAAATTCCTTAGCTCTGATTACCCCTTCTAGGGATTTATAACCGTGAGTATATGTATGTATATATGTTATTGGTAACTTTTCTAGCTAATTAGCTAGTCTTATTACTTTGTTTTTAGAAAGTTACAAAATCAATAACAAAACCCCGAGAAAATAAAAATTACAAAAAGGAGATCCAGAAGAAGGCGCTATGATAAAATAAATTCTGAGCCAGAACTAAGTCGGCTTAGTTCAGTTATGTCTAAATTAAAAGATATCTAATCTAACAAAACATAACATAAACGTTAAACGTTCACGCCGTTTATCCCCGAAGAGGTTGGCAGAGGTACCAATACTCCTGAACTCACATGGCAAGCGCCATCTAGTTTCCAGAGAAGGTACCCACGTTTTGCTTAGACAGTGTACTCACGTGATAGGGGGCAGGCCTATCGCCGTTTTTGTACGAATACACTGTCACATGACTAAGTACAACTCAGCCATGTGGGTTTCCTCACGATGTTTTCCCTCACCGTTAGCAACCATGATAAATTAACCACACATATGACTTTAGAAAAGACAAATTGGTGTAGGCCCGTCCCAGGATTGGAACTCACGCCCTTCTGTTTTTCGGGCGGGTGTTCTACCCACTGGACTATCATGTCGCTAACAAAACATAATGATTATAATAGGACTTATCGTTTCCGAGATCCGAATTTGCATACGTGTTTCAGTAGCCGATATAATATACTGACATATGCGAATACAATGTTATTCTAACTATATAACAGTTCGTTTATTTTGCTAATTAACCTATATACAAATTATACATGTTTTATATTAAAAATAAAGGGTGGAACACAGAGTGGACATTAGTGCCATTATAGGTCGAACCTGAGCAATGGACACTAATACTTATATTTTTGTAAATGAATACATAAACCAATCGTGTTTTCCTGTGTTATGTATTTTGTGTGTGTGTGTGTGTGTGTGTGTGTGTGTGTGTGTGTGTGTTTGCGTAATCTATACTTATAATAAATCTGTAGAGAGGTCAATTCTGTACATGAAATATATTTTCAAAATAACTATCAGGTGATGATAAGGGATCGATACTGATGCGAAAAATGCAATCAGTAAAATTTTTGTCTGTCTGTCTGTCTGTCTGTCGGTTTGTATGTTCCTTATGGAAACAAAAACTACTCGACGGATTCTAACGAAACTTAGTACAATTATTTTTCATACTCCTGCGCAGGTTTTTGTATACTTTCCAGCAGAGTAGTAAAGGGGAATTTTGGGAAAACGGGAGAAGTTACTCCATTTTTTAAGCTTCCGTCGCGTGTGCAGCCTTAATGGTTAAACTTACATAGAAATGATGTATGACGGAAAAATTTTGCATAAAATTATCTAAAAAAAATCCTTAACAGTTTATGTCTATCTTTTACGGTTGACTCACAATAACACGTGTAATTCCTGATAGCTTAATAGTTCGGAACATTCTGATCATATTTGTTTACTCTTACGTTTGTGATCCTCTCATTCGTCCCTAATTTAAAAAAGGTAAAATTATTACCTATTCAATAAAAAAATAATAATAATAATAATAATAATAATAATAAAACTCTTTATTGCACATTACAAAATAAAAACAACAATTACAAAAAAGATCGGTATAAAAGCCAAAGTACAACTGGCGGTCTTATCACTAAGAGCGATCTCTTCCAGACAACCCATTAATGGAAAGATTTGCTGGATTAAAAACATGTTCGGTAGATGTCCAATAAATTAAACTGATTTGCTTAAAAACTAAAAATTATTCATCAAACTATTATCTATCTATTTTAAGTATTACTAAATATTACAGATACAGATAGTATTCCATAAAATAAATAATATTCAATAAATACAATACATATGCAATATATATAAAGATTTTTAAATAAAATACATATATACATTTTACGACATAATATATAATAGAATATATAAACTTTTGTATGCAACACAAATAATATTATAATGTTTCGGAGAGGAAGTGTTTTTTTACCATTTTCTTGAAAATAGGGAGAGACTTGGCTAATCGCACCTCTACAGGAAGACCGTTCCATAGTTGTACAGCCTGGACGGTAAAGGAGGAACTGTAAAAATTGGTGGAATGGGAAGGGGTACTCAACAAAAGATTGTGGTAAGAACGCAGATTGAGGTCATGTGAAGAGTGAAGGAATTGGAAACGCTCTTTAAGGTAGGAGGGGGTGGCAGGATTAAACAAGATAGAGTACAGGAGAGACAGAGTATGTGCATTCCGGCGGAGACGAATTGGAAGCCACTGAAGTTTATTGCGATACGCAGAGACATGGTCATATTTACGCAGTCCGAAAATAAATCTAATACATAAGTTTTGTAAGCGCTCAAGTTTGTTCAGTTGATCTTCAGTTAGATCGAGATAGCAGGTGTCAGCATAATCAAGAATAGGTAGTAGAAGAGATTGGGCTAACGCAGTTTTGGTAGCAGTAGGGAGAAAGTTACGTAGCCTCCTGAGGGACCCTGCTGACGCAAACAGCCTCCGGCTTACTAATTCCAGTTGCGGTACCCAAGATAAGGTGCTATCTATCATCACACCAAGGTTTTTTACAGCAGCGCTGAAAGGAATGGATGTGCCATCAAATAAAATAGGCGGTAGTGATTTATAGTCAATCCTGGAAACAATTCGTGAGCTACCAACTATAATTATTTGCGTTTTATTCGGATTAACTTTCAATCCATATGCTTCACTCCATTTCAAAATTTGCATTAAATCATTATTAATTAAGCTTATGGACATATTTATTTGGTCAAAATTAGCCTGTGTGTAAATCTGAAGATCATCTGCATAAAGGTGGTAGGAAGAAGTAAGTTTATGAGAAATGGAGTTAATAAATATAGCGAATAAGAGAGGAGACAACACACCACCTTGTGGAACACCGGCATTTAACTCAATCCACGGAGACATGGCATCTTCGAGGTGAATGCGCTGCCGACGCCCCAGTAGATAACTACGAAACCAGTCAACTACCGTTGGAGATATGTTAAGAGAACGAAGTAAAGCAAGTAATATTTCGAAGTCAACCGTATTAAAGGCGCTACTAAAATCAAGCAGTGCTAAAACAGTCAACAGTCCCTTATCCATTCCCAAACGCATGTCATCAGTTATTTTGATCAAAGCCGTTACAGTACTATGGGAAGGGCGGAAACCAGATTGGAAGGGGTTAAGCAGATCATTCCTAGTGAGAAAATCACTTAACTGTTTATGTACCAGTCGTTCAAGTACTTTAGAGAGGAATGGCAGAATAGATATAGGACGATATTCAGAGAAGGACTTAGGATTAGCTTTTTTGGGAATAGGAGTGACCTGGGCTTCTTTCCATACCATAGGGAAGGATTCTAAGGATATGGAATTATTAAGGATTTCAGTAATAACAGGAAGAATAAGGTCTAGGATAGGCAATATCATTTTTCGACTAATACAATCACCACCTACTGCGTTTGACGTAATGGACATAATATTCTTCTTAACATCACAATCGGAGAATTGACAAAAATTAAAGGGAGGATAATCCGGAGCTGGTAGTGTAGAAAGAAAATGTAATGTTTCAGCTTTTTTAACACCATCAAAAGTAGATGTCGTGGAGAAATGGTTGTTAAGCGAAGTGATGTCTAGATCTTTTGGGATAGAATCGTGACGAGATTTTCCAACTCCTAAGGATCTAAGAAACTTCCAGACTTTAGCTGGATCGCCATTTTCAACGGATTCGTGGATGTGGTTTCGCTGTCCATCCCTACACACCTTATTGCAGTGATTCCGAATCGACACATACTTTTCCTTGTTTAGATCTGATGGTCGCGACTTAAACTTTGACTTGGCTCGTGCTTTTTTCATCAATAGATCCCTAATTTCGTCTGTGAGCCATGGTGCCGGAAAATGCTTCATTTTAACTGATTTAACGGGAGCGTGAATATCGTACAGTGCCGTAAGTTTTGTATTAAAAGTGTTGACTTGTTCATCGATAGTAGCCGCTGTGGTACATGTCATCCAGTCAATATTAGAAGCATCATGTCTCAGCTTATCCAGATCTATACTACCAAAACTGCGCTGCAGAAGAATTTTAGACTTATTTTTAGGGGGCCGGACTTTATAGGACAAGAATATTAGATCGTGATGAGAAAAAGCATCTGCAGCAGTTTGGCCATGCAGAGCCACGTGGTTAGGGGAGGAGACCGCTATAAGGTCGAGAAGAGATGGCGTGCAATTTGGTAAGTTATGAGTGGCATTAAGGGGTAATATATGAAAATTACTGCCATGGAATATCGAAGTTAGGGATTTAGAACGCGAATCACCTTTTAAGAGGCAGGTATTGAAGTCACCCATAATAATTGAGTGATCGTAAGAGGGGGTGAGATCTTCTAAGATCTTCTCAAAAGAAGGAAAAAAATTTAATTGAAGTGACGGACTATAGTAGACACCCAATAAAACCTTATTGTGTCCTAAGACTAATTCTAAGAAAAGGTGTTCACCGGCATTTGATGGCGGGGGTTGGGTTGAGGTGCTGATAACTGAATATGGAATATGGGCCCGGAGAAAGATAGCAACTCCGCCACCACGGCCGTTTACACGATCGTTTCTTATTAGCTGAAAACCTGGTAAAGAGTATGAAGCTGAGGGAAGACATGGTTTGAGCCAAGATTCAGAAACAAGAATTGCGTGAATACTGTTACTATTGAATGAAGACAACATATCGGGAAAGTGAGCTGGTATGCTTAGAGCGTTAATATGAATAATATTAAAATTTGTATGAAGTGGAGAGAAATGGGCATGTATCGTTTCAGCTAGTGAGGGAACACTGTAAAAGCTGCCGCTACTGTCCAAGTCGTCGTCAGAGGAAGAGAAGGATTGGTAAACATCACTCGTATCATCATCACTCGGGTTTTGTTGCATAATTATTATAGACTATAAAAATTAAGTGTGTATTTTAATATATAATGAATAAATACGAGATATATATATATATATATATATTTATAATAATAAATAGTTATCAATACTAATTAAAAAACTTATAGGTTTGTATACCAAAAAATACAAACAATGAACCACCACTTGCCAGCTGGGTGGATGAAAAGCTATTACAAGTACATCATATAAATAGTTCCAAGAATGTAAGCAATTTAAAAGAAACCTCGAAAATAAGTAACATTAAAAAAAAGTTAATTTGGCTCCAATATGTAAGTACATAAAACGCAATAATTTACAAGGTAATTTGTAACACACATTGGCGAAATTATTAAACTAATATGAAAGAAGCCACAATCCAAAAATTGGCTGCATGGTTAAAAAAACCTTTGCCTGTTCATTAAACATAAAAGAGAAGAAAAAAAAAAAAACTGAGGTTGTTATTGTTATTGTCAAAAATTAAACATCGAAAAATGAAAAGAAAAAGTTTAGTATTTACCCTGCAATGAAATTGTGTTGTACAAATCACCTTAAAGTAGTAATTTATGTGATTAAAACGTTACATTTAAATAAGAAGAATGTGGAGCAATTTATACTAAAAACAGAAAAAATAGGGATGTTTTAGCCTACTTATGAAAAACATACAATATAGATTACTGTTACTTCTTTGCTGCGCGTACGGGCCTGGTTGTCTTCGTCTTCTGGGGTTTCGGAGGTAAATTAGAAGTGCCTGCATTGGAAACAACGGGTGCAGGAGCGCTCGGAACTTTTCTCAACTCAGCAACAGTAATTACACGATGCCGCGATCCATCCGGTGCCAAAATATGAACAAACCCTTCGCGGGTCCAGCATTGCGTCACTCCAAACTTCTCCCGCGCTGCAATGAAGGCATCGTGTCGCCGTTTAGTCAGGAACTCTGATAATGTGACTCCAGTACCCTTAAGTCTTGTTTTGGAAGACCATGCCTGATCCCGAACAGCCAGGTCTCTAAACTTGAGCAATATAGGTCTAGTTCGATTGCCTATAGAGCGCCCCATACGTTTACAGCGGCTAATGTCAGTGGAAACAAAACTAGTAACACAGAGCTTCTCAGTGACCAACTTTGTAGCGAGCGCAGTTGTGTCTTCATCTTTGGTCTCAGCCACACCATGAATGAGAAGGATTTTGCGCCTGCTTCGCATCTCCAATTGGTCTGTCTCGTGGGCTAGCATCTCTATCTGCTTCTGGAGACAGGATATCGTCTGGGTTACAAACAGGCGGAATGCAACAAATTCTGCGGAGATACCAGCGACAGAAGCTTCAGGTGCACTAGAATGATGCAGCTTATCTTCAAAGGCTGCCATCCGCTTATTGAGTGCATCCTTCATACCATCCAGCGAGTCTTGGATTAACTTGGCCTCCATTGTGCAGGACAGTGTAGTTTTTTAAGGTTAGTTTTTTAAACCTGATGGCTCCTTATAGATAATAATTGCTGGCAAGTGTTAGTTCACTAAGTGACTTTAGAACATTAATTTAATCACTTTTATGTACAAATCAATTAAATATTAAATTTTTATCAAGAGAGCACTGTTTCATTTCTTACATCTACATTAATAATCATAGAAATCGGTAGACAAACACCGAAATTATACATAAAATAAGCCAGCGCACCCGTGACCAAAACCAAATCTTTACTAATTTATATATAACATACTAGATGGCGCCAGTATTTGCATCCTACATCATGTAATGATTTCTTTTTAGATTGTTATGAATACTTCATAGCGTTTTATTCTAAAATTTTCTATTAAACGGAAATACTGAATCGTTCATAAAAGCGCATTTAAAATCACCACTACACTGTTCAGGGAGTGCTATACATTAAAAGAAACCTCAGATATTGAAAAAAAAACAACGCTACCCGTGCGAAGCTGGGACGATCCACTAGTTATACATATAATTGAATATATTATTTGATATAGGCAAGAATCATCTCTGTCTCGTGGTAATTCAGGATCAGGAGAAAGTCAGATTTTTTTTTCTTAAAATTGAATGCAGAAATTTATTACGAGGCATCAATTTATTCACTCTATTGTAAAATAATGGTCCCAAGAAAACAAAAGAACCGATTTGCAAATTGGGTTTTAAGACGTAGAACGGAGGAATATAACATTCAAACTGATAACCTCCTTTTTAAATAGAAACATTGTAGTGCTAAAAATATTTAACACCCATCGCGAACATTATCATTCCCTGTTCCTGAAATCAACTAGAATTAGAATCGAATACAACTAACTGTACAAGAACAACTCTATATGCTTTAAATGACAGAAAAATTAAAATAGCCACAGTAACGCGAAGCTGATTGACAAGTGAAAATATAGATCATTTCAATGGTTATTGCGTGTTTTAAACTTTGATTAAAACAAAATAGCGGAAGATATGTGACTCGCCTCTAGCGCGTGGATCCTTTAAATCAGGCTAACGTCGCCTAATTGCGCTCAGTCGCAATCGATAAGTGACAGGAACAGATGTGTGACTCGAAGAAACAGTTTTATTATTTTAAGCGAGATAGCGCTTACCAAAAATGCCTTCGCGTGCTTTTATGCGTTGTACAAACTATTCCAAAAGAAAAAACAAATCTCATGGAATCACTTTTCACTCGTAAGTACATAAAAACTTAAAAAGAATATGATATTTTTAAATTCACTTATTGCTTTGTTCGCCATTTTGCAAATATACAATACCTTGATGTGCGACAAGTTAAGTATGATTCCGCTCGCGCTACTTTCGATGACAAATTAAGTATGAAGACGCACGACAGCAGCATGCGCTTGTCTCGCACGCGCTACTTTCGAATCAAATATGTTTGTCTCTGTCGTTCGGTAGCGTACAGCGTTAAATAACAAACACAGTTGTGTGAGTGTGCGTGCTGTGTAGTTGTGAATATGCCTCTTTTCAGTTGAAGATTATAAGTACGTGCCGTATCTTGTTGTTTTAACCAAAGGTTTTAAAGGACAAACCCTACTAGATAGCTTTGCAACTAAAAGCGGCCATGTATGATAAATTATGCGATACACACTCAGTTAAATGTTTTTCAATAGTAAACTGCAATGAACATAAAATAATAATTAATTTTGCAATAAAAACCACATAATTTTATAGTGACTTACCGATGAAAGGAAATCTTTCCATTATCTCGCCGCGCTTTACCCACAACGGATCAAACAGACAGTACAAATTTGAGAAAATAATCATATATTCAACCATACAAACTACTCTAATGAACATATCTGTATAGATACCTTGGAATGGCCATCGGCGCATTATTAGTAACCAAAGCAAACCGCCTCGGGTCTGATGTGACAGTGGCCGCCACTTGTCCGGAAGTGATGGTTGACGTGACAGCTGGTGACCGCACGGGTAACATCACAGTAGCGGTAGTGGTCAACGTGACTGGGGGTTGAATTGGTGAATCTTTGGACTTTGAAGACGAACTTTTGGTGAGCTGTAATTGATAATATTATAAATTATTTATTTACTCACTTATTAGATATGTGTTACAGAAATCAAATATTAAAAAAACTAATAGGGATGTCGTATTTGTAAAGCGAGAAAAATATAATAAATACTTACCGGCTTATTCAAGATGATATTTAATCCTTGGGTACGAGTTTCACCAGTAGTCCTACAATAAGAGTTATACGTTAAAATTGCACTATAAAGTAAAAGTAAAATAAAAATACATTTATTAAAAGAAATACAGCTTTGTCCATTTACAGGGGTTCCCAAACTTAGCACAGCCTGTATCTCGGGAAACCAATTTAATAAAATATATACGAGTAATAACGATAAAAATAAATTGACACTACAAGAAGAAGGCAAAGAAGAAAAAAAACAAAACAACTAAAAGTAAAAAAATAAGAGTTATTCATGGTAAGAAGTGACGTAAGACATAATAATACAGCGCTTAATATATAGCGCTTGCTTTTCATAAGCAATGGTCACGTTTCTGTTACGATCTTTGTTTTAATTCGTTTTATGTGTTTTTATATATGTTTACCTTGTTGCCGGCATGTCGTTGGAGTAAAGCGGGAAATGGTTTCTGTTATGTCCGGTTGCCGCAACACCGGCTGGGGCGATGGTAATAACCAAGGTTTCCCCAAATTGAACCACTGTCCTTCTATTGCTGAGAAGTGGGGTTGCTGCAGTAGCAGTTTCCATTGGTGTTTCCTGCATATTCAAACTTGAACGCATTCTTTGCAAGTCCCACTGAAATAAAATGTTTGCATTACAAAAACTCTCACTTTATAATTGTACCCAATTTCGCTCTCGTAATGTTAAGGATAAATACGATAAGTAATAAAGCGCCAGCACTTTATTATTTTACTTTGTAGCGTACTATTGCAACTTATAGTCGCTCTACCCACCACTCAATATAAATAACGGGCGACAAGTTACTGGTAAACGCCGCGCGCTGGCCGCGTTAGAGCGCCGCCCCGCGCCCGCTACTCGAGCTTCCCCGCCGCTCTCGTCCGACGCTGTTGCTGCCGAAAACTGGTTTGGAAGAGTGGTAACGGCCGCAGCGATCGTATGCTTGGAGAGTCACGTAGTCAGTCGGCTTACGAATATTCGCTTGAACTACCGCGCGCAATTTGCTATCTTTTGTATAATTCGCGAGTGCTTGCTTCTTTGTTACTAATTTATTTATTCTATTGATTATAATTTTCGTTACTTAATTCTTCGCTTTATTTCTAATTCTGCGTTTCTAATCTATCTTACTTCTTTGAACTTAATCCGTTAGAAGCTATACGCATATAACCTCTACAACTTCTTATTTAATAAAACTCTCTTTCAGCAATGAACCTCGCTGACCAGGACCTCCATAACCAAAACAATCTCATTGTTACCTATGTTTTTGTGATAAATACAAATTGTTATTCTTACCTCCATGCGGTGTCCATAAGTATTGTAGAGAAATTGGCGAATAATTTCTGAATGTCCAGAAAGACTGTTGACGGCGCGGTTTAGATTGTCCATGCTCAATGTCAACAGCGTTTCCTGGACGGGCTCTACAAATGGACGTACCATGTCGACCTGCAAACCAGTATTGCAATTAAACACACACAAATTTCACTTTTAATAGTTATTTGGCATAAATCCGACATGTAGATGGATGATTATAATCATCAATATGTTAAAAACGTTCCAGACATGTTACCTTGTCTAATCAGAAAGAAGAAGGGGAGATGGGAAATAGAGGAAGATCTTGGTGAAGATGGTGTAGTAGTAGCACACACTGATACTTACAATAAACGCGCGGTAAGCGGTGCGCAGCCCCACGACGCCTTGCACACAGCAGTGCTCGATGAGGGCGCACATCTCGACAAAGATCTTGGTGAACATATAGTAGTAATGGGTCGAGGCGGCGTCTCCGAACGTATCCCGGATTGCCGCAGCTATTCCGATTTTAAGCCGAGATCGGGCGAATGCGCGAATTGTGTGCTCCAGGTCCACGAAGTCGCGAATCGGGGTGATGCTTGGCTGTTGGAAATATTGGTATTATTTATATTTTAGCTTCATATGTCAAATCCCACCACAATTTCGTATCTACAATGTGTATTATATCTAAACTTCACCGTGTAGTGTTGGCTTAGAATAGCACTACCCCCGTTTCTACCGATGGGTGTACATATGAAGTGACTAACGGTATTAGGACTTTCAAGGGATTTTCGGGCGATGCGGTTGGAGACCCATCACCAACAAACTTTACTTTGCCATCTTTTCCCCAATCAATTTTTTAAAAGTGGCAGAGGAATTTCCAAAACCTTAGCTCTGGCTACCCCTTCCAGAATGTATATTATATATTTAATATATAATATATGTATGTATATGTCTAACTCTCATACATCCATACATCTACCGTTTGTATGGATGTATGAGTAGTTAGGATGTAGTAGTTAGTCACTAACATATACAGGCATAACAATATAGTATTAAGTGAAATACTGTCTACAGTGTGTTGTATATGTACAGTATAGTACCTAGTACATGTACAACTTTTACAGCAGAAGATTTGAAAGATTTTTGAAAGACGGTGTGAAAATTTCAATAAGTAATCAAACTGTAAATGTACGCTGTGAATCTAAATCCGTCACTGTACCTTATCGTAAAGAAATGCATGTAATGTATCTGTATGGCCTATAACGTGCCGAATAGAAAACAACCTAATTTGTCACCCACACGAATTGATAAGGAGATTTTCGCTAGTTTTGGTACACAAATTTATAGTATATAACATAACATAAAATAAACGTTCACGCCGTTTATCCCCGAAGGGGTTGGCAGAGGTACCAATACTCCTGAACTCACATGGCAAGCGCCATCTAGTTTCCAGAGAAGGTACCCACGTTTTGCTTAGACAGTGTACTCACGTGATAGGGGGCAGGCCTATCGCCGTTTTGTACGAATACACTGTCACATGACTAAGTACAACTCAGCCATGTGGGTTTCCTCACGATGTTTTCCCTCACCGTTAGCAACCATGATAAATTAACCACACATATGACTTTAGAAAAGACAAATTGGTGTAGGCCCGTCCCAGGATTGGAACTCACACCCTTCTGTTTTTCGGGCGGGTGTTCTACCCACTGGACTATCATGTCGCTCTTGTCATGTACTTATATTATATGTAACACATATATAACATAATATATGTAATATGCCGTTAGTGTGACGCATATGAAAACGCAAACATATGTTTCAGATCTTGTAAATGACTCTGTAACTCCATGCAACTAAACACAATAAAATTAGAAAACCACTCACCACCATAGCAATAAAATTATGGTACTCTGATACCATAAAATCGGCGACAGTATCATAAGAGCTCCCTGCTGTGGCCCCAGCGCGATCAATAAGGTTCTGCAAGTACGTGCAAATCAAGGCTCTAGTCGGCCAGAACTCGCTAGGCTCCAGAAACGCCTCGCCCGCGTTCAGATTCATTGTCGATGTGAGGAATAGCTGACGGGCCTTGGAATGGGAAAGAAAAGTCTAATTAAATTTATTGGATAAATTAATAAATGGATAAATTAATAATGGATTAAACCGTGATATCCCAGTGGGTAGAACACTCGGTTATCGTGCAAACGACTAGTGTTCAAATCCTGGGTCGGGCCTACACCAATTTGTCTTTTCTAAAGACATATGTGTGGTTAATTTATCATGGTTGTTAACGGTGAGGGAAAACATCGTGAGGAAACCCACATGGCTGAGTTGTACTTAGTCATGTGACAGTGTATTCGTACAAAACGGCGATAGGCCTGCCCCCTATCACGTGAGTACACTGTCCATGCAAAACGTGGGTACTCTGAACACCAGGTGACAAAGTCACGTGATGTTCAGAAGTATTAGTACCTCTGCCAACCCCTTCGGGGATATTCGGCGTGAACGTTTATGTTATTATGTTATGTAAATTTATTGGCTGCGTCCCGGGTGATTTATTGTGATTGTTTAAAAAAAATTTATACAGAAGTTCACGTGTTGGTTTTGGTTAGATGCGTCAAGTGCATAATTTAAAAATGAGTATGATCATAGACGCTACAAAAAATGCCTTGTAACTTACGACCTCCCAAGCGTATTAGATACGGCCGTTTTAAAACATTTGTGACATATTTTGCAGCATATAACTTAAATTTTAAATAATAATCTCGCTTATAATATGTGGTGCGACAGGCGTCATGTAGCTGCCATGCCACCCCATCGAAATAAATCTTAATTTTTCTACGTAGGTGGCGATTAAAGACAGCGGAAAACCAAATAGAATCATGTATACATTTTACACATCACATACTTATGTCGCCGTGTAGTGTCGGCTTAGAATTACACTACTCAATTTCTACCCGTGGGTGATCGTAAGAGGCAACTAAGGGTATAGTTTAAGTGATTTTTGGGCGATGTGGTTGGAGACCCGTCACCAAAAACATCTATTATTACCATCTTTTCCCCAATCAACTTACAAAAGTGGCTGAGGAATTTCTCGTTCCGAAGCTCTGGCTACCCCGTTAAGGGATTTATAGCCGTGAGTATATGTATGTATGTATGTACTTATGTATAATACGGAAATAAAGTTTTATATAGTAAACATACATTCTTTTATTACTGACATACAGTTAAGAGAGCTACATATTTTTTGCTCCATATATTACGACTAAACTCTAGCAAAAGAAGTCAGAAAAAAAGTGACTTATAATTTAAAAGATAACTCAATCACATCAAGCGTTTGAAATAGATAAGAGATTAATAAAACAATTAAAACCAAAAATTTAAATTAAAAAAAAAACAGAAAATAAAACAAAAATTCTAAACTTTAAGTTTATTAGTGAATAGTGAAATAGTGATAGTTTTGCTCTCCGTTTATTTTATTTTAACGCGTCCATAACGATACAATTGGCCCAAGAGAAATAATGCTGAATAATGCTGGCGGGCAATAACATGATCCATCATATTCTAGATCATGTATTACCGTCACCAAGCTCATGAATCATTTAGTCGTTAGAACTGGTACTTATAATTTCTGTTTGCAATTTGTAATAGTCGTACAAATAAAAATAAGAATATGAAAATAAATATCATGAGACTCACAACGGTGATCATGAAAGCGTTCATCCAGGTCGCAGTTGAAGGTGTTTCGTGCAACAAAAGAGCCATTATTTCGATATGAGTCTGAAACAATGATATACATAAGAACAACCATTATTGTACACAGCCATAGCTCGTAGTTGTTGACTAGTTTTCTACAATTCTTATATTACCCGAGTGATCCCCTCAGCTTGGTGACGTAAATTCTCGATCCCGGGAGTGAGATGACGGATCCCCGTTGGTCTGTACCGCGGAGTGGCACGCCGTTGATACAGCTCGCTGCAATGACCCCAAACAATACATTATATCATCTTAATCATCTGACGTCTACACACACACACAACCAATTTTAAAGAGCTTATTCCATTACACTTTGTCGTTGCTGAATTCAGACGTCCTTCGAAGTTACTGCCGCAGACGCTTGTTATTCCACTACACAAATTTCAATTCTAGCGTTCTGAACGTTATTCCACTAGTCTGAATTCAGATTCTGTGGCTTTCAGACGTCTTCATTCAGACAAATGGAATAAGCTCTTTAGTCTACACAACCATGCAGATTAAAACACCAAACGCGGATTTTTTAAAAATAAATACTAGGTATTTCTTATATACGAGTAGCGGAAAGCCAAATAGAATCATGCATACATTTTATACTTCTCATACTTATTTAAAATACAGAAATAAAATTTTACGGGAAGTACTAGTTCTATTTTGATGATCAGTGAGTCAGTCGGTCAGTGTCGAAAATGCGAAACATTGTATTAGCTTAGCTTCGGAATTAATTGATCTGCCGACTTGAAATTTTGGATTTCAAGTGTGTGATTACTAATTTCTAGGTGACGAAAATTTCAGCGTTTTTATCCTATCCAGAGGTTCTCGAATGG
The DNA here is from genome assembly GCA_963576735.1 of Bedellia somnulentella. NCBI lineage: Eukaryota > Metazoa > Arthropoda > Insecta > Lepidoptera > Bedelliidae > Bedellia > Bedellia somnulentella. The sequence continues at coordinate 16,066,414 of OY755170.1, forward strand.
GGCCCTGAAAATGCGGCGAAATGGTTCCAGAAAAGGATGGTACGGCAGTGTTTGCTTCGCGCTCGACTTGGCGGGGGCACTGCCGTGCCCCCAGATTTAAGAGATAACTCAGTCATATCAAGCGTTTGAAATAGATAAGAGATTAATAAACAAATTAAATCATAAAATTCAAATTAAAACCAAAACAGAAAAAAAAAATCAAAATTCTACATTATTTTTTTTTGTGAATTAGTGATAGTTTTGTTGTCCGTTTATTTTATAGTTTTTATTTTAAGATAAAGTGATAAGATTTGTAATCATAACTTTAAGGTACTTGTTACTATTTCGTTTGCCTGCGGGCCTAAGCAGAAAATCAAAGGATCCTGTAAGGAAAAATCGCATAGGGGAGAACGAAACTCCCAACGAAAAAAAACGACGACTTAAGAATGAGAGAGATCGTCAGCGTGCTGCTCGTGCTACCGAAACAGATGAGCAATGAGAGAAGAAAACTGCGTAGAAACACTCATGGTATTAGGATCTCCGAATCCGAAAGTCATAATAACATATACCTACTGATAACTTTTTGTCTAATAATAACTAAAAACCTTCAAACATACATACTTATGGGTCAAACTCAGAACCTCCTTTCTTTTTTAGTCGGATAAAAATGTAAATCATTTAAAACGCGTTATATTCCTGGGGCATCTAGTTGAAAGCGGCAATGAAGAATATTCCAATTAGTTTAGTACAATACAAAATAATTTAAAAATCTTTAATACATTTTAAAGCCCGTTGATACAGAAATTTCAATAACGATATATAAATCTTATATTTTCACACGTTTTGATAACCTCCTTTCGCTAATTTCAAATAAAAACTTTTTACTCTCCAGTTCATGATGGGTTCTAATCAAATTTTGTACGATATTTGCAGTCGACATGTAGCTTAATTATTAAATCTATTTGGATTCTGGCTATTGAGTGTTCAGTACTGGAATATTTATTTAAAAATATTGCAATTTTGAGCTGAGACAAAACAATTAATAATTCATCATAATATTCTTGATTTGCAGATTCCATCATTATTAGTTTTGACTGTGCTGTGTAATGTCAGCTTCGAATAACACTAATCCATTTCTTCCGACAAGTGTCTTAAGAGCGACTGAGAGTACAAGCCCTCTAAATTATTGTTGGGTAATGTGGCTGGAGACCCATCACCAACATACCTTAGCGTGATTTTTCCCAACGCAACTTTCAAATCTCTGGCTACCCTGTGATTTACAACCGTAAGTAAATGTATGTATTAAGTTAACTTACCGACGACGTTGCAAGCGACGACGACGGCGTGAATGCGGGTTCTCAAAATTATAGGTCGGCTCGTACAACAGGGCGCGGGAGGCCAAGTTCGTACGACGCAAGTTGATACCCGCTGAAATTGTACGACTTGTTAATATACATTACACACTGACTCTGGATAATAAGAACAGATGGAAACTATAGGTGATCGATTATTTTAAACTTAACACAATAACACAGGGCAGCAATGGAGAACAGCTTTGAGGTTATAGATTAAATCAGATCTATTAGAATATACAACACATCTAACATTTGATGGAGCTCATGGATCAATTTTAAAATTCATAACCAGTTTTACAATACTATATCTTAAGGTTTAAATCTAGATCACTTATCGTTTCCACCATATATGTAAGTTTCAATTATTACGTTGACGTTGGCCAAAGTCCAGATTTCTTTCTGATGTAGCACGAGTGTGTCTGTTTGCTTGAGTGCTGGCTTGAGCAGTGGTTGCTTGGGCGCTAACTTGACCAGTATTTGCTCCAGTAGTATTCGAATGATCCGCATCTCCTTGAGGGTTGTTTGCTTGAGCATTATTCCCTTGGGCGGTGCGTTGCCTAGGGTTCAAGAAAGTAGACTGCATGGACGGTAGACTCTGTCTTAGCTCAGAGGCCATGGTATTCTGTAGCACCGTATCCGTGGGACCACCGACAGTTGATACTGAAATCAATACTAATTCTTATGTGATTATTGCTTGTCTAGATGTTTATATAAAAAAATAGAATTATTAATATAAATAAAACAACGTGATATAGCTCTGTAGGTAGAGAACCGCTTATCGTGCAGACGACTAGTGTTATAATCCCGGGTCGGAATACCAATTCGACTTTTCGGAAAACATATGTGTGGTTAATTTATCATGGTTGTTAGCGGTGAGGGAAAACATCGTGAGGAAACCCACATGGCTAAGTTGTACTTAGTCATGTGACAGTGAATTCGTACAAAACGGCGATAGGTCGGCCCCCTATCATGAGAGTACACTGTCCAAGCAAAACGTGGGTACTTTGAACACCAGGTGATAATGTCACGTGGTGTTCAGAAGTATTAGTACCTCTGCCAACCCCTTCGGGGAAATTTGGCGATAAAGTTTGAGTCTTTAGTAATTAATGTGTAATACAAAGAACGTGAACCAGTGAAACTTCACGCTCAACTATGCAACAACAATAGTTTTTTAAATATTTATTTTTATTAGGAATATCAACAGTGACATAAGTAATAATACACAGTTAGTCCGGTCAAATTAGACATTCGAAGTTACAAAAATTCACAGCTAGCTGAAAATCGGTGAACTGTTAGGTCAAGCTGATGACTAAGCCAGACTTGAACTTGGTAATATACTCGAAGAAGATGTTGATGAGCAGCAACTGAGGTTGGAGGAAGACAAGTTAATTGCACTTGTTTTTTATTCCGAGTGTTTTTAACAAAACATAAATATCGAAATTTATCTAAACAGGTAGTTTTTTTAGGAGCACCGTACATATAAAGAAGAAAACGAATTCCGTTGGTGATAATTCCTTTAGGAGTTGAATTAATTCTATTGGAAACTTCTTTATACAAAAACACTGGCGTGTAAATGAAGGGGCTGACTTTCCTTATACCTGATATTCTCAGAATAATACACGTGTACATTTTATATTTTAAATGTATGTTAAAATCACTCATAAAAACGTATTTTTACTTATATTACAGCTACAGAGAGTATACACGTGACGTGCTTATCCATATTACGACACTTGCAACTTTTTGCATCGTTATATCTTGGAAACGGTTGTATTTGGGAAAAAAAATATCGATACCTTTTTTTATAGACAATTTTATGATCCACAATTTATGTCTGGGGTAATTTTCCAAAAAAACTTACCATTTTTGAGAAAATCGCGAAAAACCCATTTTTTTGACCTTTGACCTCGAGTTTCTTTTTTTCCTTAAAACGGAACGATATGGGGAGTTTTCAGAGAATGTTTTTGATTGTGTTTTAAATAAGTCCACCGATTTTCAGCTAGCTGTTAATTTTTGTAACTTCACTCTTATATTTTGGTCTAAGTTGACCGGGCTAAGTTAATAATAAAAAACAAGTAAGGCCAATAACAGATGTTCACAGATGTACAGAAAACATATCTAACAATAATCTCGTTTTTACGTTACAAACAATAATTAGTTCATATTACCTCCACCAGGATAAGTCTGGACATTGATCCTTGGGCCAGTAGCATTGGCACCAGCAGGATTAGTTGCAGAAGCAGTTGTTCTATTGGGATTAGGCTCAGTGGTAGCTTGATCTGGAGTAGCACCGGCTGCCGGCAGGAGGGCATCAAAGTCCGGTGGGGCCGATGGTGCAACATTCGGAGAAGCACCTGCATTTTCTCCGTCCACTTGTGTCGGAATCACTTGTGGTGGAGTCACTTCTTCCACCGGCATCACAACTTCTAGTTCTTGACCGATACCACGAAACAAGAGATTCTCGGCGTCTAAAAAGTTATCATCGTTCTAGACACTGGTAAAGGTAAGAGTAAATTAAATAAATCAAGCAACAATCATTCCTCATTCAAACTACATGGTTACAACAAATAGATCACAACGTTCATAGAAATATGAGGTTATTTGTAGCAGAGTATTCACAGAGATGTGAGAGTGCCAAGACATTGTCAAGCACAGTAACACTTGGCTTTAAGCGGAGAAGGACACTTAATACCGAAACTCAAAAAAAACGTAGTGAAGGGTTGTACTTCGAAACGGGTTTTACTGGTTGTGGTTTTCTAATTAATGTTGATTTACAAATTTAAGTATTTTGATATCACCGTGAAGGAGTTTTTGATCTATACTATAATAAGACTGTACCGAGGTCAAAACTGTACATTGAAGAAAATAAAATAAAAACCGGCAGAATATGTTTAATTTTCGATACTAAAACCGAATTTGCGCTTTTTGAAAAATAATACTGTCTGTCTTTCTGTCTATATGTCCGGTCATCACGTTAATTCTACCAGACGGATCTTGATAACATTTGGTATGTATGCAGCTTGTACACCTAGCCAACATATAGGATATCATTTGTCCCGGATTTCACAAGGGTTCCTACAGGAGCATACAAAAACATAACTTTTATATGGCTCCCCATATTTACAAGGTTCTTTGGTTAATACTAATCGTGCGGATGAATCAGGTTCGAATCTCGGGGATCACAAACTTTTTGGGATTTTTTTTTTGCTTTGTGTTAGCTTAGAATAATAGGAAGCACTATTCTTTCATTTTCACATTCAACTATGAGAATATGTATGAATAAAGATAATTGAAAGTATATTGTATCAATTTTGCGTATTTATTTGGTAGGTCTGAGAATATGTTTATAACTTTAATTTTTTTAACTATTTTGATACTAATTCTGTTTAAGCCTCAGAATGCATAGTTTGTAAATAATAGCACATATCTTAATTTAAATTTAGTACCGCCATCTATGACTGATTGGCTGCAATCTCTCACACATCACCAACGGTCAGTGTAGGGGGTTTCACCGGGCCCACACCGCAGCGCCAAACTGCTATCCAAACTTACTAAACAAATCAAATTTTTGGACGTAGAAACTTGGTACAAAATGGTTTGTTTCATGATTCTTATGAACAATGGAGAACACAAATGGGTCAAAACATCTGTACCAAATGCACTTGTATATACCATATACATTACAATAGTTTCTATTTCACATCAATACATGCAGTATTCCGATGCAGCGACCTCGAAAAGTTTAACTCCGGTTTCAAATCTTCAGATTTCGCGCGCATTATAATTTGGCGTCACAACCCGTGAGCCGCCCGGTTATTGCTACTGCGCAAAGTCGGTCCGTTGGGAATGGTGCGATTGTTTCTTAATTTATTCCTTTTATATGCTCGTTAACAATACAGTGATATAAATGATAGGTACTTCTGCCAACCTCTACGGGGGAAACTGTGTGAACGTTTGAGTTTTGAGAGTTGAGTTGTTACAAAAACTTCTTGCCTGATAGCTGAAGTAAAAGCTTAAAAATCTTACAACCACTAATAGAAATTGAGAAGAATTAATTTTTTGGAGGATTATTGTTGTTGTTGATTGTTTTATACCCATGTACTATCGGCACAGAATAGCACTAACTCGTTTCTTCACAAGGGTGAAACCCAGCGGCTGGAGACACATCACCAATCAATAACAACCTTTATTATTCAATATTTTCCGCACTCAGGTCCCAAAAGTAGCTAACAAATTTTTAATGCCGAAGTATTGGCCAAGCCTATTTCAATTTTATATCCGTGATTTTATTTGTATTGATGTGTAGTGTCAGCTTAGAATAGCACTACCCCATTTTCGTTGCTTGTACGTAAAAGGCAACTAACGGTAATGGTTCTTTTATAGGATTTTTGGGCGATGTGGTTGGAGACCCATCACCAACAACCTTTATTTTACCATCTTTTCCCCACTCAACTTTCCAAAAATGATTGAAGAACTTCTAATTCCTCAGCTCTGGCTACCCCTTCTAGAGATTTATAGCCATGATTTATATACATGATTTATATATTATTTTATTTTTATATTAGTAGATCTTTATAGTCTCCTAATATAGGTAAGAATAGTAGACACATACAAAAACTTTTATACATACAATGACATGTAATTACGGCTATAAATCCCTAAATGGCCATTTAGGGGTAGCCCGAGCTAAGGAATTAGAAATTCAGTCACTTTTTGAAAGATAAGTCGGGAAAATATAGTAAAACAAAGGTTGTTGGTGATGGGTCTCCAACCACATCGCCCAAAAATCTCTTAAAAGCCCCAATACCTTTAGTCGTATCTTATGTACACCCACTGGAATAGGGATAGTGCTATTCTATGCCAACACTACACAGCAAGGAAAAAGATTTATGTAGTGTTTTAAACTCAAACTATTACAGCATACCATAAGTGTACAAATAGTTGGTGTAATCACGGTACAGTAATAAATATGGACCCTGTTGGACACATGCAATTTCACAAGAGGGCTGTAGATACTAAAAAGTAAAATAACTGCAAAGTTGAAACATTGAGGCGTTATACAGTATTTATTTGCCATTTTATATCACAAAACTCAGAAAACTATAAAAACTCCATGCGTACGCAAACGTGAGCGACGAATAGCTGGGTTGTGACGTCACATCGTCACTTTGCCCGAGCCAACTTGATGCGATTAACCACTAAAAAAGGAATATATGAAATTCATCATTCATGAGTATATACTAACGGCTAAAAATCCCAATAAAGGGTAGCCACAGCTTCAGAGATAGTAATTCTTTATCCACTTTTGGAAATTTAATGGGGAAAGGTAGTCAAATGGGTCTCCAACTGCATCGCCCAATAATCACTTAAAAAGCCTCAATGTTTTTTATATCTACTACAATGCCCGCGGGATATTAATATAAGAAACAGAAGTAAAGATAATGTTTTGGTATTTTGGATGTAAACCGGATACAAAAAATGTAGTCCACGCGGACGTAGTCGCAGGCAAAAAGCTAGTAAAAATATAAATTTTAAGTCATATGTACGATTTATTTAAAAAATATAGTTTAGTATTATGGGAGTTGGGAACAACAGAATTGATAGTAATATAGTAAGAGGATTATGTAGCTGTATTTTTAGGGAACTGCAGCATGTATCTTTTAATTGTAAATGTAAAACCGTTATTTTTTCTATAAACAGATAAAATATTTAATTTAGTAAATAATTATATGCTTTACAAATTTACAAAAAACTGATGTTAAAACAGTCAGGCATCCCTTTAAAATTCGCAACTGCAGGCCTGAGATGATGAAATTGATTTACCCGACTGACAACTCTACTTGAACATTTCACAATCCTCTTATAGTCTAAGAGCCCGCGACGGCCAGACCTTAGTTATAGTATAAAGTCTAAAAGTTTCTCTGTGTATGCCCACTATACAGGTAAGAACGATCCCAGGCTATGAAACTTGGGTCGCCCCGGCTTTGGCAGGTAACAGGTAGTAAAGGTGTGTAAAAATGTATCTCAAATTAGGTATAGTATAAAGCTTAGTTTTCATATATTTTATTAGTGGTGATCTTAGAAATCGCCTCGTCCACAGCCAGACACTTAGTACAGTTGCAACCCCCTGCCAGACACCCTTAAAGTACGGTTAATTTTAATGATACTTTAGTTATAGTATAAAATCTGAATTTTATATATGTTATTTGGAGAACTAAAAAATGATGTTTCCTCAGTAGCCAGACAATTTGTATGGTTCCCCTATATTTCCAGACACGTTAAAGGTCTATTGTAGGTGCGAACGCGAGGGGCATATGCGTAATGGGTTGTAGAGTTTTATATGCTTAATTTAAATATTTAATTCAATAAAATTTACAATATTTTGCAAAAAGGAGGGAATAATTATTGTGATAGTGAAATATTCAATGAAAAACGAGTTTAATTATAATTATAGCTAGGGTATACAAAGTAAAAGAATAATATTTTAAACATGTATTAATAATATTATGAAATTTAAAAAAATATTCAATTATTTTCATCGTCCTCGCCGATATCTTCATCATCCTCATCACTGCTACTTCTGTCTGTCGATTGGTCGTCGTCAATATCTCCTTCTTCGTCATTTTCTGTAATAATAAAACCAAATTAATATAATTGCGAATAGTTTTAAATGTTTCTTTAATAATTTAACATCATAATTACATACCTGACAAAGTTGTTAAAGAATCACTGACATAATTTGGTAGCTGATCCCCTTCAAACCATTTAAAATGGTATTGGTCATTTTCCAGTACCCAACCGTTATTTTCAGGTTTGTAAGAAGTTGGATTTTTTCGGTGAGCATTGTTCCAAATTGTACAAATATAATTTGCTCGCAAAAATTGCTGTAATATTTCACTTTTACCCGGTGGTAAACTGCTAGCGACAAACAGATTCTCCTAATTCTGCATGTATCGTTGTTAGGTCCACGTAACTTAAGTTGTTTCCAGTTCCCGTCAGCATCCAAACAAACGAATCATTTTTTAGGTTGTGCATATGAGCAAGCATTATAGCAATAATGTCTGTATAAACACTTCGGATTACTATATTCGCTGGATAGTCGATATTATTATATTATATTAACTTGGCATTATTTGTCAATTTTAGTACTATCAATATTTTCCATCATTTCAATTACACTTGATTAGCCGCCGAATGTTCCTTTTTTTGCCACAGTGCGCGCTGTGATCGATTCGTGTTCCCCCACCTCCTACTTTGCACCTAGCGAATAGACCTTTAGCGTGTCTGGCTATATAGGGGAACCATTCAAATTGTCTGGCTACTGAGGAAACATCATTTTATAGTTCTCCAAATAACATATATAAAATTCAGATTTTATACTATAACTAAAGTATCATTAAAATTAACCGTACTTTAAGGGTGTCTGGCAGGGGGTTGCAACTGTACTAAGTGTCTGGCTGTGGACGAGGCGATTTCTAAGATCACCACTTATAAAATATATGAAAACTAAGCTTTATACTATACCTAATTTGAGATACATTTTTACACACCTTTACTACCTGTTACCTGCCAAAGCCGGGGCGACCCAAGTTTCATAGCCTGGGATCGTTCTTACCTGTATAGTGGGCATACACAGAGAAACTTTTAGACTTTATACTATAACTAAGGTCTGGCCGTCGCGGGCTCTTGCTCTATTATGTTTATACTCATCTTAGCTTAATAAAACTCTTACTTTACACAAAAATATATGGCAGCTAAATATGCGGGAAAGAACCAACCCGAAATAACTATAATATTAATACTAAAAAGTATTTATATACGGTATACGGTTGTACTCAATTTAATCTACAACAAATAAATCAGAAAATCAAGAACATACATAATTGAATCAATTTTAAAGTATTTTTAAAATGCACTGATTTAGTACGGCATTCTATATAAACTCCACTCCTACACACGTAAGCAGTGACATAAATTTGACAGTGAAAATACAAGATAATTATAGTGGCTTTGACTATAGACACTATAGACAAAGCGATGTTACGTCATCCATTTTAAAAAGAGAAGCCCTTATTTAAGTTCTTATATGTTAAAAAGAGACAAAACTTTATTGTCATCTCTATCGCGTAACCCGTTTTGTTGATGTCACACTTTTAAATTGTGACAAACAAAGCGTCGACTTGTGAGCGATTTTAGTTTACTTTTGATTTTGAGAAAGATTTTATTCATTTGTATATTGTTATTGTGACAAAAGAGACTCCATTAGTTAAATTATTATTTAGTGAGGTATGGTTGGGTGTAGCGTGCTTGGCTGCGGAAGCCACAGCGAAAAACACATCGAAGTATTGACTTTCCACAAGTGAGTGAGTTTTTTAATGTTTTTCTACACATAAATACATAATAAATACATCGCGCGATCAGAAAATAAGTGATTCAAATGTAAATTACGTTGAACTTTTTTTATAGTATAACCTAAAAATATGCAGTAACTCACTGTTGCCATAATTCACGTTTTCATCCTACCCTCGATAGAAATTTAGGGTAAAATTTTCAAATTAGTAAACTGATGTTAATGAGTGAGTATATTATGAATTTCGTCGCGCTATAGCGACTCTGAATGATTTCCAATTGTTATCTACGGAATTAGTAAGTAATATTTTTTTTATATTTATTTAATTTCTTCGTATTCATTACGGATCATTACGGGATGTTCGCGGACGCGAGGGTAGATTGTTTTTACGCGACAATGCGGAAACGATGCGCGTCCCTGGTGCGGCGGGTGCGGGGCAGCACCAACAGCATTCTAAACGTTATAGCTGATCGGTTAGATTGTCGATACTTGGGTCATTGTTACGCTGTATCGACTGGTATACCGTGACATTGATCCGAGTGTCAGTTAATTAGGTAATTTAATTTTTATTTTTTTATTTTTTAACTTTGTTTTTATTTAATTTGTGAATATATTATAATAATTATTATTTTTTGTAGACCTACTAACATCTTAAAAATAAGTACTACTAACATAATGAGTCTATGTTACTTTATTAAATAAATAAATTATTATTATTATTACAGTTTTCCTAAAGACCCGAATCTACGAGAAAAATGGATTGCGGCCACTGGAAGATGCAATTGGAAATCAGCCAAAGTTTTGAGGCATATTATAAAATTGAAAGGCACCTCGTTTTTGTCCAAAGACTAAGCTTTGGCTCAAATGGTCGCAATTGTTTTGAAAAATAATTTAGGTAAAAGAATATTTCCGATATTAAACGACCACATCAGAGAGCAAAATCCGTTCGAAAACCACCTTGTGCTGTTAATAAAGGCTATAGCTTTAAAATACTTAGATGTACGAATACATCATCTTTTGAAAAATGTGACTGAAATAGACGAATGAATTCGAAATTTTCACACGAAACTGATTTTGTTTAAAGGTCAATAGTAAATAATGCAATAAAACTCATGTACAAAATAGTGCTGTCTTTTATTTTTCAAAATACAAATATAGACCCCTAGCTGTGTAGTGTCGGCTTAGAATAGCACTACCCCATTTCTACCAGTGGGTGTACGTAAGAGGCGACTAACGGTATTGGGGCTTTTTAACGGATTTTTGGGCGATGCGGTTGGAGACCCATTACCAACAACCTTTATTCTACCATCTTTTCCCCATTCAACTTCCAAAAAATTTCTCAGCTCTGGCTACCCCTTTTAGGGATTTATAGCCGTGAGTATATGTATGTATGTATGTACAAACATAGACCCCACTATACCCATGATGACCCGTATGATATTTACATAACTTGCACTTATGGAACAGCCGTTTTTTTTTCCAGTAACAAAGTTAGTCCCGTACAAAAATTTATTCGTAATCATGGGAAGATTCATCCCTGATAGTTAGTACAATGCTTTAGATTTCACGATGTATTAAACATCAGTATAAATGGCAAAACTAAACAAAAAAGATTGTATAATACTAGGAGCAAGTATATATAATTATATGATTGCAGGAAATAATATAGTAAACAGTAAACCTTTAACTAATCAATAAATTGACGTAATCAATTTTAAATTAAAAAGTAGCTTTTAGAATGGTGATTATAGTATTTTGGGGTAATTGTTTTCTAGTGATCGCAACATTACAGGGAAAAATATTGCTATCTAAAAGAGGTACTCTCCCGTTGCATTATGACTCTGTATATAGTGTTCATAGTCAATGTATAGTGGTAACGTTTTTTTTTGTATATAATTCTCATCATAAAAGAATAGGGTATGCGTAAAGTTAATACATTCAATAATTAACAAAACTTTAACAATGAACACTGAACATAAAAAGATTCAAAGCATAAATAAAGTCTTAATGATCCATCTTGACGAGCTATGATTGGTTTTAATTATATTAGCACACAGAATCGCAGCCATAATATAAGATAAATCATAATTTAATTAAAAATCCATTTAACATCAATATTAATAACATCAATACGAGGGGCATGCCAATAGAAGTTAGATACTCTTTTCTAATTTAATTGACACTGCACAAGCTATACACCATCTTACAGATCCACAATCTTTTCTTGGCCGGTAAGGGCGTCACTTTCATCGATATTAGTATTGCCAGTAAATAAAAATAAACCATTATATGGGAAATAATTATACATCATACAGGCTAATTTATTTATGTATTAAAATGACTTAATAAAACAATTAATATAATATTCATTTAATTAATAACTAGTTGCTGTGTAGTGTCGGCTTAGAATAGCACTACCCCATTTCTGCTGGTGGGTGTACGTAAGAGGCGACTAACGGTATTGGGGCTTTTAAGAGATTTTTGGGCGATGCGGTTGGAGACCCATCACCAATAACCTTTATTATACCATCTTTACCCCACTCAACTTTCCAAAAGTGGCTGAGGAGTTTCTAATTCCTTAGTTCTGGCTACCTCTTCTAGAGATTTACAGACGTGAGTATATGTATGTAATAACTATTATTGTAAGTAAACAAGTTCGTTTTAATGTAGGCTAATTATATTTATTTATTCTTGCCCTTGCCTGTGTATCCTAAATTTGCTGATCTTACCTCCCAAATGTTGTCTGGAAGAGATCGATTTTAGCGATAACACTGCCAATTGTACTTCTCTGCAAACTGTTTCATTATTTTATACTCAAGGATTTGTTATTTGTGACACTCAGGATTTATAAGTGAGTAACTACACCATGATAGCCCAGTGGGTAGAACACTCGGTTATCGTGCAAACGACTAGTGTTCAAATCCTAGGTCGGGCCTACACCAATTTGTCTTTTCTAAAGACATATGTGTGGTTAATTTATCATGGTTGTTAACGGTGAGGGAAAACATCGTGAGGAAACCCACATGGCTGAGTTGTACTTAGTCATGTGACAGTGTATTCGTACAAAACGGCGATAGGCCTGCCCCCTATCACGTGAGTACACTGTCCATGCAAAACGTGGGTACTCTGAACACCAGGTGACAAAGTCACGTGATGTTCAGAAGTATTAGTACCTCTGCCAACCCCTTCGGGGATATTCGGCGTGAACGTTTATGTTATGTTATGCTAAATGTTAATTTATACCACACATATGTCTTTAGAAAAGACAGATTGGTGTAAGCCCGATCCGGGATTTGAACACGAGTCGCTTGCACGTTCACCGGTGTTCTACCCATTAAGCTATCACGTCGTATTTGCCTTGTATTTTTATATATATGTCAGACAGTTATGACTTAAGAAATGACACATTGGTACATCCCCGCATTAGGATTAGAACCCACGCATCAGTGTATACGAAGTGAAATCTTATTCGGGAGCATTTCCCCACTTCCCGTAACCCGCACCGCTATAGTCATGCGCGCGCGCACAACTTTTCGGACGGTGTTAGCCTACTTAGATAAGATTTTACAAAATAAATAATAATTTTCATAAATTTTTATATTGAATACTGGAAATAAAAGCGTTTATTAATAAGCAAAGATACATCATAAAAATAATTGTCTTTAAAAGTTTCCACTACAAAAAATATTAATGAAAGTGATAATTTATTATATACGTAGGTCACCCTATAATTTTTATTTAGTTGAGAACTAACTGACAATGACAGGCCGAAATTTCAAAATGGCGACAGTAGTACCAGTAGTCGCCGCCGGCCAAGTTATGATTGTGGATCTGTATAGGCTGGTTTTTTATTGACATATTAGAATATAGAACACACTTCTTTTATTTATTTTTTATTTCAATGAGCATCATTTTTCCGAGAATCTGGCGGGAATCCACTTGCAACAATGGAGCTCAGTCGACGTGATTTTTGCGTTATGATTTATAATGACTTTAAAAAAGGTTTAAAGCCTCAAGAATGTTTTCAACTTTTGGCTTCTACTTTTGGTGAGTCTGCTTGTTCCCAAGCAACATTATTCAATTGTTTTGCTGAATTTAAAAGAAGACGGGGATGTCTCGAAGACGAAGCTAAGACAGGACGGCCGCCAACCGCGGTCACGTAAGAAAACGTTCGTGCAGTCGAAAAACTTATTCGCGAAAACCGACAAATTACATAATAATATGTAGAGCTAGAGTGAGAACTAGGAATTGGATCAGCAGCAATGCAAACCATAATTCACGACCACCTTTCTCTCCGTAAACGTTGTTCGAGATGGGTGCCGCACAAACTTACCGATGAGCAGAAAGACCGTCGGGTGGATTGGTGCCTATTCATGATAGATAAATTCAACGGAGGCGAGAAAAAAAAACGTATATGATGTAAAGACTGGTGACAAAACATGGCTATATAACTATGATCCCTAATCAAAGTGACAGTTGATTGTATGGTGCTTTGAAGACGAGCCAACTCCAACGAAATGTCGCCGTGCACGAAGCACACAGAAACAAATGGCCGCCTCGTTTTTCTGCAAAACGGGTCATATTGCTATAGTTTGTGCTCCAACAGTAATATCAGCTTGGTGTGACAAGTGACCGAAGTCAGGAATCCGGCACTTTCTCTGGCACCACGAAAATGCGGCGCCGCACACGTCTGCCAGAACACTAGACCTTTTCAACTCGAAAAATATGTCAATTCTCCCTCACCCGCCACATTCCCCTGGCCTAGCGCCTTGTGATATTTACTTGTTTCCAAAAATCAAAGAAAAACTAAAGGGGAAGAGGTTTAATAGCAAAGAAGATGCGCTGGTTGCCTATAATTTCGAGATTTCTGAGGTATCTAAAGAAGAGTGGTCACAGGTATTTTCCAATTGGTTCAGTCGTATGGAAAAGTGTATATGAGCTCAGGGTGAATACTTTGAAAAGATCGATACTTGTAATAAAGAATAAATTATATAATTTTTGAGTATCTAGTTTCTTTTGGCATGCCCGCCATATGTTCAAAGTTAGCGTCATTTCCAACTTTTGCGGCAACGAATAAAACTGATAGGCCCGGAGCACACGGTGCGCTGCGGCGCCGCTACGCAAAGATTTCGCCCCATCAAGTTGCAATCCTGGTGCGGCACCGGGGCACATCGTGTGCCCACTACAATTTTTTTTATGTAAAATGACGCAGCGAAACTGCTCCGGCGCTGCAACGTGCCGTGTGCCCTGGGTTTTTTGACTATGAACACTATAGACAGAGTCATAATGCAACGTGAGAGTACCTCTTTATGTACGTATATGATGTACTAACTGGTGACAAAACATGGCTATATAACTATGATCCCGAATCAAAGTGACAGTCGACTGTATGGTGCTTTGAAGACGAGCCAACTCCAACGAAATGTCGCCGTGCACGAAGCACACAGAAACAAATGGTCGCCTCGTTTTTCTGCAAAACGGGTCATATTGCTACTGTTATGCTAGAGAATGAACGAACGGTGAACTCCGAATGGTATGTGACAGTTTATGCTGCAACAGTAATATCAGCTTGGTGTGACAAGCGACCGAAGGCAGGAATCCGGCACCTTCTCTGGCACCACGACAATACGGCGCCGCACACGTCAGCCAGAACACTAGAGTTTTTCAACTCGAAAAATGTGTCAATTCTCCCTCACCCGCCATATTCCCCTGACCTAGCGCCTTGTGATTTTTATTTGGTTCCAAAAATCAAAGAAAAACTAAAGGCGAAGAGGTTTGAAAGCAAAGAAGATGCGCTGGTTGCCTGTAATTACGAGATTGAGGTATCTAAAGAAGAGTGGTCACAGGTATTTTCCAATTGGTTCAGACGTATGAAATTGTCGAATTTACTTATTATGTATAAATAATTCCTCTCGACGACTAGTTTACAATACAAATTTTAAAAAACGTAGTATTGGTGAACGCAATACTACCTTTCCGAGACAAGGTAACGCTTTTGAAATAAAAGTTAATAATATAATAAAAAACGTTATATTATCCGAATAAATAAATCATATAGTCAAATATACAGCCAACTTTCAAAACAGATAAGGCATGAGCCGCATCACCCATATTTTTTCGGGGTATGCGTGTAACTGCGGAGCATTTTTTTTCTTCGCAGTTACACCAACGTCTTTTTGACATGAATTTAACAGCTCTATAGATATACGCATATGATCAAAGACGAAACATATCGTGAACCCAATACCTTATTTGGACTTGCGAAATTTTTGCGTGTTCAAAATCATTAAGAGGTAAAAACACTTGAAACATTTTTGCAAAATGTTGCTAATTTTAAACAAAATTCTTATTACTCGGCAAGTACTAGGAGCTCATAGGTACATTAGAAATATCCCTAACGCAGGATTGATTTAGTATAAAATTTAGTATGCATATCTCACTGAGGCTTAGATCATAGATACCGCACTTCATACAAATTCAACGCCCAAAAGTTGACCGCGATCATACATATTGAGAAAATTGTTACAAATAAATGAATGCCATTATACCTCTACGGCGTGAACGTTTATGTATGTTTATGTTCAATTTAGCAACATAAGAAAAATTAAAATGATTAAATGGAGCGAAGCGTATCATAGCGAAGAGTTTAATCCTCCTTCGCCGTTCAAGTGATGGTGACCAAAAATGACACAATGGCCAGGAGCCTTTAGATGATGATCATGATCAAAAATCAGTGTTAGTTACCCGATTTTAATCATTGTATCACTGACCCGACAGACTTCGTACTATTTCAACCAAAACATATTTTATTCAAGTTAAATAAGTCAAAATTCTAGTATCATAAATGTTTCTGTTTATATTATAAAAAGCTGGAGGCATAATGATGGTAAAGATTGGTAATAAATAATTTGGTTTTTTTTTTCGTTTCTGGCCTATAGTAATTATTATTATTATTTTGTTTCTCTTTCAGCGATTTTTTATTTATATTCAGTTTTATTTCCTTTATTCCTACTGTTTTTTTCTCAATCTGATATTTAAATTAAAGTTTATTCTGTAAGTTGCTATTTTTAGTTAAATGGTTTTAGGAGTAGATTTTTAATTGGCATTGAATTTTTACTATATAATTTGTAAATTTATATGCTATAAATCTTAGATAAATGGAATAAAATAATACATATATATATATATAACTGTCTAACCCTTTACATGCCTCATGCTCCATAAGTTTCTTCTTACTTAAAACCAATATACTAGATTTAGTTTAGTTTATAGAACCATTTTAATAAAACAACCAATTTGGATCATCTTCGAGAAACATGTCATTATCATTTTTAGAGCTATAAATAACCAAACCCGTTAAGTAATGATATTCACTAATTGCTGTGTAGTGTCGGCTTAGAATAGCACTACCCCATTTCTTCCGGTGGGTGTACGTAAGAGGCGACTAACGGTATTCGGGCTTTTAAGGGATTTTTGGACGATGCGGTTGGAGACCCATCACCAACAACCTTTATTTTACCATCTTTTTCCCACACAACTTTCCAAAAGTGGCTAAGGAATTCCTAATTCCTTAGCTCTGGCTACCCCTTCTAGGGATTTGTTAGTATGTACTAATTTATTGTTTCCACCAATATTCAAACGATTGCGACACAGCGCAACGCAAGCAGTGGTAAAATTAATCGATATGTATTTTACAAGTATAAATTAAATTTACATGTGTGCGTTAGCGTGAACAATACAAACAAAAGCAAAACATTTTCATTGCACCTCTCATAAATTGTTTCGTGTAGACAGTTATCAAATTAAAATAATAACACTAATAATAATAAACAAAAAACTATAACATGTTAGACTTATGTAGGCAAGCTAATCTTTAATATTACAAGTTTAGATGCAGTAATACAGTATTTGGATACATGACTTACTTTATAAACGTCCTAAAATGATTCAAATGAGCTTATTTTCGTCTCTTCTAGATTCTTATCGTCACTTACTACACAGAAAAACATTTATTTTGGCCCTGATGGCCGATCTGCAGCCTGATGTCGCTGACCGCGTGGTACGCATGCGCCACAGGCATGCGCGAAGCTGTGCATCACGTCTGTCGCCAGGTCGGCGGTGCGGTGCGCGCGGTTGCGGTCCGCTTCCGACTGGGGGATATTTACTCTAATTATAATATTTTTTTATGAGTTCGACCACTCTGTCTACAATTGACACCTTTAGGCACGCTATCATTCATACCATATTATTTTTTCTTTTATATAATATAAATTACTAGATGTGATAACAACACCATCCACATTGACTCTGTATATATCTTTCCTTTCTCTATTCTCTATTCGCATCCCTTAACGCTTATCTATGCTGGTAATATTATGAAAAAACTTCACCATAATTTATTGTAGCCTAAAATTTCCTCCATTACGTAAAGGTTCAGACTCCACGAATCTTCAACCGCTTTTAGATGAAAACAATATTTATTTTATTTTATTTTATTATGATATCCAACAGCATATTTCAAAAACCTAACAAAACAATGTTATATAAAGAACTACAAAATTTCTTAGCCAATGACAGGATTCCACTCAAGCATTAAAATATAAAACAGAATTAGTAACATTCTTACTGTATAACTTAAAATTTAAATAAAAAGAAAGTTTGCTTAATGAAAAGAGAAAAGAATAATAATACCGTAATTTAACACTTATACGACGATTAATAATCAAATATATAATACATTACATAGACACATACAAATATAAATAAATTTATATGAAATAGATATAAAAAAATACTCTGAACACCAGTTGACAAAGTCACGTGATGTTCAGAAGTATTAGTACCTCTGCCAACCCCTTCGGGGATATTCGGCGTGAACGTTTATGTTATGTTATATTATGTTAGATATAAAAAAAATTACTATGTAAAATATTTAAATAAGTTAAAATAGTACAGTTTCATATGATATTTACAAAGGTATAAATAGATAGATATATTAGAATAAATAATACTTTATTTATTCTTGATTCATTAATTCTTGTTGCATAATCTTGATCAGACAAATTTTGAAAACTGGTTTGGATTGATAGAATATGTCGATATTGTGACTTTTCAGATCGTTATAACATTTTAGGGCCCGCACGAAGAAATCATTTTAATAAATAATAAGTGTTGCATTTAGGTATATGGAATAACTTGTGCCTGTTTCAGAGAGTTATTTTTGTTGGCACATGGAAGTTAATTAAAGATAGCAGTTAAGGACCATCAATTGTGGAATTAACTATGTAATAAAGAAATAACATATCTAATAAGTTTCTTCGCTCTTTCAGAGGCTGGAGGTCAAATTCCTTACACGCTTCTTCATAATTTGTGTATTTATAATTGGTTTTAAAGGCAAGATACTCAAGAAATCGTTTCTGAATGCTCTGAATCATTTTAATATATACCAAATATATATACCAAATAATAGAGCCAAACTCCAGCACACTTCTTACATAGGCATAATATAAAGCTTTGATCCATTTTCATTATTGAAAGGTTAACAAACACGTATCAGGAACCCTAAGTTTTTATAAACTTTGTTAACAATTATTTGTATGTGCTTTGAAATAATAATTTTGAGTCAAGCATTATGCCTAAATCACGGATTTCAGTGTCTATCAATATGTTGCCCTCCAATAGTATATTTATATAAGATAATATTTTTCTTTAGAGTACAGGATATAACTAGACATTTCGTTCCATTAACAGAGATCTTATTACGGGAGTAATAGTTTGATAAGCGGTTCAGATCAGCTTGCATTTTATGGCAATCTTCCAAAGACTTCACACATACAAAAACTTTTTTATCATCCGCATACAAAAGATGCTGTGAACGCCTAAAACTTAAATATATGTAGTATAAATACACATTATACAATAGAGGTCCTAATAATGATCCCTGTGGAACTCCTGAAGGTATCCTCACATATTCTGACTTGTAATTACCTTTTGTAACAGCTTGAACCCTATTCATAAGGTAAGAAGTTATCCAACGAAACAAATTACCGCGTATCCCCAAGGCGAAAAGCTTCTCCAAAAGAATAAGGTTATCCTCTTTGTCGAAAGCTTTTTCAAAATCTGTATATATGGCATCAATCTGGCAGCCATCATCCATGTTTCAACGCACAAAATTCATTGCGGCGTTTGAGAAACTCATGTTGCCTATCACCTATGCTGGCTGAAATACTCGGATATATAGCATCATATACTATCTTCTCATATAATTTGGATACCGACTTTAAAATAGAAATAGACGGGGAATGCTCCGCAGTTACACCACGCTGTTCACCCAGTGTAACTGCGGAGCATTCCCCAAATAGACTTATAGTTAGAAATAAGGCATTTGGAATCTTTTTTATGTGTTGAAACAATGTGTGCTGCTTTCCATACATTTGGAAAACAACCCTCAGTTAAAGAACGATTAAAGAGTATGGTTAGTGGCTCAGCTATTGCATCCGCACAATTTACAAAAAATATGGGTGGGAATCTATCACTGCCAGCTCCTTTATTAATATTTATTCGCGGACTCAAATCTACAGAATAAGTATCCAAATTATATGTTTGACTACTCGAGTTGAAAACGGCGACAAGTAGCTACCGCATCCTCCGATGTACCTGTAGCCACCTCCAACGAATACCGTGCGGAATCCGTTTCGCGCCAATTAGAAATTTCGTGAAATTTAGGTTTAAATGTTGACGGAAATGTGCTTTACAGTTAAATTTGTGGGCATCATCATCGTTTTTCAAGCATAATCCCCATATAGGAAACCCAGCAAGTCTCATTCACAATTAATAAAAAACAGTAAGACTCGCGACTTACTCTGTTTAATTTTGGTAACTGTTCCTTGCTGCGTTTAGTTTTTGGGGATCGCTTTTTCACAAGTGGACTTGCTGTGTTTTTCATTTTTTTATCTCGAAAACTAGAGCCTCTTTTGATGAACGGGTCTTTGCATATTGTAGGGACTTGCTTTATTTGTAGAGTGATGTTGATACCTAGATTTTGAGGACCATGTGCCATACTGCTTTTCTTTTTGGGACAGCCGATGTTGCTGATTGCAAAACATATCACGAATTTGTGATGTCAAATGAAATTATTACGATATTATACTAAACAAACCTATGATTTTCGATATTTTATTAATAAACTGCAAAACCGTATGTCTTTGAAAAAACATTGAAGGTCAAACACTGCTACAGTTTTTTGATAAAATAACAGTCATCTTAGCTTCAATTAAAATAATTTCAAGAAAATATTGTTTATAACCATAATATCATGAAACGGTTTTGTATCGAACTTTTAAATATGAAGGGTCGTAGATGTTTACATCTCGCAAGTCTTATGTTCGGTGTAGTTAGGCTTGAATCACCGGCTTATTTGCATAAAAAACTGCAATGGTCTAAAAGTGACTATCAGTTCAAAGTCAGGGCGATCTTGCCTCTGCACCGATCAGTGGCGTTCCGGGGTAGTTTTAGGTTTGCTGCGTCCAAATGCTGGAACGATATTCCCCCACCTATACGTGCTGTGACTGGTAGAATCACTTTTAAGCGCAAGCTTAAAGAATTCCTACTAGCCCAGCAAAACCCATCCAGCAAGGCTCCATAGAGCAATCAAATGTTTTCCTTTCATGAAACCTATCCTATCCTGTCCAATCCTGTTCTCATTATTTTTATTATTAGTTTTTAGTATTTACTATTTGTATCTCGTAGTTACGTATCTTTAAGTATAGGGAAAAGTTATTTTTATTATTTATATTTTTAGAAAATACTAAACAATAGATATGTTATTCTGGTGTATTAGTTACAATATATGTCTTTTTTGTTATTTTTATTGATTCTCTTTATATGACTTAGGATTATGAGCTATATATTTATATCGACTATTTGTTTTTACATAAGTAATGTATTATATATTGTATTCCGCTTGTATGACTCTCGTGCTGTCACTGGAGAGCGCTGACTGAAAATCAGTGCTGTGAGGTAATTCCTCACAGTTTTTGCTGAGTCAGCGCCATTTCGATGTTCAAAGGCACAATGTTTTTTTTTTTAGTTTATCATTTTAATTTGTTAATAATTTCCTCTTTTTGATTTTGTGTTTCTTTGTAAACATTTAAGGTATTATTTTTATTGTTTTTTATATTTTCACTGTTTTTTTTGTAGTTGTAAATATTTTGTTAACTTTTGTTTTGTTTTTGGTTTGGTTATTATTATTTTTGTGTTGCATATCTGTTGTGCCATATTTACGGCGAATAAATGTGTTTCTTCTTCTTCTTCTTCTAATCAGCATCACTTTAGTAAAACTTTGCATACCGAATTACGAATTAAGAGTAAGGTTATTTGTAAGGTGGACAATAAAATATAAGAAATGGGGTACATTAAAAAAGAGTCCTCAATTTCCATTGATTTATTTTCACAAAAGAGAATAAATAATTACATGTAAGTTTAAAAAATAATACTAACAAGTTAATAATAAAATATGGAAATAAATTTATATGAATATTTAAAAACAATAACTTAACAAAAAGTATAAAATAAATAGCTTCGAATAAGTTAAGGAAGTATTACATAGTAGTTCTTCTTGTCCAAGAGCATCGCATAAATCCATTGACATTAAGCATTACTTATTTATTTTTAAGTCTAAGCACCAGAAATTATATATTAGAAAACATCTTCTTTAAGAATATCCTGGTGTTAATATAGAAAACAGTATTTTTTTGTCAAGAACCCGAGCCGTTACAATTTTTCATTGCTTAACATTCACATAATGTGAATGTTGGTAACGGTGAAGAATTTGATACTTGCCTATTTCCAAAATAACCGTTTAGCGCAATATTATATCCAGTATCATAAACAGGTAGGGCGTCATAAGGTTCTAGTTGAGACTGAACGTAATAAGGATTCACAGAATATCGATTTATCCAGTTACTCGGTTGTGTTTCCACAATAACCGGGGGTACACTAATATAATCAACCTTGGCTGGTTTAATGACGAGGGGAGGTACGAGTACGTATTCAACACTTGGTGATTGTAAGATTACCTCAGGTTTCGGATCGATAATGTTTGTCCATAAACCTGTAGGCTTAGGGATCAGAGACGAAATGATGTTAGGTACAAGGTTTTGACCAGATGATCCACCACCACTAATAAAGTTTGATGAACCAGAAATCCCTCCACCATTTATGAAGTTGGTAGAACCTCCACCTCCCACGCAACCAAGTCCACCACCACCAATGTAACCATTTAATCCTCCACCACCGATGTAACCCCATGATCCTCGACCATTTATGAAGTTGGTAGAACCTCCAACTCCTACGCAACCTAGGCCACCACCACCAATGTAACCATTTAATCCTCCACCACCGATGTAACCAGATGATCCACCGCCACCGATGTAACCATTTAATCCTCCACCACCGATGTAACCAGATGATCCAACACCACCGATGTAACCAGATGATCTACCACCATTTATAAGGTTGGTTGAACCTCCGCCACTTACGCAACCTAGTCCACCACCACCAATATAACTATTTAGTCCACCACCACCAATGTAACCATTTAATCCTCCACCACCGATGTAACCAGATGATCCACCGCCACCGATGTAACCATTTAATCCTCTACCACCGATGTAACCAGATGATCCTCCACCATTTATAAAGTTGGTAGAACCTCCGCCTCCTACGCAACCTAGGCCACCACTACCAATGTAACCATTTAATCCTCCACCACCGATGTAACCAGATGATCCACCGCCACCAATGTAACCACTTATTCCTCCACCACCGATGTAACCAGATGATCCACCGCCACCAATGTAACCATTTAATCCTCCACCACCGATGAAACCAGATGATCCACAGCCACCGATGTAACCATTTAATCCACCACCACCAATGTAACCATTTAATCCTCCACCACCGATGTAACCAGATGATCCTCCACCATTTATGAAGTTGGTAGAACCTCCGCCTCCTACGGAACCTAGTCCACCACCACCAATGTAACCATTCAATCCTCCACCACCGATGGAACCAGATGACCTACCACTATTTATGAAATTGGCGGGACCTCCGCCTCCTACGCAACCAAGTCCACCACTACCAATGTAACCTAGACCTCTCACCCCTGAGAAACCATTTAATCCACCACCACCACTATAACCATTTAATCCTCCACCACCAATGTAACCATGTAATCCTCCACCACCGACGTAACCAGATAATCCACCACCACCGATGTAACCAGATGATCTACCACCATTTATAAAGTTGGTTGAACCTCCGCCTCCTACGCAACCTAGTCCATCGCCACCAATATAACCATTTAATCCACCACCACCAATATAACCTTTTAATCCACCACCACCGATGTAACCAGATGATCCTCCACCATTTATGAAGTTGGTAGAACCTCCGCCTCCTACGCAACCTAGTCCACCACCACCAATGTAACCATTCAATCCTCCACCACCGATGGAACCAGATGACCTACCACTATTTATGAAATTGGCGGGACCTCCGCCTCCTACGCAACCAAGTCCACCACTACCAATGTAACCTAGACCTCTAACCCCTGAGAAACCATTTAATCCACCACCACCACTATAACCATTTAATCCTCCACCACCAATGTAACCATGTAATCCTCCACCACCGACGTAACCAGATAATCCACCACCACCGATGTAACCAGATGATCCTCCACCATTTATGAAGTTGGTTGAACCTCCAACTCCTACGCAATCGAGGCCAGCACCACCATTGTAACCTTGACCCCTAACCCCTGAGAAACCATTTAATCCACCACCACCAATGTTACCATTTAATCCTCCACCACCGATGTTACCAGGTGATCCATCACCATTTATGAAGTTGGTAGAACCTCCGCCTCCTACGCAACCTAGGACACCGCCACCAATGTAAACATTTAGTCCTCCACCTCCGTTGTAACCAGATGATCCTCCACTACTAATGAGGTTCGATGAACCTTCATTACCCCCGTGTTCAGATAAAACACCACCTCCCAAATAACCAAGTCGTCCAAGTCCCAAAAATCCACCTGATGCTCCTCCTCCAATGTTTGCAGCTGATCCACAGCCTCCAATAGATCCTATTGAACCTCCGCCGCCTATGAAATCTGATAATCCACCGCGTCCTGTGTATCCAATGTATCCGCCCAAACCGCCACTCCCGATGTTTGGAGATTGAACGTAAAGTCCATTTCCACTTGAAGCGCCATTAACATTGTTCGACCACCAGCACGGTTCTGACTGTTGAATGACAAAAACAAGGTAATAGTCATTAAAAATAAGAAATGAAAGCAGAGCTTAGTATAGCACTGCTGTCATCGATTTGGATTTTTTTTACTTTATGTAGCCTACCTTCTAAAACATACACTTTGAAGTGAGCTTATGCCTAATTTAAAACGGTATCAATTTATATAACGAAGTTCAAAATGAAATTACAAAAGAGCCAAAGCAAATCCGTCTTTCAAAATTGCAGAGCCACATCACTTGATAATATGTTTTTAGCTAACTAAAACATTGAATAAAAATAATTTGAGTTGAAATTCCAGCACAAGTTATTGCAGGTTAAAATAAAAAATATGATACGTACACATGGCGTGGGTGCAGGCGAGCATACTGTCGTCGCGAGTACTGCCAAAAAGCCTGAAAAAAAACCCAGAAAACATCATTACAACAAAGTTTTCAACACAGTCTTCAGTTCCTTACAAATTACTACGATGAAGGATTTTTATTTACCATTTGTGAAAAGTCATAAAATAAAGATAAGGTCCCGCAAACTGCTATGAAGTGATCTGCTATGTGGTGTACTGGAAACTTTACTTTGCGATAGATCCTCAGTCTTAGCAGTTTACGGGTCCAAATATACGAATGGAGTTAAGTAAACATACATTAAAATTTAATGTGATTCAGACAATTCAATGCATATTCAGTGTCATTTCAAACTATCATATAAAAAATGTTTATTAATTTCAACAAGAAAATATTTTACCCTCTAAATACTCTTAAACCCAGTTATGTTTTCAGATGCATTAATCAAACATTTACTAAAACTTATTTAGGTATATCAAATGTTCCGTATAACTCCAAGTTTTGGCTATGATTTTATCAATAGCCAAAAAATGCATTTCGGTGACCTAATAAATAACATTTGTTCCTAAAATACTCCAAAGTTCCAAAACTTGGAGCCTAACCAAATAATGTACAAACGCGAGTTTATATTAATTAAGAATAACTTGGATATATTGTCAATAATAAAACTGTTAGTTTAATCTGTGTTTCAAAATAATAAAAATGACACAGAAACTAATCGCCTAATAAACATAACACACGGGAACAGCATTTTTGTTGCATGAAATGTTTTGTCCATTATTAGGCATTTTTGGGGTGCTGATTTCAGATTTGAAGTAAGATTGTTTGTATCAGCTTTAATTTTTGAGTTACAAAAAAACGCATTTATAAAGAAAAAAATTTTTTTTTACCATATATCTAGTAAAGCAAACATTACTCTTAAAAACATTCAGTCGGGCCGGGTAATAGATAAAAAGTTAGGGTAACAGCATTTCGAACGGTGTTTTTTGTTAATTTTAACCAAACAAAAGTAACAATCATCTTGATGATTGGTAGGTTCCCGCCACAGCATTTATGTTTGATACTTAAAATGGGGTCTTTTCTTATTTACCCATAATTTCCAAGGCTCCACACATGTTTTATAAACCAAATGAGGGTCCCAGTACGTGTCACGGGTGTCCAAAGGGAATCCAAAGTAATTGGAATACACTTGTTTTATGACCTCCGACATACTTAGTCTACAATATTTAAATGTATATTCACCACAGATGTTACAAAACCAGTTAGGATCGTTTTTACAATTATTTCTCGTCGTTGACATTGATAAATAAATATTTTTTTAGTGAATAGCACGATTGATTTGTATTTAAAGTGTTACAAGTGAAGATATACGCGTGACCGCTGTATATCAAAAACAAAAGCTGTTAGAGAAATCTGAAAGTAGATTTAAAATCAGCGACCTCAAATTAGTAACCAACAGGCATAAAATTTCATGCAACAAAAAAAAGGTTTAATTTTGTTCTTTTGTGTTATTTTTTTATTACTAGAAAATTATATAAATTTTATCAAATAAAATACATAATGGTTTGAATTTTAGTTAACTTTCTGGCTAGTTATAAAAAAGCGTCCATAAAAATGTGACTGCATTAGACTTTTAAACTAAGCGGAACATAGCATTTCTGAGTAGATGGGATGTTGTCTGTCTGACTTTTAAGAATTTCTCGATTTCATTTTATATCGTGGTGTTCTATATATTGATATATACCTACTGATCTTTTAATTAGGTAACAGTTATATTAATTTTATGATTGAACGATTCAAATCATATTATGATATAAATAGATTGTTGATAAAATTTATAATGTTAAAGATTTTAAATTTTTATTCACAAATACTTTGTTGCTGTTTGTCACTTACTTTTAAGAAGACTGATCTTATATTCAAGTTTAACAGAAAAAGTGATATAACTATAATTTAAATAACATAACATTTATTCGAAGATTCATACTTATAGACTGTTTTTATTAATATAACGACTGATATGTTAGATAGATGTTATAATTAAGGTATTGCAGATAGGTGATACATCTAAACTTAGGTGGCAAAAATATTAAAAAGCGTTACTGTTTAGTTTATAGTTTAGGTACTACAATGCTTCAATTCAGCAAATTTTATATCTAATGTTCCAGATATTTCAAAGTTTGTAGACTTGTACACAACTTTTTTAAAATGTCTATAAACATGAATTTAAAAAAAGTAAACTATTTCACTAGCGCGTAATGGTGAACAAAACATCACTGATGTGATAATAAACTGCTCTGTATGTTTAAAACGAAACGTCACTTTCTGAGCAGGTATATTAAAAATATTATTATACAATTACCAAAAGCAAAAAATTAACGTAATACTTACTAGAGATCAAACTGACATATCCCATGGTTATTGAATGTGTAACTTAATTAACACATCTATTTCTGTTTCACTTTTATGAGAGCCTTGCAAATACTGAAACAGGGACACAATTGCACTTTATTTCTCATACCAAGTAGTAGGCTGCCGTAAAAAAACATAACGTAGAAGCGAACCATTTCACTTTAAACTATCTTCTTTTCAAACCTTCTGCCTTGCCTTATGTGATGCCTTGCCTAGTTTTAAAGTTATACAAATACATATGCTCAAAATCATACGTTCACCTCGTATATACCCGAAGAGGTACCCGAAAGTACCCACGTATTGCTTGGACGTGTACTCATGTAATAGAGGGCGGTCCTGTCGCCGTTTTGTACGAATACACTGTCACATGACTAAGTAAAACTTAGCCATTTGTATTTCGTCACGATGTTTTCCCTTACATCGACGACTTAGCAATTAATAAGTATAAATTGGCCGACTCGTGATTTGATCCTACACGTCTGTCTGCTTAATAGGCACTCGCCTACCCGCTGTGCTATTTCGGTTGTATTTACATATATTAATACATATACTCGCAGCTATACATGCCAAAAAGGGGATTCACCAGATTCCTTTCAAAGTTACTTTGGAAAGATTGTAAAGTATCGTTGGTAATGGGTCTCCATTGCATTTGTTAGTTGTAGACTATACAGTATACCGAAAAGGTGAAACAGAACCCTCTCGCTAAGGCG
The DNA here is from genome assembly GCA_963576735.1 of Bedellia somnulentella. Taxonomy (NCBI): domain Eukaryota; kingdom Metazoa; phylum Arthropoda; class Insecta; order Lepidoptera; family Bedelliidae; genus Bedellia; species Bedellia somnulentella. The sequence goes on from OY755170.1 coordinate 16,094,876, forward strand.
TCGCTGTCTGTCTGTGAATTAGATACACTACAATTACAATTACAGGTTCAAAAACACATAATTTTATAAACCTTTGCGGTGTCCAATACGCTAAAACGTAATTGTTATATTCGTATTATGTTGATATTCATATCAGCAACAGGTAGATTTTAAGGAAGTACTTATTTTAATAAAGAATACTGAAATTCAAATAAAGTTGAAATTAGGTATTCTAGAAGACCCAAATGACTGCAGCAGGCTGCCAATGTCTGTTGTGGCAAAAGCAAAAAGCAGAGTGAATACAATAGAGATACCAGTCGAAAAAATTAAATAAGAATATGTAATCAAGTAATGAATAATGTGATTCGTTAAGGGTGCGGCGTGAAAGATGATATGATTTTTTGGTTTGGGCACAAAAAGAGGATAAATGAAAGTAAATTAGTGAAAGGCGAATCGTGCCAACGTGGATGGTAATGTTGATTAAAAATATCATAAGACACATTTATATCAAATTAAGAAAATTTTCAAAAAGGCAGGCAACTGTAACTGTAATGCTTGCGCAGTTTTTTTTAACTCAAACTATAGGAATAATGGTCTTACTTTTTGTTTCAGGCTCAGGCAATGAACTGATAACTGACGATCCAAAATTTTGAGTTTTATACTACACCTTTCTGCTAAACATTTCGTACGACATTGAACTTTGTTTGAAAGTTTTCCCTAATTGAGATAGTTAAACTAAAATGTTTTCACATTGGAATAAAATATTTTTACCAAACAATGTAGCTTAATGTACACTATTTTCAAAATTAGTTCATCTTGTTCAAAGATTTCTGCCGATAAATAAAACAACCTTATCTCTTTTAAATGTTAGTACCTACACGAGTCTATTAAACATACAATTAGTACCGGGCTAATATCCCATGACACATCTGTATCAATTGGTTATCAATTGTACTAACTATGAGATTGAAACAGTCATATGAAATGTAAAATGTATTATAAAAGATGTGTTTACTTATTTATGTTTTGTTTATCTCAATCAAAAAAGTATACTTGCGGTGTTAAAAATATCTAAAAAAGACAAGCTATATTTATTGTACATACCATGTTGTTTGTTACTTTGGTGTAGAAAAGATACGAATACAAAATTATTATTTTTTGAAATTTAGGAATAATAATATTATCTATACATTACATACATACGTGTAAAACCTTAGGAGAATTTGTTGACAAATACGGTGGAGAATACATTTTTGCTCATTTAATACGAGAGAGAGAGGAGAGCTTAAAAATATTTTAATGCAAAGAATATTACTTTGGGAACTGAAACTGAAGACTTTGGAAACAGATAATAAACACTAGAAGACCACTTAATAAACAGCAAAATAAAACTACTTTATAACTGTAGGTTATTCATTCATGTTAGTTTATTGATATTTCGGTTACTTCTATTAACACCTTTATACATACCTACACATATATCCTCACACTACTTTTATAACTTGGTTATAAAGCTTTAACAAAATATAAGATTACTTTTTCGTTTATGGGATTTCCGTCCTTTAAGTAATAAAATATTTATACTTTTGGTGGTTATTCATCCATTGAATTATCAAAATTGTCTCACTCTGTAAAAATAATTACATGACAAAACTTTACATTCAATGAGGGAACACACATACATACATATACGCACGCCGTTATTTCAAATTCGGGTAGGCAGAGACTATCGATCGCCACTTCGTACGATCCTGACAAACCTCTCATGCTTCGTCTACATCCATCAATCTGTTCATACATGCTCTTTTATTCTTCATACTTCGGACGCCTGCCTTTTTCAGCACACACTCCGGCCATCCTCTACTAACATTACCTCCCACATTAGCTCTATAGATACCTTTTACCAATTCAATCATCCATCCTCTCGATGTGACCAAACCATCTCAACATTTTTTTTTTCTATCTTACTTACAATATCATCTTTTACACCACACCTTTCACGAATCACGTCATTCCTCACACGATCACATAACCTTACATTACAAACTTTTCTGAGAGAATACAGGAGGAGGAGGAGGAAAAAGAAGGAGGCTGACGATTGGAAGTTTGTTGTGATTTGAAATGAATTGCAACCCACTTCGATGTGTACTATGTTCTATAAAAATAATAAATGATCAATGTTGCATTACTCTATCAACAGATAAGCGTAATCCTACATTAAAAATATGTATAGTTAGAAAGTGACTCTATAAAGCGTGTTAATGAAATAAGGGACTTAGGGGTCAAACGACAGTTTAATACGAACTGTTCGAGGATTTGTCAACATTAGAGGAGCTATAACATCTTTATCTAAATTCGACCTCTCTTCTGTCTCATATAAACATCAATGTCCCACAGAAGACATTGCGCCATGCTCGTACCAATTGCAAGCTCAAATGTCGTTAATAATAACAATCCATAGAATGTATCAATTATATAACTCCATTTGCAATAATAAAGAAGAAGTTGACCCCTCCGATATTTATCATGACTCTCTACGTTCGTTTCGTAAAAAATGAATAGAAATAATTTAATACTAATATAATATTAATAATAGTCTCTTTGGTACTATTCTATGCCCATCCCTTGGGGATGTTGAGATCGTGGGCTTGACTGAAGGAGTGTTGGCTTGGCAAACATTAGTGGGCGGGCAGGATTTACACGAAAATAAATGTGTGCAAAGGCAGTGGGATGAGCCAATACGCAAACTAACTACCGAAAGCCTTATGCGCAATGCTGTTGACATTGCGGAAAAGGCGCGATTGTTAGCCTCGACACAACCAGAAGCTGGTTTCTGGTTGAATGCGATTCCTTCCCATAACGTTGGGACATTGCTTAATCGAACCACTTTGACCTTCTCTATTTGTTTGAGATTAGGATTACGCACTAAACGAACCGCACAGATGTCGTTGTGGTGACTGGGTGGATGCATTGGGTCGACATGGACTTTCTTGTCAGCGAAGTGCCGGCCGTTAATCCAGACATGCAACGATCAATAACATCTTAAGGCGTGCATTAGTAAGTGTAGGTGTTCCATCCATTTTAGAGCCAAGTGGTTTAACACGCGATAGTGGAAAGAGGCCGGACGGCATGTCACTGATCCCCTGGGCTAACGGGTTTCCGTTAGTTTGGGATGCGACATGTGTCAATACTTTCGCCGGTTGCCACGTAGCTTCCGCTTCTCGCAGGGTTGGTTCAGCGGCTACTATTGCTGAGGCCAACGAAAAACTGAAATATTCCTCTCTACCCCAAGGATATTATTTTGTCCCCTTTGGGGTGGAGAGTTTGGGGCCTTGGGGTCCGGAAGCACGTGGTTTTTATAAAGATTTAGCTTGTCGTCTTATTGAAACAACTGGGAACCCAAAGGCAGGGTCTTTCCTTGGACAAAGACTTAGCATTGCCATACAACGCGGCAATGCTTCCAGCGTCCTAGGTATCCTTCCCCGAGAAGAGGAGCTGGAAGATGTTTTTAGATTTTTAGTTTTTAGGTATCTATTTTAATTATGTAAATAAAAGTTTTTTTTTTATTTATATATATTTCTTTTTGTACCTGATGTATATAACTAGGTAGTTTTTAATTTAGTAAATATTTTTTTATTATATTTAGTAAAAGTTAACACAGTACTAAAAACTTTACTTTAAGAAAATCTATTTTAATTTATTTTATTACTTTTTTATACAAGACGTTAACTTTTTAATTTGATCTCAATTTTAATTCAATTTCAATTAATATATAATACTAGCTTTTTGCCCGCGACTACGTCCGCGTGGACTACATTTTTTGCATCCAATTTACATCCAAAATACCAAAACACTATCTAACTACACTAACTTCTGTTTTTTTGTATTTATATTCCCGTGGGCGCTGTAATAGATATAAAGAACATTGAGACTTTTTAAGTGATTATTGGGCGATGCAGTTGGACGGTTGGACGGACCCCATTCAACTTCCAAAAGTGGATAAAAAATTACTATCTCTGGAGCTGTGGCTACCCTTTTTTGGGATTTATAGCCGTTAGTATATTCTCATGATTGATTGATTGATGGATGAATTTCATACATTCCTTTTTGTAGTTGTTATATCAGTCAATCGCATCAAGATTCAAATTTCTAGATACATTGTATTTATACTTAGATCAAAAATCGGTATAATATATTTCAATCTCTTTTGGGGGTGAGTTCCAAAAAACCATTTTAATTGTTCATAAGAAACATGAAATAAACCATTTTGTAACCAAGTTTCTATGTTAAAAAATGAAAATATCTTGAGTAAGTATGGATAGCAGTTTGGCGACCCGGTGCTGCCCCCTACACTGTGTGAGAGATTGCAATCATCGGTCAACAGATAGCGTTACTGAATTAACATTGAGATATTTACTATTATTTACAAACTATGCTTGTGTGAGAGAGTAGCATCCCGCACCAAAGCAAAGAGTTGTAGTAAAGAGTTGGTTGTTAATGTAGAATAGTTGGGACCCGGCGGCGAGTAGCGTCATGTCGCTGGTGGTGGCGCGACGCATGACGAGCGGCCGCTGCCAGGACGCCCCGGCTCCTTCTCTATCACATAATAATAATAATAAGATTTTATTTGCCTTCTTTTAAATACATAACTACATAAACAACATGAGGAAAATACAAAAAGACAAAATGGTTTAGAGCTCGGTCTATTCACTGTAAGTGGATAGCGCCGATTTTCAGCTCTGACCATGACTTAAAGCTAACTTAAAACTAACTTAAGACTAAGTGCACGAACACAGATGCACACACATACACAGAAACATCAATCCTTACTCACACATGCATTCATGCAAGCATTCTACATACACACACACACACACACACACACACACACACACACACACTATCACATAAGCATTTGAATTTAAATAAAGATTAAATATGTAAATAAATTAATAGAATATAATAATTATAAAGAATAAATCAATAAATAGATAGATATACATATTATGGATAGAAAACTAAAAATTTATTAATAAAAACATAATATAAAAATATTTTATAAATTAAATATATAAGACAAATATAAAAATGTAATACATAGATAAGTGTATAGCGCTAAACAGAGTAAGCCCTCATTCGAATTTCATAGTTGAAGCACAACCATACTGTACAGCGAATTCGTTATACTGTGATGTAATTAACCATGTGCGAAGTTTTTTCCGAAAACACTGAATTGATTGAACATTTTTGATAGGTGGTGGGATGTCGTTCCAGCATTTAGAGGCTACTATTTTAAAGCAGCCCTTGGTTCTAGTAAGGCTGTGCTTCGGCAATATAAGAATATTTCGGCGTTCGCGGTTCGAAAATTTAAGTTTTTCAAATAAGTATTTTGGAGTTTTCCTCTTGATCACATTAAAAACCAAACAAGATAATTTAAGTATTCGTGTATACGAGATGTTGAGCAAATTCCGTTCTATGAGGTGTGGGGTTATATGTTGGCGGGGAGGGATGCAAAAACAATATCGCATTCAGGCATTCTGAATACGTTGTACTTGTTTTTCAGTCTTTCCTAGTAAACAAGGACCGTAGACTATGTCACAATAACCCAATTGGGACAGAATTAAGCTCTCACATAACTTAAGTCGTACGGTTGAACTTAAAAATGGTCTTATTTAATATAGACTGCTTAGGGCAGCAAAACTTTTGCCAATTTTAACATCAACATGTTTTTGAAAGTTGAGATGCTGGTCAAAGTGAAGGCCAAGGTTCCGTACGCATTCCTGAAAGGGCACCATTACTCCATCAACTAAAATGGTCGGTTGTAACTCCTTAATCTTGTTTACCTGATTAGGTGTGCCGCAGATCAAAGCCATGGTTTTGTGAGGGTTTATTAACAGATGATGATTTTTGGACCACTCTACAATTCTCTCAAGATCCTTATTGAAGTTCGTCAGGCTATTCCAAAATTCGACACTGTCTGCAGGAATATAATATAATATATATAATAGCTGAGTGTCATCCGCGTACAAATGATAGCTGCAGCTTTTTATGACCCTAGATACACTGGCTGTATAAATAGTGAAAAGCGTCGTGGGACATGACGTCTAGGGTCACATCCTTTCGTTCCAATCAACATGACAATATGCACCGCACCTTCCCCATCTCCCTCTGGAAGTTTGGTTATTTCGAGATCTTTGCTAACAGTTCCTGGTCCCTTTAGTTTATTTCTCGTGTGAGCTCCCATATTACCTCTTCGCCATTGGTATCGTTCCTTTCAATATTGCCTAAACTCTATTCTAGTACGTTCTTACTGTGTTTATGTTCTTTCATTCTAGAGTTACATACTCCCAAAGTATTTTTGACTTAAAGTAAGAAAGAAAACATTTATTTATTGCTATGCACACTGGGTTAAACATACATGACACATAAAACTAGTATAATATTAAGTTAAGGTTGGTATTTTTAACAACAAAACAAAACTATTAGTCCAAAATCTATAAAAAAAATATAAAATATAAAGATAAAAACCAACCAAACTGTATCATAAAGTAATAAAATCATTGAGAACATGTCATAAAAATAGCCTGCGTAGCAATGAATTGGCAGATGAGTCAAACTTCACGAATATGGTTAGAAAACGATGTCTCTATGATACTCTTGAAAGAAAGCAAACGAACTTCGTGAGTGTAAGTTGTTCCGTACTATTTTTATTTACATCCTTTGGGATCGGGTCTGTATTAGCGTAAGATTTCACGAAGGTGTCCTATGCGGTCGGTTAACCCTTGATTCGGGTGCATTTTAGGGCAAACCCACACACGTGGCATCTTTTTCTTTTACTGTATGCCTACACAAGCTTGATGATAAATTACATGGCGAATTAACAATAACGAACAGCGCCATCTGTCCTTGTTATAGGCTGGTTGTATATGCTCCGCATTCAGATATTATTAATCAAAGATTGTAATATAACAAACATTACCTCAGTTCAGCGAGTACAGAAATAATCGTCTAGATGGTGCTGATATAAAAATTTAAGAACTACTGTTTGAGGCCGCTCATTTACCGGGTTGAAGGTTTTCTTTCCGTGATAGAGTGCATCGTACATTCGATCATATACGTTGGTAAACATTATCCAAAAGCAAAAAACACCTAAACAATACAAAGAAGCATATTTAGGTGAACAAGATTTTTCATCATATCTCGATATCCATTAAAAGAAGATCAAATGAGTATTCACCTCTTGTATCAAATGTTGTTAAACGTTAAAAACTTTCTTTATTATATTAATTTTAATCGGAACAAAAGGACATGAACAATATTAGTTATTTGGAAAGTATTAAAATGATAGTCACGGTTAAACTTTTTGTTTCGTAATTGTCATCTTCATTTCATCAAAACTATTACTTATTCTAATTATATTAATGGTATTGACGATAGTTAGTATTACATGACGTTAAAAATATATATAATTGTTTATAGCATTCTATTTAAGATTCATCTTAATTTACATTAATACTTATTAAGTATAAATTAACATAAATCTTTAAGCTTCGGTACTCTAAACTCGTGATTTTAAAAATCTTCCCAGTCACTTAAATAAACCAGATTTTATTAATAAACACTTTTTGACCGTGCATATCCTGATATGTTCACGCAAATACGTCCAAGCTCGACTATTATAACACCAATAGATTCTCCTCATCAATTTTTGAAATCAATCATGTGACGTCTGATAATATTTTCAAAACATTGCAAAAGTTGCAATCTAATGCACAAGGCATCGACATCGCTGCTGCACAGCTGTCTCTAATGTCCTGGAAGTTCCCAGACACCACAATTCTGCATTTCGGGGAAGTTTCAAGTACGCCGCCACAAAATGCTGGAACAACATTCACTCACCACTAAGGAGTCTAATGAGCGTTTACAGCCTCAAAATTAAATTAAATCAATATTTATTATATATACAATCAAACGGTGGCCAAAATCTATAGTCGTATATTGCCCATAATAGTGTGTTGTATATAGTATGTATGTGTAATTTATATAATTATTTATTCATATCAATAGTAACTTAATAGTTTACATTTTAAAATTATGTCCTGTCTTAATTAATAATTCCGTTTTTTTGTTGGTCATATTATGTAATTTTATCGTCTTCATAAATACTGTGTTCGTATATTTTAACTGTCCTTAGATTTGTTAGGATTTTCAACCATTTATTGTATTTAATAGTCGTTATTTCAGTTAAAAGTGTAAATATATTTGTTTTGTTGTTTTTACTTGGTTTTAATTTAATTTCTGCTGACGTACTGTGTAGTGATATTACAATGAAAAGGCTCACAATGAAAACCAAATTTGGTTTTGTGTATGCAAACATACGTGCACTCGTATGTATTGTATGGTACTCAAATAAAAAAACACTTATTGTGGGTCCAATTTGGCAAAAACATTCATATCATAATTTTATATTATTGTGTATTGTATATGTGTGCTGAATTAAAATATATCTTTTCTTTTCTTATGTTTTCCAATAATACCGGACTAACTATCGTATTGGTTGTAATTCTTGTCAAAAAAAACAAGTCAACGATTTCCCGATGTTTCACTAGTATCGAAAAATGGGACTTTTTCCACAGATTTAGAGAAGATTAAAGAGGTGTCATCAGCAAAAATACTATATCCGATCCTTTCTCTCTCATGCAGCACCTGAGACACCTGGTGTTCAGAGTACGCACGTTTTTCTTGAACAGTGAATTCACATAATAGGGGGCAAGCCTATCATCGTTTTATGCGAATATACTGTCACAGGTCTAACTACAGCTTAGCTTTATAACCCTGCTAAGGTTGTCCCGACACTCCCCTCAGGTGTCCCTAGACCCCTCATTCTCATCTTGACTCATCCCAATCATGTCCCATCACCATCACACACGATTCCTGTTCCGAGTCATCACTACTCAACCCAAAACTTCCCACTCAGGTATGTGAAAAAAAAAAACGATTTCATTCGGTAAGTATAAGTTATATGTGTGTGTATTTATTTATTTACTAGTGGATCGTCCCAGCTTCGCACGGGTAGCGTTGTTTTTTTAAATATCTGAGGTTTCTTTCTTCAGTCACTGCTCAAGCATTGTGAAATTCAGCGTAATGTTTTCAATTTATTAAATTCATAGCACTCCCGTTGTTAACAGTGTAGTTTGGTGATTTTGAATGCGCTTTAATGAACGGTTCAGTATTCCCGTTTAATAGCAAATTTTGGAATAAAACGCCATGAAGTATTTATAACAATCTAAAAAATAGTCAATACGTTATGAAGGATGCAACTACTGGCGCCATCTAGTATGTTATATGTAAATTAGTAAAGATTTGGTTTCGATCACGGGCGCGATGGCTTATATTATGTATAATTTTGGTATTTGTCTACCGATTTCTATGATTCTTTTTTTATTAAATAGGTAATAATGTTACCTTTTTTAAATTAGGGATGAGTGAGAGGTTTACAAACGTAAGAGTAAATAAATATAATCAGGATGTTCCGAACTGCTAAGCTATCAGGAATTACACGTGTTATTGTGAGTCAACCATAAAAGATAGACATATACTGTTGAGGATTTTTTTTTAGATAATTTTATGAAGAATATTTCCGCCACACATGATTTCTATGTAAGTTTAACCATTAAGGCTGCACACGCGACGGAAGCTTAAAAAATGGAGTAACTTCTCCCGTTTTCCCCAAATTTCCCGAAATTCCCCTTTATTTCTCTGCTGGAAAGTATACAAAAACCTGCGCAGGAGTATGAAGAATAATTGTACCAAGTTTCGTTAAAATCCGTCGAGTAGTTTTTGTTTCCATAAGGAACATACAAACCGACAGACAGACAGACAGACAGACAGACAGACAGACAGACAGACAGACAAAAATTTTACTGATTGCATTTTTGGCATCAGTATCGATCCCTAATCACCACCTGATAGTTATTTTGAAAATATATTTCATGTACAGAATTGACCTCTCTACAGATTTATTATAAGTATAGATTTCAAAAAGGCACAGTAACAAAATTTATTTCAAAAAGGCACAGTAACAAAATATAGACTATACAATATAATATATTACATTTACAAAACATCATTTCAAGACTGTTTTCTAATTAATACTGTACACAACATTCACAAGACATGATTGAGATTTACACAAAATATCTGTTTAATAGTATTAAATTATTATTGTTATTATTTATATGAAAATTATTAAAAAAAATTTTGTTATGTTATTTTTTTTGTTTATATATTATGGTAATTAGCTTAAAGGTATTAACATACATACATACATATCCTCACGCCATTAGTTCCCATTGGGGTAGGCAGAGACTATTGATCGCCACTTCGCACGATCCTGACAAACCTCTCTAGCTTCGTTTACATCCAACAATCTTTTCATACATGCTCTTTTATTCTTCATACTTCGGACGCCAGCCTTTTTGAGCACAATCTCAATTTGGTCCAAGTGTGTTCTCCGTGGTCGTCCTCTACTAACACTACCATCCACACTAGCTCTATAGGTCCCTTTTACCAATTTTCTATCATCCATCCTCTCTATGTGCCCAAACCATCTCAACATTCCTTTTTCTATCTATCTAATATATTTACAACACAAACACACACACACACACACACATACACACACACGCACATGCGCACTCAACCGCACACACATACTATTAAATAAACTGGTATAAATTTACATTCTAAGATAATGATTCAAAATCATTATAATTTGTATTTTTTTATTATTTTTTTAAAAAAATCTTTTTTCTTAATTTACCTTTACCTGTATAACGAATGCCCTTAAGTATCCTTTAAGTTGTATTTTTTATTTTTTGTTCTGCATTTGTGTTAATTTGTTATTTGATTACTTTCTTTTTCACTCAATCATATTTTCAATTTTTAATTGACTGTTTTGTTTTCATTCAAATATTAGTAAATAAGTCCTGGACCCCAATGTAAAGACCTTCTGGGAAGTCTGCCTCCCGCACTACGGGCAACCCTTTTGGGAGGCAGTGCATTGTAATTTTATTTTATATTATGTGTAATATTTGGATCCAATAAATCTTTTTTTTTTTTTTTTACAATATCATCTTTTACACCACACTTTTCACGAATATCACTATTTCTCACTCGGTCACATAATCTAACATTACAAATGTTTCTGAGGGACCTCATCTCTACTGCATTCACTCTGCTCTCATGCTTCTTCTGCCACACCCAACATTCGCTTCCATACATAAGCGTAGGAACAAGAACATCATCATGCACAGCAATTCGGGCCTTTTCAGACATCCATGAACAAATTGAAGAGCCACGGAGAAGCTACACATCCCTGTCGGACACCCCTAGAGATTCCGAACCAGTCAGTGTTTTCCCCGTTTACTCTTACACATGCACTAGAATCCTCATAGAGTGATACCAATGCACGTATAAGTTGACTCCCCAAACCGAACTTGGATAACATCTCCCATAAACACTTTCTTACCACCCTATCATAACGCCTTCTCTAAATCAATGAAGGAGCAATACACCTTTTTACCAGTATTAACTTAACTTAAAAATAAATTATTTACAAATTAAAAACTAATAGTACTATTTACAATTTTAAACTATTTCCAAAAATTAAGAGCATCATTTAACAATGTATTTTGGAACAAATGTAATGAGCAATCAAAAATATCCATTTCCAGGCTATAAAAGTTGTATAACTGACACATTCTTCGCAGAGGAACCAACCGTGATAGCCCAGTGGGTAGAACACTCGGTTATCGTGCAAACGACTAGTGTTCAAATCCTGGGTCGGGCCTACACCAATTTGTCTTTTCTAAAGACATATGTGTGGTTAATTTATCATGGTTGTTAACGGTGAGGGAAAACATCGTGAGGAAACCCACATGGCTGAGTTGTACTTAGTCATGTGACAGTGTATTCGTACAAAAACGGCGATAGGCCTGCCCCCTATCACGTGAGTACACTGTCCATGCAAAACGTGGGTACTCTTAACACCAGGTGACAAAGTCACGTGATGTTCAGAAGTATTAGTACCTCTGCCAACCCCTTCGGGGATATTCGGCGTGAACGTTTATGTTTATATGTTTATTATTCTTCGCAGAGGATGATTCTGGCTTATATTATTTTTAAATGTTGGAAAAGTAAACAAACCTTGATTTCGGATTAACCGCGATGGCACTTTGATTTGTAATTGGCCTAAAAGGCAACTGTCAAAACTTCATTAGCAATTTTATGAAGAGTACAGAGATATATGAAATGTCGTAATCGGTCTTCGTATTCGGGTGGTTTCCGTCTCATACCAAATCTAGAGCACACCGATCTTATAAATCGACGTTGAATTGACTAAATCCTATCAATATGGGTTTTTTTATATTGGGTACCATACTGTACTGGTGAGCAGTATTCCAAAACACTTTGAACCAAAGATATGTACAGTATTACCCATGATTCAGGATTTTTAAATGGTTTAGAGTTTCGGAGTACAAATGAAAGAATTCTATTCGCCTTTGAGCAAACATAATCACAGTGTGCTCTAAAAGATAATTTAGAATCAAAATATACTCCTAAATCACGTACAACATTGACACGCGAAAGAAGGCAGGTATTTATTTTGTAGTTATATGATATGGGATTCTGGAAAGATATTATTTGACATTTATCGGTATTGAGCGTCATTCCGTTAAGAGAACACCAATCAACGACAGTATCGATATCATTTTGGAGTTCAATGCAGTCAATTTCACTATCTATATGTGTATATATTTTAATGTCGTCTGCGTAAGCCAAACAGTGACTTTTTATGATTTTCAGCAAATCATTGATGAATATAATAAATAAGAGCGGTCCCAGATTGGAACCCTGAGGTACTCCAGAAGTTTGAACGAAAATTTCGGAGTCACAACCATTCACTGATACTAATTGTGACCTATTCAGAAGGTAGGATGTTAACCAGCGGTGTACATTCCCATGAATGCCTAAATGATACGCCTTAGCCTGGACAATTTAATGGTTAACTAAATCAAAGGCCTTCCGAAAGTCCGCATACATTGCGTCTACTTGTATTTTTTCATTAAATAAGTCACAAAGGAAAGAACTATATTTAAAAAGGTTTGTAAGTGTTGACTTTCCAGAAACGAAACCATGTTGAATTGGGCTGATGTTTATGTGTGTTATACTGTATAATTTTAGCGCAATACACACTGAGTACGCTGAGCCGCCCACATTTCCCGGCGACACGACCCGGCGGTCTGTGTTAAAAGAATTATTTAGTAAAATTAAATAATGTCGGCGGCCCGGCGGGCTAAGTGTTTATTGCGCTTATCTTTGAAAAATTTGTTAAAATTTAATTTGAATGTTTTTGTTCATGATAACCTCATGTGGTGATTATTACTAATAAATAAAGGAAAGAAAAAATTCGACACAGGCGGGGCGCGCTGGCAGCCATTGACACGATAGCTCAATTGACAGAGCGACGGGGGCGTATACCCGAGGTCGCGGGTTCGATTCCCGCCTGTGTCGAAATTTTTCTTTTCTTTATTTATTCTTTATTTATCAGTAATAATCCCCACATGAGGTTTAGGCGTTCTCAACATTTGCATTCTATCTGAAAAGGTAGATATTGTAAAAAAAATCGGAGGTAGGGAACGCAAACACTACTTAAAAAAATGTAAAAGATATAAAGGATAAATTGACACGGTAGCTCAATTGGCAGAGCAACGGGGGCGTATATCCGAGGTCACGGGTTTGATTCCCGCCTGTGTCGAAATTTTTCTCTCCTTTATTTATTCTTTATTTATTTGTTACTATTTTTACAACTACTAATTATTGTTATTTTCGACATCCGATAATAAAGTTAAAACAGTGCAAAACATTATCAACACCCAAACAGGCTGATATAATCAGGATAATTAGACTTAGTTTTGCATGAAACCTTATGTGGGGATTATTTTATTATATTATTTTATAATAGAAAAATTTCGACACCAGCAGGACTTGAACCCATGTAATCAGGAGTTTTGTGTTCGATATGATCAAGGATAGACTAACTCTATTATGGAAGTCTGAACAAGAACAACTGAAAATTTAAACGCATAGATAATAAAAGCTTATCACTTGTTGAAAAAAAAATGACTTTATTTGCGACACTATGTTTTATTTTAAAGATGTTGGGCCTGTAGGCGAAAAAATATTTAAATCATTTAAATTGAAGAGGTGTGAAAACACAGAAAACAAGGGGTATAGCAGTGAAATTTTCCATAAATTTATTGTAACTTTAGCTCTATATTTGGCAGAAATATATTTCAATTATTTAAAAAAAACTAATAACTAACGCTTTATTCTGATAAAAATAGAGAGACACGCCTTGTATGTGTGCAGTTTCAGATTGCTCGGAACAGATTTCAAACTCCAATTGCTATGAAGGTCACGTATCTGTGTTTATAATTAAAATTTATTTTCAAGTTAAATTGCCGAGTATGTGTAGTATTACTAATTTTGATGCTTATCAGCAAAGAAACCAAACTTTGCTAACATTTCATCATTTGTCATCCATTTTGTGTTGCAAATTTTTTGGCCCGGTTTTTTTCCCATTACTTCTTATCCATTAGTATACAGATACAAACACTACACCTGCCTTTTTTAGAACGTTCGCTATCTAGTCAGTACTCCTATTAGTCAGGGTGAGACAGAAGAACGACTATATAGAACTATATTATTATAAGGGTAACTATAAATGTTCAATAAAAGAAAATCTTTATTTTATTTGATTATATTAAGTTTATATTGTAGTTTTTATTAAAAATATTATGATTACAAAATATAATAAATTATTATACATAGGTATTTTGGTAACTATACTTAAAGTTATCTTAAGATTAAGTAATAAATTAATATAAATTTAAGAACATTAAGAACAATAACCTTACAAATGAATAAATAAATATATTCAAGTAAGGTAATAAAGTATCACATTAACTTAAAAAAGTATAAATTAATATAAAAAGGATAACAGTCCACTGAGTTAATAGCATCTGACTTAAAACAACCATTAGTCCTTGGGCATCGTATAAATTAATTGTCATTGTGCAGTAAAATATATTTTAAAGTCTCATGTCATCTAAACAAGCTGTTTTTTCGAGAATTTATACAAAGTTTTAGGAACAGATTTATACAGGGAAATATTTATTCATTATCAATAAACAATACATCAGGAACACAGACTGGTTCAGGTTTGATAACGTTTACCCATAAAACTGCTTCAGGAATGGAAGACGAAATAAAGTAAGGTACAAAATTTTGACCCGATTCTACTCCGCTAATGAAGTTCGAAGAACCACCGCCGCCTATGTATCCAGTAGATCCACCACCATTTACAAAGTTGGTAGAGCCCCCACCTCCTATGTAACCTAGTCCACCACCACCAATGTAACCTAGTCGTCTAATCCCTGAGAAACCGTTTAAGCTTCCACCACCGATGTAACCAGATGATCCACCTCCACTAACAAAGTCCGATGAACCACCGCCGCCTACGAATCCAGAAGATCCACCCCCATTTATAAAGTTGGTGGAACCTCCACCTCCTATATAACCCAGTCCACCACCACCAATGTAACCTAGTCCACCACTCCCTCTAATCCCTGAGAAACCGTTTAAGCCTCCACCACCGATGTAACCAGACGATCCACCTCCACAAACGAAGTCCGATGAACCACCGCCGCCTACGTATCCAGAAGATCCACCACCATTTATAAAGTTGGTGGAGCCTCCACCTCCTATGTAACCTAGTCCACCACCACCAATGTAACCTAGTCCTCTAATCCCTGAGAAACCGTTTAAGCCTCCACCACCGATGTAACCAGATGATCCACCTCCACTAACGAAGTCCGATGAACCACCGCCGCCTACGAATCCAGAAGATCCACCACCATTTATAAAGTGGGTGGAACCTCCACCTCCTATGTAACCTAGTCCACCACCACCAATGTAACCCAGTCCTCTAATCCCTGAGAAACCGTTTAAGCCTCTACCACCGATGTAACCAGATGATCCACCTCCACTAACAAAGTCCGAAGAACCACCACCGCCTACGTATCCAGAAGATCCACCACCATTTATAAAGTTGGTGGAACCTCCACCTCCTATGTAACCTAGTCCACCACCACCAATGTAACCTAGTCCACCACCACCAATGTAACCTAGTCCACCACTCCCTCTAATCCCTGAGAAACCGTTTAAGCCTCCACCGCCGATGTAACCAGATGATCCACCACCATTTATAAAGTTGGTGGAACCTCCACCTCCTATGTAACCTAGTCCACCACCACCAATGTAACCTAGTCCACCACCACCAATGTAACCTAGTCCACCACTTCCTCTAATCCCTGAGAAACCGTTTATGCCTCCACCGCCGATGTAACCAGATGATCCACCTCCACTAACGAAGTCCGATGAACCACCGCCGCCTACGTATCCAGAAGATCCACCACCATTTATAAAGTTGGTGGAACCTCCACCTCCTATGTAACCTGGTCCACCACCACCAATGTAACCTAGTCCACCACCACCAATGTAACCCAGTCCTCTAATCCCTGAGAAACCGTTTGAACCTCCACCACCAATGTAACCAGATGATCCACCTCCACTAACGAAGTCCAATGAACCACCGCCGCCTACGTATCCAGAAGTTCCACCACCATTTATAAAGTTGGTGGAACCTCCACCTCCTATGTTACCTATTCCACCACCACCAATGTAACCTAGTCGTTTAATCCCTGAGAAACCGTTTAAGCTTCCACCACCGATGTAACCAGATGATCCACCTCGACTAACGTAGTCCGATGAACCACCGCCGCCTACGAATCCAGAAGATCCACCATCATTTATAAAGTTGGTGGAACCTCCACCTCCTATGTAGCCTAGTCCACCACCACCAATGTAACCCAGTCCTCTAATCCCTGAGAAACCGTTTGAACCTCCACCAATGTAACCAGATGATCCACCTCCACTAACGAAGTCCGATGAACCACCGCCGCCTACGAATCCAGAAGATCCACCACCATTTATAAAGTTGGTGGAACCTCCACCTCCTATGTAACCTAGTCCACCACCACCAATGTAACCTAGTCCACCACCACCAATGTAACCTAGTCCACCACTTCCTCTTATCCCTGAGAAACCGTTTAAGCCTCCATCGCCGATGTAACCAGATGATCCACCTCCACCTCCTATGTAACCTAGTCCACCACCACCAATGTAACCTAGTCCACCACCACCAATGTAACCTAGTCCACCACCACCAATGTAACCCAGTCCTCTAATCCCTGAGAAACCGTTTGAACCTCCACCACCAATGTAACCAGATGATCCACCTCCACTAACGAAGTCCGATGAACCACCGCCGCCTACGTATCCAGAAGTTCCACCACCATTTATAAAGTTGGTGGAACCTCCACCTCCTATGTTACCTAGTCCACCACCACCAATGTAACCTAGTCGTTTAATCCCTGAGAAACCGTTTAAGCTTCCACCACCGATGTAACCAGATGATCCACCTCCACTTACGAAGTCCGATGAACCACCGCCGCCTACGTATCCAGAAGTTCCACCACCATTTATAAAGTTGGTAGAACCTCCACCTCCTATGTAACCTAGTCCACCACCACCAATGTAACCCAGTCCTCTAATCCCTGAGAAACCGTTAAAGCCTGAACCACCGATGTAACCAGTTGATCCACCTGCACTAGCGAAGTCCGATGAACCACCGCCGCCTACGTATCCAGAAGATCCACCACCATTTATAAAGTTGGTGGAACCTCCACTTCCTATGTAACCTAGTCCACCACCACCAATGTAACCTACTCCTCGTACCGCTGAGACACCGTTACATACTCCACCTTTGATGTAACCAGATGATCCACCTCCACTTACGAAGTCCGATAAACCACCGCCGCCTACGTATCCAGAAGATCCACCACCATTTATAAAGTTGGTAGAACCTCCACCTCCTATGTAACCTAGTCCACTACCACCAATGTAACCCAGTCCTCTAATCCCTGAGAAACCGTTTAAGCCTCCACCACCGATGTAACCAGTTGATCCACCTCCACTAGCGAAGTCCGATGAACCACCGCCGCCTACGTATCCAGAAGATCCACCACCATTTATAAAGTTGATGGAACCTCCACTTCCTATGTAACCTAGTCCACCACCACCAATGTAACCTAGTCCACCACCACCAATGTAACCCAGTCCTCGTACCGCTGAGATACCGTTACATACACCACCATTGATGTAACCAGATGATCCAGTGCCACTAACAAAGTCCGATGAACCACCGCTGCCTACGTATGCAGTAGACCCACCACCATTTATAAAGTTGGCAGAACCTCCACTTCCTATGTAACCAAGTCCACCACCACCAATGTAACCCAGTCCTCTTATTCCTGAGACACCGTTTAAGCCTCCACCAGCGATGTAACCAGATGATCCACCTCCACTAACGAGGTCCGATGAACCACCGCCGCCTACGTATCCAGATAAGACACTGCTTCCAAGTTCCGAAAATTTACTTGAACCCGCTCCTCCGAAATAAGCAGCTGATCCACAGCCTCCAATGGATCCTATTGAACCTCCGCCGCCTACGAAATCTGACGATCCACTGCTTCCTATGTATCCACTGTATCCACCCAAACCACCGCTCCCGATGTTTCCACTGGTTAGGTAAACGGGAGATTGAACGTAAATTCCAGCTCCATTTGTTGCGTCATTAACATTATTCGACCACCAGCATGGTGTTAACTGTTGAATAATAAGAAACATGTTCAATTAAATCATAAAATAGAGAGTTATCATCGGAGAGCAAAGTGCTCCTAGCATAGCTTATTGACACATCGGTCGTGTTAACTGGTTTTTTTTTTAGTTTATTTGGATTAATTAAAAACAGTTAGGAAGTTAATTTATTTAAAATTAACAAAGATGCATACTTGTCATTATTTTCAATACGTTCAGCAAAATCACATTAAATTATATTTTGGTTAACCAAAAAAAATATATCTACAATTAAGTGTTGAAAATCACGAACAAGTAAATGAAAAAAATAAAACCAAAATTGTGATACATACACATGGTACAGCCGCAGGCAAACACACTGTCGTTGTTAGTATTGCCAAGAAGCCTGTTAAAAAAAACAAAAAGAAAAATTTTAGGCGTGTTACATAATTTACAATAAAGTGTGAATATCTTCAATACTAGAAATTGCACCGAAAGGTAGAATCTACAACGCAAAAATCTTAGCAGGGTAAGGAAAACCATCATTATACAAATTCGATTGCAGTTACAAATTCGTTGACATTCTTCGGCAAGCAAGATCAATTCGAAATATAACCATTGATATCATAACTTCTATATTCAGATTTTTTGTATCGTCGAATTTTGGCAGCTGTCATTTCTTGACATGTCAAACCTTTCTGACCTAGCTCATTTTTCAAATTTTATACCATTCTGAACATCTGACTCTATTCTTTTTAGTAGTTAGATCATAAATCCATTTTATAAAGTGCGGCGCTTCAAATGCAAAAGAGAATTTACGGCGAACAGAAATTTAATAAATATGAAAAAAATGTTAGTTGTGTAGTGTCGGCTTAGAATAGCACTACCCCATTTCTTCCGGTGGGTGTACGTAAGAGGCGACTAACGGTATTAGGGCTTTTAAGAGATTTTTGGGCGATGCGGTTGGAGACCCATCACCAACAACCTTTATTCTACCATCTTTTCCCCACTCAACTTCCAAAAGTGGCTGAGGAATTTATGATTTCTCAGCTCTGGCAACCCCTTTTAGGGATTTATAGTCGTGAGTATATGTATGTATATTATAGTATATATATTATTATTATTATTATAAAACAAAGGGTGAGATTTGCTTTAATTTTTCACAAAGGTTTACTAAACCTGGACTAATTGGGAGTGGGGCCAGCAAAAAAACTAAATTAAACATTTAACATTGATTAAATATCTTGTACGTAATATTGGAATGTTTGTTATGGTTGTATAAGTTTTCTTGAGTTAGTGTATCTTTGGATTTATTTTTTAAAAAGTAAAACATAAATAAATATCTAGTATTTAACTTTTTATTGCCCTTAGAAGAATAATTTTTCCCCTTTCAAGGTGGTAATGCATGCTTTTTTGTTGCAACACTTAAAAAACTGTCAAAATTTCACGAAATTAATGTGGGAATTAATCTGTATACGTTGGAATTAATAATCTGAGTAAAGTGCGAGTTAATGTTTATCATTAATTTTAAATAAAATATTCAGGACAAATATAATAGTTTTACATACAATTACTACGATATTCTAGAAAGGTTTTATCGCTTTAGGGTTGGAGTAACCGTTGCCTGCCGGGCCCGGCCGGGTTGAGAAACGGGTAGGTTTCAATATTCTTAGTCTTGCATATATTTTTACAATACACCTAAGAGTTGCTACCATATAACACTGGTAATGATTGCACTTAGTTTTAATATAGGTTTTAGTTTCAACTTAAATAATCCGATTAATATTATAAATGTGAATGTTTAGATGTTTGTGCGTTTGAGGCAAAAAGCATCTGCAAGTACATAATGTATATGAATGAAATTTGGCAGAATGCTAGATAATGACCCAAATTATAACATAGGATACTTTTCATCCCGCAAATAATTGACCAATGAAATATTCACGCCTGATTGAACTAAGAGTAACGGAAAAAACGCCTTATGCTTTGTCATAAGCAAATTTGACAGTACAAAGTCTGTCGGGTCAGCTAGTAAATTATAATACAATAAGGTAACCTTACGTAAACTATAGTTGGTTTCATGCGTTAATTATATTTTATAAGGTAATTATTTAATCTTGTTTTACTAATGCCGTGCAGTGCAGACTTAGAATGTTACTACCCCTTTCTACCCACGGCTGTCGTGAGAGGCGACTTAGGGTGTGGGGTTTTTTAAAGTGGTTTTTGAGCGATGCGGTTGGAGACCCATCACCAATGATACTTTATTTCTACCATGTTTTCCCCTATTAACTTCCATATGTGGCTGAGGAGTTCGTAGCTCGTTAATATTCTAAAGCTCTGGCTACCCCTTTTTGGGATTTATGGCCGTGAATATAAGTATGTATAATATATAGTATAATAATGTAGTAATGGTAAAAAAAAAACAGTCACTGATTTAATAAAAAGCTACTTTGTACGCTTAAGATCGGTAAAATTAACCTCAATTACTGAGCAGGCGTATTGAAAAGATTATTATATAGTTGCTGTGTAGTGTCGGCTTAGAATAGCACTACCTCATTTCTTCCGGTGTACGTAAGAGGCGACTTATGGTATTAGGGCTTTTTAAGGGATTATTGGACGATGCGGTTGGAGACCCATCACCAACAACCTTTATTTTACCTTTTTTTCCCCACGCAAATTTTAAAAGTGGCTGAGGAATTTCTAATTCCTTAGCTCTGGCTACCCTTTCTAGGGATTTATAGCCGTGAGAATATGTATGTATGTATTATATAGTTAAAATGTCATAAATAACATGTAATACTTACAAGAGATCAAACTGATATATTCCATGGTAGATGACTTTTAATTTCGGTACCACATCTATTCACTTAATTTGTTTCTGTTCACACCTCCTTTTATGAAAGCCGTGAAAATACTGAAACAGAGAAGTTAGCACTTGAACTTATATTTTCAACTATATCCTCTTCAATTCTCTTTGTTGGTCTTATGTGTGAAAAATAAAACGAAACGTTACAAAACTTAAACTTAAAGGTTTGGCTGTCAGCAGACAGTATCCCATTAAGGCAGTTGTCCCACCAGCAACGATGAACGAGTAGCGAGTAAAGCTAGAATATAGAACGAGTTGGCGAGCCGCGGGGAGCGAGGGCGTAGTTCCGATAGTTCTGTAGCTCGGCTATAAAGGAGTGTGCGAGTGAGGCAAGCGATTACTCGCATCACTCACTTTCATATCCGAACTGTAGGGAAATGACCGCTGGTTGCTCTCTCGACGTGAGTTCTAATCGCCGAGCGAGTATCGCTAAGCGAATGTTATCTTTCATAGCTCTGGTCGCTTAGCGACAAACTAGTGAAACGAGTCCTCGCCGGCAGTGTGAACGGTCAGCGATCAACTATTTGTATATGCATCTCTTTTGTTTACACGGAATGTATATCTATTGATACGCTTTTTGAGCGAGAAAATCGCCGATAGTTAGTCGTTCCCTCGCCGTCGGTGGGACAACTGCCTAAACAAGGTTGTTTTATTAAGTTTAACATTAAGTTGATGAAATTGGAACAAAAAATAATATTATTTAATTAACACTCAAGAAGCAACTTTTCCATGAAGGAAACGTTATTATTTTGATCGTATTTGCCTAATTTTAATATGTCTTTGCCTACCCCAATGAGAACTAATAGTGAGCGAATGTGTTTTTGTAAGTATGAAATAAGAATAATATTAAAAGGCTTCCATACCATCAATATGACGGTTGCCTAGTTTTAAATAAAAATATATCTGACTATTAAATAATGGTCTTACTTTTTGTTTCACGCTGTGGCAATCAACTGATGACTGATGCTTCAAAATTTTGCGTTATATACTACCTCTTGGCTAAACACGCCGTACTACTCTGAACTTTGTTTTAAAGTTTTTACTAATTTAAGATTATTAAACAAAAATATTATCACATAGAAATAAAACATTATTGCGTGATATAATAATTTAGGATATAATGTAGCTTATGTAAAATATGTCTAAAGGGTGCGCTTCATTTGATAGAAAATTAAATGATATAAGTTTAAATGGTATACCGTACATTTGATATAGTTTTTACTTGAAACAAAGGCAGTTAATACGAGTATTACTTCTTTCGTATATTTTTGTTTGATAACACATAAAGGGTCTATAAAATCTTATAAATACTTACAGTTCCTGTATTTTTATTTCGTATTATCATTGCTTGATATTATCAATAAGTGATATAAACTACTCTATATACCACTCATGAGATAAAAAAATAATTTTATAAAATGCTGTGCGCTGTTATTACACGAGATGTGATAATCATTATCATATTAAATAAAAAAAAATAGTTTCTACTTTGGGGCAAATTCGACTTAGTTCACTTCTCTTGGTACTGGTCGGCCTTACCCTTAGAGAGTAATTCAGAAAGGCGGAGGCGTGGAGGGTTGCAGCCCCCACCCGATGTGACAAGTAATAGGTGGCTGGGCTCTCCGCAGCGGCTGTGGCTGGTTGCCCACAAAGGCATCCGGCAAGCTGAAGACATAAGAAGAACATATGCGACTCTGCCTTGTTACAGGTTGCAGAGGCTTCCCCTAGCGCCGGAGCACATGCAAACCCAATTGTGTGCATGCCTGAATGTTTGCTTGCTTGCTACACTGCCCACTTGCATGCTGAGCCTCTGTTTTCTTGTATATTTTGGGGATACGACAATAAGTAATTGTAACATTTGAAAATTATATACAATTTATTTTAGAGATATTGATGGTAATATCAATTAAAATTAGATAATCTAAAATTATACCAAACGTTTATTTATCAAATCAGTGGTTTTACCGCAAGGCATTCTATTAAATGATATTATATTTATGTCAGATTTAAGATTTCGATATATATTTTAGCTTTGCTGTGTAGTGTCGGCTTAGAATAGCACTACCTCATTTCTTCCGGTGGGTGTACATAAAAGGCGACTAACGGTATTGGGGCTCTTTAAGGGATTTTTGGGCGATGCTCTTGGAGACCCATCACCAACAACCTTTATTTTTCCATCTTTTCCCCACGCAACTTCTAAAAGTGGCTGAGGAATATCTATTTCCTTAGCTCTGGATACCTCTTCCAGGGATCTATAGCCGTGATTTAAAAAAACTTATAACAAAACTTATACACGTTTTCATAATATTTCAACATTTATATGGAATGAACTTAATGCCTCAAAGTAACACCGTTAAAAAGTTTGAATTAGCATTTCCGCTAAAATAATTAATCGATCCCGGTGGCTACAATACAGCATGCAAAACTAATCTTTATAACTATCACAAATAAAGGTTTAAGTGGCGCGCTCCGACAGTGGCGCCCGGGCGCCCCTCAACCGCGGAAGGGTTAAGAGCATTATATTGTTATATCAAATAAATATAAATTTAATCAATTTACGTCAGACTATTACATAAAATGAGGATAAATATTGTAAGAGGAGACTAAGGGTATGGAGCTTTTATTTATTTTCTACCATCTTATCCTCTATCAACTTCCAGCTCTGGCTGCCCCTTTTTGGAATTTTTGGCCGTGCGCCATTATGTATGTATTAGTTATGGAACAAAGTGATAAATTGGGCAGTATGCATAATGCTCGGTCATTATGAAAAATGCCCAATAGAGAATATGAGAGTGCAATTTAATAATAATTATTAAAATAATCAAATTAACCTTATTTATATTATAAATATTGACCATCACCCTTTGGGCAGACTTATTTAATTTCATATTTTTGGTGGTATTGTCATTTAACTTAAAATAAACTAAATATTAAACTACTTGAAGTCAGACAAAAGGCAGGCGTCCGAAGTATGAAGAATAAAATAGCATGTATGAAAAATTTATGGATGTAAACGAAGCTAGAGAAGTTTGTCAGGATCGTACGAAGTGGCGATGGACAGTCTCTGCCTACCCCAATGGGAACTAATGGCGTGAGTATATGTATGTGAAAAAAAGTAAAATAGAACATTAAATTGAAAAATTAATATTTCTTTGCAGACAGTATATTGGTTTCTTGAATATGGTTGATTTAAACACCTTGTTTTATTCCCAGTTTATATAGATTATTGGTTAATCCGCCGCCCTTGCACCGCGATAAATATAGCTTTATTATCAAGTTGCCCAATTGTCATATAGCAATATAATAATGACCATGCAATGTAATAAATAATGAAATTGATAATTTCACTTAGCCCGATAAAGCTAGACATTATTTATAATTTCTGGCAACCGTGATAGCCCAGTGGGTAGAACACTCGGTTATCGTGCAAACGACTAGTGTTCAAATCCTGGTTCGGGCCTACACCAATTTCTCTTTTCTAAAGACATATGTGTGGTTAATTTATCATGGTTGTTAACGGTGAGGGAAAACATCGTGAGGAAACCCACATGGCTGAGTTGTACTTAGTCATGTGACAGTGTATTCGTACAAAACGGCGATAGGCCTGCCCCCTATCACGTGAGTACACTGTCCATGCAAAACGTGGGTACTCTGAACAGCAGGTGACAATGTCACGTGATGTTCAGAAGTATTAGTACCTCTGCCAACCCCTTCGGGGATATTCGGCGTGAACGTTTATGTTATGTTATTTATAATGCTCGAGCATAATAAATAATGCACGCATTAATCACCTGATCCATAACATTTACACACCCAAGTTTTGATTGCCTGATGTCAACATGGAAATATTTATTAGTAATAATCCCCACATGAGGTTTTCATGAACAAAAAGATTTAAATTATGGAAATCAAGTTAAGATTTTGAAAACATACATAAATGCATGTGATCACGACCCAATATCCTAAAAAAAGAGAGCCAGAGCTTCAGATCCAGAAAGTCATCATCCATTATTGGAAGTTGAGTGGGAAAACAACTATATAATAAAGTTGTTGATAGTGGTTCTCGAACCACATCACCGAATAAGCACTATAAAAGCCCCAAAACTGTGTTTCACTGCTCACGCATATTTTTATAAATCATATTTTTATTGCATTTGTTTAATTACAAATCCATTTTTTGTTTTATTTGCCTACTGAAATAAGGATTATAATAGTTAACAGCAGAAAAGAACCAAATATACGAAAAACAAAACTTTACGTAAATAATATAAAATCAATATCAAAAATATTTTTATTAGGTGTGAATTATAAAGAGTTTTAAAATATGTATGACACTTTGATAAAAACTACATAGGTATACTATAAAACAAATAATATATATATATTTCCTCTATTTCTTTCTATAAATTTTGGTTGTGGAAAAATCTCTTGTACAGACTACTCGAGTGATGGTTGGTCCTAGCACAGACTCCGGTCTATTTGCACTGCCTCGGTGCCTAACATCTAACTAAGCAAGAGATAACCATTTTACTTGGTTCTATGGGTTTGGTGTATAAAAGTATTTTTAAATATGTATAAAAAAAATAAAAAAATAAATAATAATAATAAAATTGAGAGTGTGCTCAAAAAAGCCGGCGTCCGAAGTACGAAGAATAAAAGAGCATGTATGAAAAGATCGATGAATGTAGACGAAGCAAGAGAGGTTTGCCAGGATCGTACGAAGTGGCGATCGATAATGGCGTGAGTATATGTATGTGAGTATGCATTATAGATTTTTTTGCGTTTTCTGAAGTCCTTTACCGGTAGTTCCTTTGACATTTATTTTATCGGATACCTACGTACCAGATGCGGGTACAAATTATTACGTACCTAATTATGCACCTTGCGATTTTTTTATGCTTTCTTTTGATAACTAATAAATCACAGAGGCATACTTTAGGAGAAATCGACTTACGAAAAGGTAGCTTTAAACATGGCCAACTATAGTCTGTATCAATTAGAAAAAAATAATTGTAAACAATGAAACGTCAATGATGTATTTTAGTGTTGTTACCAATATTATTGACGGCGACGTAAAAATCGAATACGCTACTAATGGTTAGTCAATTTATTGATCCCATTTTATAGTATACTTATAAAACAGACGAAAACTACAGAATACGTCCCTTATTAGTACATACGTACATCCTAATAGAATACTCAAGCCGTTAGTTCCCATATAGGTAGGCAGAGACCATCATTATAATCAATACTGTATTTTATCATAAATTTATTTGCTTGAAACATATCAGTCTCAACTACCAAATACGTTATTTATGATTACAAGAAAAGCCTTGATAGCGTAAATTTTCATTCTGAATAACCAATAATTGTAGTGGTGAATGGAATGGCAAACCTTATCTTGTTTGTAAGAGAAAGCAAACACGGGTGCATCCCATTAGTTCCGAATTAAACTGTTGGGGCACATTCGATGCTTCCGAATTTCATCCCAACAGTTCTATATAGAGCCGCTATTTTACTTGTGGCATATGTTTTTACTATAAACGTTTCCGTTTTACTTGTTAATATAAAATTTGATTAGTATAAATAGTAATTTTATTTTGATGTAAATACACTTCTTATATAATTATTAGGGTATTCGACTACAAAAAACCAACATAAGGTTAAAATTTCATTGAAAAGTATGAAATAATAGTTGTTGTATGGTTAGCATACAGCTTTGATTTTTTTGTTAGGTTAGATGACAGCAAACAATTTAACATTTATATTCATATGATGAAAATTGAAAATGGGTTATTTTAGTAATTTAGGTAAGAAGAACTTAGGTATTAATGCATAATTTAGGCCAGGGTGTACAACACCGACTCAAAGACGATGTCACCTATTAATACTCTCATTGCATAATGTATTGCACATATCTCTCGTAAGAAAGATTTCATTTCCAGTTGGTAAAAGTATTTGGAAAAACAGTTCAATGATGTGACATCAAACAGTGAATTGATGCCCCAACAAACATTCTGAAATGAACACATACAACACAATTTCAACTATTTCCCATTAGTTCTGTCATGCGGGATTCGAACCCACCTACCTTTATAACATTTTTTTTTCATTACTAATTATTTATTTCTGTTGTCATTTTAAGGTAAATTCTTTGGGATTTATTTTATCGGATATACGTACTAAAAGCGGGTATAAATTATTGGATACCTTATTATTCAATTTACGTTTGTTTTTTTTATTACGAGATATGGTTTGGGTAAGTTTTGATTTTCTACATTCTTTCTTTTAACATTTAATAAATCACAAGAATAAACTTTTAAACGCGTTGAAATCGATTTACGTCGAGATTGCTTTACATACGGCCAAATATATGTCGCGTTGTCAAGATCGGGCTGCGGAGAAAATCAGTATGTATTTCTACCGCAAGAATATTAAACTATTAGTATCATTTACACAAAAGTAATTTAAAATATATACTTTTAAACAATTCTTAATCGCGACCATAATAATAGGAATTGACGCGAACAAGGTCGCGGGCAACAGCTAGTATATATTACATATTATATACACATTATTATTATTGTTTAAAGTACAATACTTTATAGTGTAAAATATATTATTCACTGCGATTT
The DNA here is from genome assembly GCA_963576735.1 of Bedellia somnulentella. Classification (NCBI taxonomy): domain Eukaryota; kingdom Metazoa; phylum Arthropoda; class Insecta; order Lepidoptera; family Bedelliidae; genus Bedellia; species Bedellia somnulentella. The sequence goes on from OY755170.1 coordinate 16,123,178, forward strand.
ATATGGATATATTGAACCTTGTAGTATCGATTCATTAATCGGTAATCCATTTCTGTCATTCCTTCAATATCATTCAATATTCAATACCCATCAGCATTAGAAAAAATAACAAATAATCTCAATGTTTTTCATCTTATCTTAGTTTAATAGTTTCGCAAGATTTAGCTCCAATTAATACTTAAAATTTGTTTAATAAGTGGACAACAATTTTTCCTGATTGACGGATGTAAAATTTAAGTAATATGGAAGTAGTATCTTGATAAAATCAAAGATTTTATACCCGGTAATGGTTTGTTTACAAACTTTATGACTCTATTTGATATGAAAGGTATATGTCGCGTTGTCAATCTCGGGTAGCGGAGAAAAATAGTAGGTCATACTGCCACAATTTTTTTTAACTATAAGTATCATTTACGCAGCAGTGCAACAGCTTGTGTTTAAATATAAGTGTAAATATAAGGATTACTTATTAAAACTCGTCATCAAAATAACATCAAAAAGTTGTCACCATACGCAGAACGAGATGCAGTAATCTTAAAAAAAATATGACACTTTTGGTCTCGTCTCTCTCGTTTCAGTGCTCAGCCCTGTTAAGGTGATTACGCACATGATCGTCGCAGATTAGAAAAAAATAAAATAATTGCTCGCACCAACAAAGCTCGATCCATTTCCTTCTTCCAAATTCTTAATTTCTTCCTTTTATAAACCTTTAGCTCATCTATTATCTTTATATCATCTGTCTTTGCCCATAGATTTCCATTCATATTTAACATCACAATCTTATCTTTGTAATTTACACGATTTATATGATTATTGGAAAAAGAAACACATTTATTACCTCAGATATCTTTTTTAAAAGTATAAATCAATTAAATGATACTTTCTAAAACAAATTGTCAATTCGAAACAATATCAATACATAGTATAAAACAAAGTCGCTTTCGCTGTATGTCCGTATGTATGCTTAGATCTTTAAAACTACGCAACGGATTTTGATGCGGTTTTTTTTATTAGATAGAGTGATTCTTAAGGAAGGTTTGTATGTATAATAAATGCATAATATAGTAGAGAAACACTGATAAATTTAAAGGTTTCTAATGTGATGTCGTAAATAAGCACGTTTTTTTGCGCTTATATTGCAAACGCTGGCTGAACCCTACGAGATAGACCAAAATAATGTACTACAGTATTGTTCACCTTAAAAAGTTCAACAAAAAAGTCCGCGATGGTATATGTCTATCTCTTAGGGATAACCCAGCATAACCATTTTTAATCTTTACTAAAAAATGGTTATTTACGAAGTGATTTTAAACAATACAGCATTAATCCTTATCCTTAAATAAATTGTGCATTTATTATAGATCAATATGCTTTTTACAGCATGTAATTTAAGTGAATATTACCGAAGATATTACAAATTTAAAATGCAGGGTCGTAGTTGTTTGCGCCGGGCGGCGCGTGCCTATAAATAGCGCGTCGATGGCCGCGCCACACTATCCGACTTAGCTTAGGTACACTCCTTTTCCGCGCCAGGGCGGCCTTCAGCCGCCCGGCAAAAACAGTTAAGGTGACGCCGCATAGGCCGCAGGGCCAGCAGCACCGAACCGGTGGGGTTTTAGTCGGTAAGAGTCCGATCCATGAGGATTTCCCCACCGGTAAACAAAAAAAAAAAAAAACGCTTCGCCTTATAGCATTTTATGATTTGCAGCGATCGCACGCGTTTATCGGATCAAATAAATATCAAGAATGAATTAAACTGAATAGAATAAGTATCTTTTGTTGTTGATTATCTTTTAATCTTTATTGAGAGTGTGAAAGTAGGTTGTCCTGTTATTTTATTCAGAAATCTGAATCCTCCTAAGCTCTGCAATGGCACACGTTTGCTGGTAAAATCACTGAAAAAAATCATAATAGAGTGCACAATACTCACCGCATGTGGTACCGGAGAAGATGTACTAATTCCCCGAATTCCTCTGATACCATCAGATTGACCGTTCGAATTTAAACGCCTACAATTTCCGGTAAAGATATCTTTTGCAATGACCATTAATAAATCGCAGGGTCAAACTTTTAACGTTGCAGGATTACACTTGAGTGTTGAGTGTTTTTCACATGGCCAATTATATGTCGCGCTGTCAAGAGTAACGTCTAAGGGCCGGCGCTGACTGCCGGCATGGCATGGCAAAGGATTTCGGTACAGATATAGCATTTTTAATCTTATTACCATGTATATAGAATTCATTTTGACACAACGATGCCGAGGGAGGCCGCGGTAGGACAGAACGTCGGCATCGTTGTGTCAAAATGAAGTAAAATGAATTCTATACTCATGGTAATAAGATTAAAAATGCTATATCTGTACCGAAATCCTTTGCCATGCCATGCCGGCAGTCAGCGCTGGCCCTAAGCAAAACATGTTTGTATTGGCTAATGACAAAAAAGCTGTGAACGTTGTGTATAAGGACATTCTGTAGTAGGTATATTTTGCATTGCACCCGTGCGAAGCCGGGGCGGGTCGCTAGTTATTTATATAAAAGATCCAGTTCTTATAGAAGTATTTATGAAATTGTCATTTTTTTCACTCAAAGAGTTGGCATTGCTGTACGAGTACAGCGTGGGAATGTCATTTTTTATATGTGACTGTTTTTTTTTTGTATTTTTACGCTTATAACTTTTTTTTTATAATGATAGTATGAAATCTGTAATAACAACCGTGGTACCTTAGGTGGTAGAACAAATCGTGCAGATAGGTATGGCTTTAAATCACGGGTAGGGTCTACACCAATTTGTCTTTTCAAAAGTCATATTTGTGGTTCATTTATCATGGTTGTTAACGGTGAGGAAACCTATATAGCTAAGGCTACAACCGCTTCGGGAATATACGGTGTGAACGTTTGAGTTTTAATTACTTATAAAGTAACATCGAGTTTATGAATGAATATTATGTATAACTTTAGAATTAAAAGCATGTTGTGATATAATTACCATTAAAAATATTAGGCATACATAAAACTAAATTTAAAAAAAAAAACATTTGGACCAAATCCAACCATATTTTATACTGTTTCACGGTATTAATATATTGACTTCATAATATAAACGGTACAATCTTAACCTTGTATATTATTTAAACATATTATTATTATTTTAAAACATGAACAAATGTATTTTTTAAATATAAAAATGATTCTAGTTAAACAAACTATTCAATAACCATCTTACTGCATTGATAGGGGTTTTTGTATTTTTAATTCGATAGATTCGATTTTCAGCTGGAAATAATGGCTGACTTATAAAACACTAATTATATCGTTTAATGAAACTAGACACATAACTGTTACTATATTTTCCACTATGAATTGTTATATTCATTGAGTCACTTGCAGAATATATCTTTAACTGAGATATTTCCAATATTCGATATTTCGATTTCGAATAGAAGATATAAATGAATGGAATGTTGTTGTGTTGACAGTTATAGTATTTTTAACCGACTTCAAAAAAAGGAGTGTACGAATTCGACCGTATATTTTTTTTCTCAGGTTTGATCAAGTTATGTTACCAGGGTTAATTTTCATCTTTATACATTTTGACCTATTGCTGTTGATTTTGTCTTTTTTCTAGTGATAAAATATTTGTAAAAAATATATTACTTATTTCCACTTCAAACTTAGCAATTTATTTCACACATTGTATGTACTCGTGCACAGTGCAGCCTATTAGACCACACCCGCACTGGCAGGGTAGATATGCAATAACGAAATTTAAGCCGTGTTTTATATTGAAAACTATGTTTCTTACTCACTATAAAGAATAACAATACAAGTAACTTACAAATTATAATGCCAAGAGGGGGTATGAAGCGCTGAAACTACACTAAAAAAGCTTCAATTGGGTTTTATTTAAACTGTTTTACATGCCTAGTTGAGATGTATAATCAATAACGTTTTTTCTCACTCGTAGTCGTTTTTTTATTTATGGTGGAGTTTTTGTAGTTTGAGTTTGGGATAATGATTGACCTTTTGCTCCCTTAAGGGGAAAAGTAACATACTGAGGTGATTAATGATAAAATTGATGGCACTTAAAGAAGGAAAAAAAAGAAAGGTTTTAATTTTTTGCAATTTTTTTTAAAAATAAATTAAACAAATTACAGTTTACAAAAAAGTATAAAAAGTTACATATGTAATGAATTTTTGAAGAAGACTCAGCATTTTGTTGTTAGGCTGTGTAATGTCGGCATAGAATAGCACTACCCCATCTCTTCCCGTGGGTGTCGTAGAAGTCGACTAAGGGAAAAGGGCTTTTTTCATCTTCGCCCCTACACCAATCCAAGGTCTGCCGTGCCGAGGGATGCGTGGCCAGGGGTGAGCCTGGTCGTTAGCGTGCCGCCGTCCCGGAGCCTGGTGAACTCCGGGTACTAAATAACCTTACCTAGTCAAGCGGGGCTCTGGCTAGGCGGACAGTATATTTCCCTTGCTTTACGTGGGAACCGAATGTGTTTAGAAACTACAATTAAACGCGGTGGCGGCGATGTGGCTCGCCACTCATCACGCCGTGGTTCCTCACGGGGCGAAAAGTGGGCTGAAGAGACCCGCTTTAGTACGATGAATGTGTGTGGAGGGATGCATGAAAAATTAGATGAAGTATGTTTGATTATGGAAGAAAGAAAACTAGATTTTCTGTGTGTGAATGAAACGAAGCGCAAGGGAAAAGAGGTTTCACAACTTGGCCCATTTACAGCTATCTGGTCGGGAGTTGCCGAGAGTGATAGAGCTTGCCAAGGCGTGGGACTTCTGATATCTGAAAGGATGGCTAAGTGCATGAAAGATTATGCGTGTGTGAGTCCAAGGCTCCTATGGATAAAGGTGAAGGTAGGGCTTGTCCGGATGCGCATAATTTGCGTGTATGCTCCGGACATGTCCAGATCACTATCCGAGAGGGAGGAGTTTTGGAATCTGTTAGACGATGTTGCGAATGGGTGTGATGAAAATGAGAAAATTGTTATGTTAGGAGATTTTAATGGTTGGGTTGGTGTGTCACGCAACGGTTGTGAAAGAGTTTTAGGAAAGTTTGGTGATAAAAGAGTGAACGAAAATGGTGAGAAAGTGATTGATGTATGTTTAGAGAGGAATCTTTGTGTTACGAACACGTTGTTTGAACACAAAGATATCCATATGTATACTAGACAGAGAGGAAGCGAGAGAAGTATGATAGATTTTGTGATAGTGGATGAAAGGCTAAGAGCAAAGGTTGTTGACACCAGAGTCCATAGGGGCATTAACGTTGGCACAGACCACTTTCTCGTGATATCACGATTAAGGGGACTGTGCACGCGTTGGCGTCACAGGGCCAAAGTGTCGACAACTGAATTTGCGAGAATAAAAGTGGAGAAATTGGAAGAGGATGAAAATATTAGAGATGAATATATGAAGAAATTGGACGACAGGCTAAGTTGCGTGGAGATGAAGGATGAATTGGAAATAGAAGAAGTATGGGATGTGCTCAAATCGTCAATGGTTGAATGTGTGACGGAAGTATGTGGATTGAGTAAAAGAACAAATAGACCACCAACAAGTTGGTGGGATAAAGATGTGAAAGAGGCAGTTGGAGATAAGAAGAAAGCTTGGTTAGATTTACTAGCTATTAAAGCTAGTAAACGAATGGATGCGAGAGTAACAGATGATGTAGTGAAGAACATTGAAGATGAATATAAGAGAGTTAAGAATGAGGTCAAGAAGAAAATAGAAAAGAAAAAGCGTGATCTGATAGAATGGTGTGAGAGGAAACTCTCTGATAATTTCCGGAATAACCAAAAGTTGTTCTGGAAATATATCCGGAAAGAAAAGGGAGTTTCCCAAAACACGAGAGTGAATGTTGTGAGAGATGAACAGGGTGAATTGGCGACGGATGAAAGTAGCATAAGACGAGTATGGAAGAACTATTTTGAGGGACTCTTTGAAAAAGAGGATTCATCCATTTCTTCGCCAATCAGCAGTAATGTTGATTGGAACGACGTTATGGGTGACTTTAGTGACAGTGAGATCAGTATGGAAGAAATAATGAAAGCAATGAAAAGTATGAAACTAGGGAAAGCGGCAGGGTATGACAGGATAAACACTGAAATGCTGAGGGCTGGTAAAGGGGTGGTGGCTTCCTGGTTGTACTTCCTTTTCCAAAAATGCTGGTCGAGTGGCAAAGTGCCACAAGACTGGTGCAAAGCGGTAATTGTGCCTTTATATAAAGGAAAGGGGTCACACCAGGAGGCTAAAAACTACCGTGGAATTAGCCTACTCAGCATTGTCGGTAAATTATATGCAAAGGTTTTGATTGAAAGAGTGATGAATGAAACGGATGATAAAATTTGGGATGTGCAAGCAGGATTTAGAAAGGGAATGGGATGTATGGACCAAATCTTCTCTTTAAGGAGCATCACCGAAAAGTTCTTAGCTAAGAACCGAAAGGTGTATTGCTCCTTCATTGATTTAGAGAAGGCGTATGATAGGGTGGTAAGAAAGTGTTTATGGGAGGTGTTATCCAAGTTCGGTTTGGGGAGTCGACTTATACGTGCACTGGTATCACTCTATGAGGATTCCAGTGCATGTGTGAGAGTAAACGGCGAAAATACTGACTGGTTCGGGATCTCTCGGGGTGTCCGACAGGGTTGTGTAGCTTCCCCGTGGCTCTTCAATTTGTTCATGGATGACTGTTTAACAGAGTTGCGTGAAAGTGATTATGGATTGAGAATGGGTGGATTCATCATCAAATGCCTCTTATATGCCGACGATCAAGTGCTACTTGCATCATCGGTGGAAGAGCTGCAAGAGATGATGAATATTGCATGTGCGTCTTTTGAAAAAAAGGGAATGAGGGTGAATGTGGATAAAACAAAAACTATGGTTTTTGAGAGAGAGGTGAATATGACCGAATGCGTGATTGAGATTAATGGTAAGAAAGTGGAACAAGTGAAAGAGTTTGTATATTTGGGAAGTTTGTTTACTAGGGATGGAAAGTGTGATGAAGATATCGAGAGAAGAGTGAAAAAGGGTAATGCGGTAAATGGAGCACTGGATAGTCTAATGTCTAGTCAGTCGGTGTCTGAAAAGGCCCGAATGGCTGTGCATGATGCTGTCCTCGTTCCTACGCTTATGTATGGCAGTGAATGTTGGGTGTGGCAGAAGAAGCATGAAAGTAGAGTGAATGCAGTAGAAATGAGATCCCTCAGAAAAGTGTGTAATGTAAGGTTATGTGATCGTGTGAGGAATGATGTGATTCGTGAAAGGTGTGGTGTAAAAGATGATATTGTAAGAAAGATAGAAAAAGGAATGTTGAGATGGTTTGGGCACATAGAGAGGATGGATGACAGTAAGTTGGTGAAAGAGATATATAGAGCCAATGTGGAAGGTAATGTTAGTAGAGGACGACCTCGGAGGACATATTTGGATCAAATAGAAAATGTGCTCAAAAAGGCAGGTGTCCGCAGTATGAAGAATAAAAGAGCATGTATGAAAAGATTGATGGATGTAAACGAAGCCAGAGAGGTTTGCCAGGATCGTACAAAGTGGCGATCGATAGTCTCTGCCTACCCCAATGGGAACTAACGGCGTGAGAATATGAATATGTATGTATTGTATGTACTCGTGCACATGTGCAGCCTATTAGACCACACCGGCACTGGCAGGGTAGATATGCAATAACGAAATTAAAGCCGTGTTTTATATTGAAAACTATGTTTCTTACTCACTATAAAGAATAACAATACAACTAACTTACAAATTATAATGCCAAGAGGGGGTATGAAGCGCTGAAACTACACTAAAAAAGCTTCATACATATACTCACGGCTATAAATCCCTAGAAGGGGTAGCCTAATTAGAAATTCCTCAGCCACTTTTGGAAGTTGTGTGGGGAAAAGATGGTAAAATAAAGCAACCGCAGTCTCCAACCGCATCGCCCAAAATCCCTTAAAAGCCCCAATACCGTTAGTCGCCTCTTACGTACACCCACCGGAAGAAATGGGGTAGTGCTATTCTAAGCCGACACTACACAGCACAAAAAAGCTTCAATTGGGTTTTATTTAAACTGTTTTACATGCCTAGTTGAGATGTATAATCAGTAACGTATTTTCTTACTCGTAGTCGTTTTTTTATTTATGGTGGAGTTTTTGTAGTTTGAGTTTGGGATAATGATTGACCTTTTGCTCCCTTAAGGGGAAAAATAACATACTGCGGTGATTAATGAAAAAAAAAATGGCACTTAAAGAAAGAAAAGAAAGAAAGGTTTTAATTTTTTGCATTTTTTTTAAAAAATTAATACATTTTACAAAAAAAAGTATAAAAACGTTACATATGTAAAGAATTTTTGAAGACGACTCAGCATTTTGTTGTTAGTACTATCCCACAACACTTATTTTCAGTCAGTTCTCTATAAGTTAACCACGACCAATAAATAAAAACTTAAACAAACATAACTTAGCATAGATATATGTATTATCAGAAGATAGAAATGATAACTTAGAATTTCAAGATTTATATCAATCTTTATTCCCATTTTACCCAATTGATAATAAATCTACTTTTTTATGGTTTTGAGAAAAGGTAGTAAAAGTAGATTGGTGTTGGGTCTCAAGGCGCCCAATAGCCACTCAAAAAACCCCATTCCCTTCGTTGCCCCGTCACGCACATAGAATAGAATAACTCTTTATTGCCCATCAAACACAAATTTACAAAAGAAATTATCATACAGTTTACAGTGAGGTACAATTCTTAGAGGCGGTCTTATCGCTAAAAGCGATCTCTTCCAGACAACCTTTGGAAGGTGAGATCGGTAAATTAGTTATCTGGGTAGATGCACAAAACAAGCTTCCTTTAAAACTAACTATTAATATACATATTTAATTAATATGAACACACATACATATATAACTACACACTTTTTTATATACAAGCAATACAAATACCTAAATAAAATACACATATACGTTTTAGAAATATAATTAATACATATAATCGTTATAATGTAATCACGAAAAGTTCACATTTGTAATATATTGTAATAAAAATAAAAGTGTGCTTAACTTTAACACTATTTCTTCTCTATTATTAGCCTATACTACGCTGCATTTTTTTCCTGATATCTCACTACATGTTGGCGCCAAATAACGGGTCATTCGTAGATCTCTTATGTGATAGTCATATACCACACACAGGATGTATTCACGCAAAATGTCAGACTCCTTTAAAATACACGTTATATTATTTTGTTTCTGCATTCAGGTTATAACTGCGCACAGGGTTTAAAACTTCTCATAAAACATATTGTGATGTTAACACTGAAATGAAATAATAATCAGAAAATTATTTATTTCTCTTACTTATCTATCTAATTCTATGAACAAATTTGGAAATAGTCCAAAAGCTGCGAAGAATATTTATCTAGCGAGTATCTGAGGCACCTTCTTATGGAAATGATATAGAAATGGAAACCAAAGCTTAGAGTTCGTCGTCGAGTAAGACACGTGCAGTAACGCTTTAAAGTGATAATTACCTTCTGTTGAAAGATTACATAAACACCTTTTATCTATTACGTGTCATAACATGACTAATTACGGCTCCGTAAGAGCCGAGCATAATAACATATTATTATTATTTTAAAACATGAACAAATCTATTTTTTAAATATAAAAATGATTCTAATTAAACAACCATCAATTCGATAACCATCTTACTGCATTTATAGGGTTTTTTTATTTTTAAATCAATAATATCAGCTGGAAATAATGGCTGACTTATAAAACACTAATTATATCGTTTAATGAACCTAGACACATAACTGTAGGATATATCTTTTACTGAGATATTTCCAATGTCTGATATTTCGATTTCGAATAGAAGATATAAAGGAATGGAATGTTGTTGTGTTGACAGTTATAGTATTTTTAACCGACTTCAAAAATAGGAGTGTTACAAATTCGACCGTATATTTTTTTTCTCAGGTTTGATCAAGTTATGTTACCGGGGTTAATTTTCATCGATACACATTTTGACCTATTGCTGTTGATTATGTCTTTTTTCTAGTGATAAAATATTGGTATAAAATATATTACTTATTTCCACTTCAAACTTAGCAATTTATTTCACACATATAAAAAAAGCATTTATTTGTCTTTCTTCAAACACATGACATGAAATAAACAATTACAAAACGAAAAATTATAAAAGACAAAATGGTCCAGAGCTCGTTCTATCCGCAGCAAGCAGATAGCTTCGATTTTCAGCACTGGCCAAAAACTTATAACTAAAAATTACTATATACAAAACTTAAGTCTAGCTTATAACTAATTCATACAAAAACACACAAACGATTGAGCACTCAAAAAATAATAATATTTACAAAAACTAATAAACAATCACCTAATTAATGCAGGCGATTAAATATTAACATATGTTTACATATAATATACAATTTTGTATGTATATACTTATACATACACATCACAAACACTATCATAAATGAATATAGATGATAAAAATTACACGTATACATAATATATAGTATATATATATATATATATATATACAAACTTACACATATATATATGAGCTACATACACATACACACACATACATATACATACACATGTATATCTATATTTTAAACAACTTAGACGGAATAACGTCAAGGTGGGGGTGAAGCACAACCATACTGAGCTCCAAATTCATTTTGCTGAGAAACAGTAAGCCATTCTCGCAGTTTATTCCTAAATGTTTCAACAGCGCGTGCTTCCTTTATAGGAGGCGGTATATCGTTCCAACATTTGGAAGCTACTATTTTGAAGCAGCCTTTCGTCTTAGTGAGGTTGTGCTTCGGAAGAAGAAGAATATTTCTACGTTGACGAAGAGAAAAGTTTAGTTTATTATATAAATATTTAGGGACACCTTTCTTTAAAATCTTGTAAACCAAACAAGAATACTTAAGAGATCTAGAGTACTTCATGTTCAGTATTTTTTTCTCGATTAAATAAGGTGTTATATGGTGTCGGCGAGGTATGTTATAACAAAAACGCATGCAGGCATTTTGAACGCGTTGTATTCTTTTTTCAGTATTTTTTTTAAGACAAGGTCCGTATACTACATCGCAATACCCCAACTGTGACAAGACCAAGCTCTCACATAACTTGAGACGAATTCCTGGGCTAATAAAAGGTCTTATCTTATATAAACTACTAAGCGCAGAAAAACTTTTAGAGATTTTTAGGTCTATATGCTCATCGAAATTAAGATGTTGGTCGATAAAAAGTCCAAGGTTTCTGACACACTTTTGAAGTGGGACTACAGTGCCATCAACCACAATAGCCGGCTGAAGCTCCTCGATCTTCCGCACCTGATCCACTGTACCGCAGATCAAGGCTACAGTTTTAAATGGGTTTACAGTAAGGTGAAACTTTTTAGACCATTCTACAATACATTTAAGATCTCTATTCAGTTTATTTACTCCGTCAGTGAAATCCGTAATATTTGTAGGTAGGTCTATATAGACCTGAGTATCATCAGCATAGAGGTGGTACTTGCAGTGCGTAATAATTTTGGAAATACTGGCGGTGTAAATAGAGAAAAGTGTAGGCCCAAGAACTGAGCCCTGGACCACGCCACGCGAGACGGGGAGCGGGTCTGAAAATTTCGGGTGGCCACTCGGATCATGTGTTTTCACTATTTGTGTTCTATTACTAAAATAAGATGTGAACCACTTGCAAACTGTTTGTGAAAAACCAGCGGCGCGCAATTCAGAAATTAAGAGTGGGGGAAAAATAGAATCAAAGGCGCGGCTGTTGTCGAGTAAGACGAGGATAGAAGCGCTACCTTTGTCGGAAACTGTAAGCAGATCATCCACAATGTGAAGAAGAGCGGTGGAAGTACTATGTCCAGAACGGAAACCCGATTGCTGTAAAGGAATGATATTAGATTTTTCTAAGTATGCCAAAATTTGTTTCAAAACTATCTTTTCCAATACTTTCGATAACGTAGGTAGTATTCCTATGGGTCGAATATCGTTGAGATGTTCCACTGTGCTCTTCTTTGGTATTGGAGTGACGACAGAACAAGTCCAGGTCTCTGGAAACACACCTTCTAACAGAGATTTGTTTATAATGGTAGTCATAGCATGAAGGGAGTAGGGTAGAGTCAATCTTAACATGTTTGCACTGATTTGATCCGAGCCTAGAGAGCCAGATTGACACCTTTCAAGTAAACGATGTACTTCGGTTTCGGATACCTCGTTAAAACAAAATTTGGGCATATTACTGTCATTATCAGGGTGCAATGGATTTGTGGTTTCAGGGATGGAGACATCAATGGGGGGAACAGAGACAATGAAGAAGCGGTTCAGTACATTTGGGTCCGAAAGATGTTGCGGTATTGAAGACGAACTGCTGGGTTTAATTACTCTATTAATATGTTTCCATAATTTGGTCGGGTTGGAAGAATTACTATTAACATAAGATTTAAAGTACATTTTTTTTTCAGTTTTAATAGCCGAATGAACCAAATTTCGCATTTCACGGTAGTGTCTGTGAGAACTTTCGGTCTTGCTTAGTATAGCTGCCTCGTTAGCTTTATCACGCAGTTTTCTCATTTCCCTTATATTATATGTCATCCAGGGTGCAGGTGGATTTGTGAAAACTTTATGTCGAATGGGCGCAAAATGATCAAATAGGTCAGTTATAAGAAAATTGAACATGGATACCATATCATTAATGTTTTTAAAATCTTGAATAAAATCCCATGGCGTAAACTGAGCAGCTTGCAAAATACAATCTACATTATTGGCGATCGGTCGGTACATAATAGTTCGCGGCTGCGGTTTGGTAAGTTTTATAGCGAACCCAATGATTACCATACCGTGGTCGCTAAGGTCCTTGTTGTGAATCACATTTACAGAAGTTGGTTTACAGTGCGTCCTAGTGAAAATAACGTCAAGGAGCGTAGTGCTAGTAGGAGTAATTCGGGTCGGTTTATTTACAATTTGTGTAAGGCCGTACGCTGAAATAAGTGGTTCAAAACACACCGGAGTAAAAATGTCAACAGAGTTGCTGCAAAGACAGTTAACATTAAAATCTCCTAGTAAAAGGATGTGCTCATATTGGGGACCAAATACCGATAAAGAGTCAAGCAGGCTATCTATGGCTGTAGCAGTGCTTAAGGAGTGGGGTCGATAAAATATTCCTATCATCATTTTTAATTTTTGTATGCGAACTTCTATCCACAGCTGTTCTAATTCAGTGCCTATGTGTTCTAGGCGACGCCTCCGTAAGTCACTACGAATGTAAACTCCAACTCCGCCCCCGCGACTGTGCCCACGAGGGACGTGTATGAAATCATACCCTGGGATCACATAACGCTTTATGTCGGAGTCCTGTCGCAGCCACGTTTCGTTAAGACACAATAAATCTAATTTATTGTCTTTCATCGTCTCTAGCAGCTCATCCCATCCAGTATTAATGGATTGGATGTTTAATAAACCCACTGCGAATTGTTTCATTTTACAATAACTACCACTAGACGCACACGATGCAGTCATTTGTTAAAAGTAAATAAAAATTCAAAGAATGCGATATAAAAACCGATAAAATACATATTTAGCAGTGTAAAATGAGAAAAAAATATGAATTAAACTAATGCGTACTACATAACAGTCAGTGTCAACGTGTAGTTTTAATTCTCCCTGACAACTCGCTACTACGAGTATGACTAAAAATATTAATAAATAGATTATAATAATGTTTAATATAAATATATAATACACAGCAAATAAAAATAATACATAAGTAGATAACATATAAATAACAAAATAGTATACAATTCTCAATGGGACAAAATTAATGACTAAAATAACAACGGGCCTATTAAATAATTTAATGTCATATTTACACTGTTTGGAATACGCAACAGTGAAAAAAATAGTGCAGTTATATGACAAACATCGATACATATACAAATTTGAAAACGCAACTTTAGAAATAAATTTAGTAGATAGAGTAACAACAGAGACAGAAAATGTTTGCGTGTAACTCAGCTTAGTGTTAAGAATAATACGAGCAGCCACAAAAACTCTACCAAAATAAAACAAAAACTTAAAATGAACATAAGAGGAGTGGATGCAGTCATGAACGGCGAAACACAATGCAATAAATTTACTTATGAAAAAACCTGAGACAAGTCTGTATCACTGTTGATTGCTATCGCCGGAGATCCGTCGTCTTTTCTGAGGAAAGTCCGCCCATCTCTAGTCCACACGTACTTCCAATTATGAATCTTCTTCAACTCTCTTACTTTTCCATGTAAAACTCGGTTGTGTTTCGTTAGCCTTTCGTTAATATAAAATATATTGGGCTGATGAGCGGGTAAGCCTAGCTCTGAGGTGGTAGTATTTTTCCGCACTCTGGAGTTCTTAATTAGGAGGTCACGCTGTACTCGGCGCGCCAACCGCACCACAATAGGTCGCGGGCGCTGCTGCGGTCCACTGGCGGAGGTGGCGGTGATTCGCCTTGGCCCGACTCGCCTCACATCCACCAAATCATGTTCGCCTATTGGCACTTGTATTTTCTTGGCGATTTGTAACACGATGTGCCCTACAGACTCACCCGGGAACTCGGGGATCTCAGAAATCTGCACATCGTTTCTAAGTGTTTCCTGATCACGGTTATTTATCTCAGTTTCTAACAATTTTATAGTATCAGTGGAATTATTAGAGTTACTAGTTGTTTCTTTTAATTGTTTCAGTTCATTTCGTAACAATATATTTTCATTTTCTAGCGCCGTAAGACGTCCGTTGTAAGTTCCGATCTCGGACCGGAAGTTATTCAACTGACATGTTAATTCATTTATTTCTTTACCGAGATCGTTAGTAATAGAATGTCTAAATTCAGTGAATTTGTTGTCTAATACAGCTATCAACACATCCACCGTAAGCGTCTCGGCCGCCGACTTTTGACTCAGCGTCACAGCGCTAGCTTGAACCAGGCTAGCGCTAGAATCGTCGCATGACATATCAGCCGCTCCGAACCCACCATCCTGGTGCATTGTTTTCTCAGCGTCCGGCAAATGAGATCTACGAATGGGTGTATTGTCGTTTCTTTCTTTACGAATTGTCGTATTTTGACATAAGCTACAAACCCAGGCTTTTTTAAACTTAGCGTAGTTAGCCATATAAACGGCAGAGGTGATGTTATGTACTCGTGCACAGTGCAGCCTATTAGACCACACCCGCACTGGCAGGGTAGATATGCAATAACGAAAATAAAGCCGTGTTTTATATTGAAAACTATGTTTCTTACTCACTATAAAGAATAACAATGCAACTAACTTACAAATTATAATGCCAAGAGGGGGTATGAAGCGCTGAAACTACACTAAAAAAGCTTCAATTGGGTTTTTTTTAATCTGTTTTACATGCCTAGTTGAGATATATAATCAGTAACGTTTTTTCTTACTCGTAGTCGTTTTTTTATTTATGGTGGAGTTTTTGTAGTTTGAGTTTGGGATAATGATTGACCTTTTGCTCACTTAAGGGGAAAAGTAACATACTGAGGTGATTAATGATAAAATTGATGGCACTTAAAGAAGGAAAAAAAAGAAAGGTTTTAATTTTTTGCAATTTTTTTTAAAAATAAATTAAACAAATTACAGTTTACAAAAAAGTATAAAAAGTTACATATGTAATGAATTTTTGAAGAAGACTCAGCATTTTGTTGTTAGTACTATCCCACAACACTCATTTTCAGTCAGTTCTCTATAAGTTAACCACGACCAATAAATAAAATCTTATGCATACATAACTTAGCATAGATATATGTATTATCAGAAGATAGAAATGATAACTTAGAATTTCCCGATTTATATCAATCTTTATTCCCATTTTACCCAATTGATAATAAATCTACTTTTTATGGTTTTGAGAAAAGGTAGTAAAAGTAGATTGGTGTTGGGTCTCTAGGCGCATCGCCCAATAGCCACTCAAAAAACCCCATACCCTTCGTTGCCGCGTCACGCACGCACGCTGGGACGCGCGGTAAAAAATATCGTAGAATAGAATAACTCTTTATTGCACATCAAACACAAATTTACAAAAGAAATTATCATACAGTTTACAGTGAGGTACAATTGGCGGTCTTATCGCTAAAAGCGATCTCTTCCAGACAAGCAATACAAATACCTTAATAAAATGCACATATACGTTTTAGAAATATAATTAATACATATAATCGTTATAATGTAATCATGAAAAGTTCACATTTGTATTGTAATAAAAATAAAAGTGTGCTTAACTTTAACACTATTTCTTCTCTATTGTTAGCATATACTACGCTGCATTTTTTTCCTGATATCTCACTACATGTTGGTGCCAAATAACGGGTCATTCGTAGATCTCTTATGTGATAGTCATATACCACACACAGGATGTATTCACGCAAAATGTCAGACTCCTTTAAAATACACGTTTTATTATTTTGTTTCTGCATTCAGGTTATAACTGCGCAAAGGGGTTAGAACTTCTCATAAAACATATTGTGATGTTAATACTGAAATGAAATAATAATCAAAAAAATATTTATTTCTTTTACTTATCTATCAAATTCTATGAAAAAATTTGGAAATAGTCCAAAAGCTGCGAAGAATATTTATCTAGCGAGTGTCTGAGGCACCTTCTTATGGAAATGATATAGAAATGGAAACAAAAGCTTAGAGTTCGTCGTCGAGTAAGACACGTGCAGTAACGCTTTAAAGTGATAATTACCTTCTGTTGAAAGATTACATAAACACCTTTTATCTATTACGTGTCATAACATGACTTATTACGGCTCCGTAAGAGCCGAGCATAATTACTAACGCAACCATCAACTATATTTATTTTATTTGAAATACTCTATTTTATTTTATATACAAAGTTCAATTTCGTTATAACAACTTTAGAAACACTTTATCCAATCTTGGTCCGACATAGCGTTGAGGAAATATGAATAGATCACCGTATTTTTTCCATTCCTTCTTTTTTGAAATGTTTCTTTTTATGTTTTTTACGCATATTTTGTGTATCTACACGTTTCTTCCTTTGTTCAATTATGCTCAAATAATTGAAAATAATATCAGAAACCCACATTTTCCAGTTTTAAGAACTTAACTATATGCTAACATTTCTTCCCGCGTATATCGCTATGCAATAAAGAGTTCTCTATTCTATTCTACTGTATCTTACTGCGATCGCCAACCGCATGCCAAGCGAGGCAATAATGGCACAACTGCCACCTTAAAAAATAAAAAAATAAACATTTATTTTCAGTTTAAAGATCCATGGATTGTTATTAATATGAAACTTAAATAAACTGTGTTAGTAAAAGAAGAAATAAATCATTATCAAACCTCCTTGGAATCTTATGACAGAACCCCAAGTAAACAGGCTCCCGAACCCGTGCAGCATGTAGCTCGTTGAACCAGATTAACCTGACACTATACCAAAGATGATTAGTATGGTTCTCTAACAGTTGAAAAACAACAAGGCAGCGGAGGAGGACGGAATTATAGCAGAGCTTTGAAGGCGGTTGGAAAACTGTCGTTGTGGAGATTGGTTGAGATTGTTAGAGGGCGGTCTATGTACAGCAGTGAATGTCTATTGAATGATGAAGTAACACCGGGTCGCAAGGGTAAAATATTTTATTTTACATGATTTCAATCACATAATGCCATCATTTTTTGGCCTGTTTCTTACGCTTATGGTTTAGTTTGATAGAACTAAGGAATTTCTCTACTACAGAGTCCGAATATTTATCAGCCAAAGTCTGCTTATAAAAACATTGAGGTACTTCTGTTTCGGAAAGTTTAGTGAGACTACAATTCTAGGTCGGGACTGGTTGGTTTTTTCGATGGTCAATTCATAAGTGCATAATTTCAGGGAAGATTTTTCGATGCGTTCTTTTTTTCGCTACATTTTTGCTTGTCCTTGGGAAAGATCGCAATAGAGGCTACAATATGTGGTCGGATAAATTTTTTTGGTATCGTTTATCATGTATTTACTATAAAAGTAAGGATGTATTCTTTTAGCCCTTGCTTGCTTCAGCCTACAGGGACAAAACATCATTTTTTTGTGCTATATTTTGTTTAAGCAATACATTTTTTTCAGTGTTGGATTTGTTAATTGATGTATTAGTCAATGTTGCTTAAAAGCTTGATAATAAATTACCATTTGGCTTGTCCCACTGCCAATTTTTATACATTATTACTTATGCCTCATTTTCGCTTCAAGATTAGTATTCTCTCAGTTATTAATTTCATATTTTTATGGACAAAGGATTCAATTGTTTCCATCGGATATCGGATGTAGACCCCACACCTAAATTCTGAGACTGATGTGGACCCGATGAGGTATTTAGCAAATCTTTCAGTGGGGGCTGCGCTGAGTCAAACCGCTTCGGTTAAATCTAAATCAAATATTTTTATTGAGTGTGAAAACAAAACTTATAGTCACTCAACGTCAATTAAACAAAAAAAGACAATTGAATTTACGTCGCTTCCTATGTGTTTTGTAAAGAGAAAAATACGACAAGAATGGATGTGCTTAGAAAATCATATGTTTAGAATATCTAGAACACTGGAATAAGATTTTCTTACAAGCATCGCTTTAATCGCCTTTTTAAATGAACACGCTGGCAATTGGCCTAGACTTCGTTTTTAAAACATACCCTTTTTATATTTTAAATTGATAAAAGACATCTAACTTAACAACTTTGCCTATGGAATGCTTATCTAAAATATTATAATTTTCAAAATAATTCATAATTATATGTTTTCAAAACGAGGTCTAGTCAATTCTAAAATAACATTGAATTGTTACGCATATGAAGGGGAGAATCCCATAAAGAAGTAACTTACTTTAGTGAGTCTACTTAGTTATTCTGAGTCAACCATGAAAGATATGTTAACCATAGAATTATGCTGTTGTGGGATATTTTTTAGACAATTTCATGTAAAAAAAACCCTCATACATGATTTCTAAGTAACTTTAACCATTAAGGCTGCACATATGCTTACTTATAAAGTAGTAACTTCTCCCGTTTTCCCAAAAATTCCCTTCAGTGCTTTGCTGAAAAGTATACTATAAGCTGCCCAGAAGTATAAAGAATAATTGTACCAAGTTTCGTTAAACCCGTCGAACAGATTTTGTTTCTAAGGAATATGCAGACAGGCAGACAAAAATTATACCGATTGCATTTTTGCCGTCAGTATCGATCACTTCATTCCATGATAGTTATCTTGAAAATATATTTCATGTACAGAATTGACCTCTCTACAGATTTTTTATAATGTATAGATTTCATTAGTGCATTTCAATGCAAGTAAATACTTTTATTATACATTCTTTAAATTTTACATTATAAAAGCTAATAATACCACCAAATACAAACAAAAGTAGCACCATTTTTACTTCAATCTGTAATATAAATACAAGCCATAATAAATATCAGTGTTCCGAATTTCCGAACAAATGCGTATCGGTATTTGTATTATAAATAAGAAAAAGTCTACCGGCCTCTCTTGTAGGTACGCATTCACCGATTTACATACATACATATACTCACGGCTATAAATCCCTAAAATGAGTAGCCAGAGCTGGGAAATTAGAAATTCCTCAACCACTTTTCGATTTATTTATAACATTATTCACGGGTTTATCATAAGTAATTGTTTCTAGGATCTTATCATCAGCAACAAATTACTTTACCATTTTTGCCGTGTAGTGCTGGCTTAGAATGTCACTACCCCTTTCTACCCACGGGTTTCGTAAGAGGCAACTAAGGGTTTTTAACTAAGGCCTTTTTAAGTGTTTTTAAACCGATTTTCTACCATCTTGTCCCCTATAAACTTCCAAACGTAGCTGAGAAGTTTCAAGCTCTAAAGCTCTGCCTGCGTCTTTTTGGGATTTATGACCGTAAGTATATTTATTTCGTGAGTGAGGTGAGTATATATGCATGTGTATGTATTCCATTTTTACATCAACTTACGAAAGTGGCTAAGAAATTGTTTATCCGGAAGTTCTGGCTAACGTTCCTTAGCCAGAACTTGTTCTGTGTTCTGTGGTATGAGAGCCTCGCAAAAATTACACATCCCGGTTTAAATCCTCCAGAGATGCAAAATATTCTGTTGTTTCCCAGTTTAATCTTACAAATGCATTGGAATCCTCATTGAAAGAGACCTATCCTCATATAAGCCGACTCGCAAAAAGGTGCCGTAATTAAACAACACTCTAAAATGTTTAATATTTGAATGGATAATTATTAATATTGTCATATTATCTTTCTTTAATTATGAGATACAATCTGTTTACCATGCACACACAAACCATAAACTACTAAGGGCCAGTTTTTTGATCCGGAGTTAAAAATATAACCATTGTTTACATTGACTATAGTTAAATGACTAACCAGTAGTTAAATCGTAAATCCATTTTGGTTCGATATTTGACCATTAGTTACTCTAACCACGGGTCAAAAAATGCATTTTGCTGATATCTAACTAATAGTTACGATATTTAACAAATTGTTGAGTTAACCACGGATCAAAAAACTGGCCCTAAGTCTGAAAAATACCAGAACTTTAAATATTTCCTTTTTACTCAGGATCATTCCTAAAATAAGTTTTCTTCGTAATGACCAGCGGCGTCAGAACATCTTTGGCAATATGGTCTCTCTGACATTCATAATTAAATCTTTCCATTCTTGCAGGGGAGACTATCAATCAATATCAATCTTACTACACATATTCCAGGCCAACCTCTCGAGCTTCAAATATGTTTATTCATGCCTCATTAATCTGTACATTTTGGAATCCTATTAGAACATTCGCTGCCAAGGCAGTATCAGCCAGGATGGGACAGAATAGCGAATTAAAAGTGTCTACCTTGATCGGAAGGTGTACAATAAACTGTTTACATAATAGGGTGATGATAAAAGTACATTAAAAGAAAAACTTTTCTTTATTTGATTGTTTAGTTTATTTTATACTTTTAATAAAAAAAAATATAACATAAGATAATAAATTATTGAAAATAGGTATTATAGTAACAACACTTTAATCTATGCAAAGATTTCTTAATAAATTAATATAATTATTTAGGAAATACATTTGAAACAAAATCCTTACGAATAATTAAATAAATAGCTTCAAATAAATTAACTAAGTATTACATTTTAGTATAAAGTATAGATTAATATAAAACAAGACAATAGAGCACTCTGCAAAAATTCAAAGAGCTGAGAGCTGATTAAGTCTATACGCCATAAATTAAATACTAAAAAAACACAATACATTCATTGTTTAACATTCGCATAATGTTTCTGTTGCTATCGGTGAAAGATTTGATATTTGCCTATCCGTGAAATAACCGTTTGTCGCGTAATTATATCCGGTATCATAAGCAGGTAGGGCATAATAAGTTTCTAGTTGAGGCTGGATGTAATAAGGTTGTTGTTCCACGATGACCGGGGGTACAACTACACATTCAATTTTCGCTGGTTCAATGACTACGGAAGTTACGGGTGCTAATTCTACACTTGTTGGTTCCAAATGTACTTCTGATACATCTGCATTACTTACCTCAGGAACAAAGACTGGTTCGGGTTCGATAACGTTTGTCCATAAAACGATGGGTTCAGGAGGTGGAGACGAAATGATATAAGGCAGAAAATTTTGCCCGGATGATCCAACCTCACTAATGGAGTTCGATGAGCCGACGCCACCCGCGTATCCAGAAGATCCACCACCACTAATGAAATTGGCAGAACCTCCACCTCCTCCGCAACATAGTCCACAGCCACCAATGTATCCTAGTTCTCTTACCCCTGAGAAACCGTTTAAGCCTCCACCACCGATGTAACCAGATGATCCACCTCCACTAACGAAGTTCGATGAACCACCGCCGTCTACGTATCCAGAAGATCCACCACCATTTATGAAGTTGGTAGAACCTCCACTTCCTAAGTAACCTAGTCCACCACCACCAATGTAACCTACTCCTCGTACCGCTGAGATACCGTTACATACTCCACCATTGATGTAACCAGATGCTCCACCACCATTAACGAAGTTGGTAGAACCTCCACCTCCTACGTAACCTAGTCCACCACCACCAATGTAACCTAGTCCTCTAACCCCTGAGAAACCGTTCAAGCCTCCACCACCAATGTAACCAGATGATCCACCACCATTAACGAAGTTGGTAGAACCTCCACCTCCTACGTAACCTAGTCCACCACCACCAATGTAACCTAGTCCTCTAATCCCTGAGAAACCGTTTAAGCCTCCACCACCAATGTAACCAGATGATCCACCACCATTAACGAAGTTCGATGAACCACCGCCGTCTACGTATCCAGAAGATCCACCACCATTTATGAAGTTGAAAGAACCTCCACCTCCTACGTAACCTAGTCCACCACCACCAATGTAACCTAGTCCTCTAATCCCTGAGAAACCGTTTAAGCCTCCACCACCGATGTAACCAGATGATCCACCACCACTAACGAAGTCGGTAGAACCTCCACCTCCTACGTAACCTAGTCCACCACCACCAATGTAACCTAGTCCTCTAACCCCTGAGAAACCGGTCAAGCCTCCACCACCGATGTAACCAGATGATCCACCACCACCAATGTAACCACTTAATCCTCCACCACCGATGTAACCAGATGATCCACCACCATTTACGAAGTTGGTAGAACCTCCACCTCCTACGTAACCTAGTCCACCACCACCAATGTAACCTAGTCCTCTAACCCCTGAGAAACCGTTCAAGCCTCCACCACCAATGTAACCAGATGATCCACCACCATTAACGAAGTTGGAAGAACCTCCACCTCCTACGTAACCTAGTCCACCACCACCAATGTAACCTAGTCCTCTTATCCCTGAGAAACCGTTTAAGCCTCCACCACCGATGTAACCAGATGATCCACCACCATTAACGAAGTTGGTAGAACCTCCACCTCCTACGTAACCTAGTCCACCACCACCAATGTAACCTAGTCCTCTAATCCCTGAGAAACCGTTTAAGCCTCCACCACCGATGTAACCAGATGATCCACCACCATTAACGAAGTTGGTAGAACCTCCACCTCCTACGTAACCTAGTCCACCACCACCAATGTAACCTAGTCCTCTAACCCCTGAGAAACCGGTCAAGCCTCCACCACCGATGTAACCAGATGATCCACCACCATTAACGAAGTTGGTAGAACCTCCACCTACTACGTAACCTAGTCCACCACCACCAATGTAACCTAGTCCTCTTATCCCTGAGAAACCGTTTAAGCCTCCACCACCGATGTAACCAGATGATCCACCACCATTAACGAAGTTGGTAGAACCTCCACCTCCTACGTAACCTAGTCCACCGCCACCAATGTAACCTAGTCCTCTTACCCCTGAGAAACCGTTCAAGCCTCCACTACCAATGTAACCAGATGATCCACCACCATTAACGAAGTTGGTAGAACCTCCACCTCCTATATAACCTAGTCCACCGCCACCAATGTAACCTAGTCCTCTTATCCCTGAGAAAACGTTTAAACCTCCACCACCGATGTAACCAGATGCTCCACCACCATTAACGAAGTTGGTAGAACCTTCACCTCCTACGTAACCTAGTCCACCACCACCAATGTAACCTAGTCCTCTAACCCCTGAGAAACCGGTCAAGCCTCCACCACCGATGTAACCAGATGATCCACCACCACCAATGTAACCACTTAATCCTCCACCACCGATGTAACCAGATGATCCACCACCATTTACGAAGTTGGTAGAACCTCCACCTCCTACGTAACCTAGTCCACCACCACCAATGTAACCTAGTCCTCTAACCCCTGAGAAACCGTTCAAGCCTCCACCACCAATGTAACCAGATGATCCACCACCATTAACGAAGTTGGAAGAACCTCCACCTCCTACGTAACCTAGTCCACCACCACCAATGTAACCTAGTCCTCTAATCCCTGAGAAACCGTTTAAGCCTCCACCACCGATGTAACCAGATGATCCACCACCATTAACGAAGTTGGTAGAACCTCCACCTCCTACGTAACCTAGTCCACCACCACCAATGTAACCTAGTCCTCTAACCCCTGAGAAACCGGTCAAGCCTCCACCACCGATGTAACCAGATGATCCACCACCATTAACGAAGTTGGTAGAACCTCCACCTACTACGTAACCTAGTCCACCACCACCAATGTAACCTAGTCCTCTTATCCCTGAGAAACCGTTTAAGCCTCCACCACCGATGTAACCAGATGATCCACCACCATTAACGAAGTTAGTAGAACCTCCACCTCCTACGTAACCTAGTCCACCACCACCAATGTAACCTAGTCCTCTAACCCCTGAGAAACCGTTCAAGCCTCCACTACCAATGTAACCAGATGATCCACCACCATTAACGAAGTTGGTAGAACCTCCACCTCCTATATAACCTAGTCCACCGCCACCAATGTAACCTAGTCCTCTTATCCCTGAGAAACCGTTTAAACCTCCACCACCGATGTAACCAGTCGATCCACCTCCACTAACGAAGTCCGATGATCCACCGCCGCCTATGTATCCAGAAGATCCCCCACCATTGATATAGTTTGTAGAACCTCCACCTCCTATGTAAGCAGCTGATCCACA
Source organism: Bedellia somnulentella (assembly GCA_963576735.1). NCBI lineage: Eukaryota > Metazoa > Arthropoda > Insecta > Lepidoptera > Bedelliidae > Bedellia > Bedellia somnulentella. The sequence goes on from OY755170.1 coordinate 16,147,885, forward strand.
GCCTCCAATAGATCCTGTTGAACCTCCGTCGCCTATGAGATCTGATGATTCATCGCGTCCTGAGTATCCACTGTATCGGCCCCAACCACCAGCCCCGATGTTTCCACTTGTTAGGTAACTTGGAGATTGAACGTAAAGTCCAGTTCCACATGTTGCGCCGCCGCCGTTTACATTATTCGACCACCAGCACGGTTCTGACTGTTTAATGAAAAATAAACGTGTTTTAGTAATCCTAAAATAAAGTATAATCGGAGAGCAAAGTTTAGGATACAGCTGCAGGGGTATAGCTAATTGACTAAATTTATGATTTGTGATTAAGTTTGGCCAATTTCATTCGGTATAGTTGTAGAATTAATAACTTGCGAAGTGAGGGTAGATCAAAGGTGCACAGTTTGTTTTAAAAACGTACATCCAAATCATATTAAACTACATTTTTAGCTAAACCAAAAACTATGGTATTATTGATAAAAATATTTTTGGAAATTACACAAATTTTCAATAAAAAAAACAAAAAATATGGTACATACACGAGGTACAGCTACGGGTGAACACACTGTCGTTGATAGTATTGCCAAAAAGCCTGAAAAAATACCCAGAAAAAAACATATTAACCGATGGATTTCACATAATTTACAACAAAGCTGTGTAGTGTCGGCTTAGAATACCACTACCCCTTTTCTTCCGGTGGGTGTACGTAAGAGGCGACTAACGGACTTGGGGCTTTTTAAGGGATTTTTGGGCGATGCGGTTGGAGACCCATCACCAACAACCTTTATTCTACCATCTTTTCCCCACTAAACTTCCAAAAGTGGCTGAGGAGTTTCTAATTTCTCAGCTCTGGCTACCCCTTTTTGGGATTTATAGCCGTGAGTATATGTATGTATGTATGTATGTACAACTAAGACTGAAGATTGGTTCTGCCGTTAACTGAACGGTTTTTATTTGCCCCATGTTAATATTAATATAATTCAAGATTAGGTGTCCTAAACGGAAATAGAGTTGTTTATATAGATAGAGTAGGGTCGGGGAAACTATCATAACCCTAAGTTAATATGAACAATTGTAAATAGGCCCGCTATAGGAACAGTGGTAAGTAGGTCCTAAAACCGTTACAACTCAGCATAATAATATGGCAAGTAAGATCAATTCTAAATCAAAGCAATGATATTGAAACTTCTAGTGAGACTTATTGGAAAATAAATTATTCGTAATTTAACTGTTTGATATGATAATTTTGGACAATGGCGAAGTTTATTTAGCAGTATTCTTGGAAGTAGCAAAGGCGTTTGATACGTTATCACGTGACATATAAAACTAGAATATTATGGCATCACAGGTAAGGCCCTTGACAGGCTGAAATCGTATTTTAATCAAAGAAAACAATGCCTTAAAGTTGGTAGAAGCACAAGAAACTTAGTAAATGTAGATTTCGGTGTTCCCCAAGGGAGCATATTGGGGCCGACGTTATTTATAATTTACATAAATGATTTAGATACAAGTATGAATGACGTCACTTCTTTTTGTTATGCAGACGGTACAACCATAGTTTTTAGAGACACTACTTGGTCAAACATTTTACTAAAGCAGAAATAGAAATGACCAAACTGGGGTATTGGCTGGGAGAAAACTTATGGTCGGTAAATATAGACAAACTTAGTTTGTAACATTTTTTAAAACGAACACAACAGATCCTAATGTAATGCCCAATATTACACAAATATTCCAATATTAATATCTTCGCAAATAATTTTGACTGCCTGGATATAACTAGTACAGCAAATATCAAATATCTAGGCATAACTTTAGATCAACGACCATCTTTTTAGGAACATATCCACATATTGTCTAATAGAATTAGGAAAATAATTAATATTATGAAATCTCTCAGACATTGTTGTGACCTAGAACTTTTAAGAATGATTTATATAGTTATTGGTAAGTTGGTTACTACTTATGGAATCACAATATGGGGAGAGCCGCAAAAACTAAATTAATGGAAGCTTAAATAGCTCAACGATGTATTTTAAAAGTTCTGCTAAAAGTTAAATAGCGATACCCAACATCACAACTATTATTTATAACACCAATAAATTATTATCTTTATGGGAAATAATAATGGTTCCGAAAAATAAATGTATCTCCAACTACATCTGTCCGACTATTATTCTAATAAACCACCGTTTTAATAAATTACCGACAAAGGACCCAAAATATACCAAAATAATAATAAATTTAACAAACACCTATGAGCAGGATCAAATTAAATTTTTACTTACAAATATATTTAGTTTCGAATGTTGAAACTAAACTTCCGAACAAAATACTGAACCTCCGACAAGTTTATCCGTTGGGGGGGTTCGGAGTTCTTAAGCCCCCTGCAGGTGAAAAAAAGTTAGGTCACATTTAGCTAGGTTAGGTTAGGTTATGTATAAAACCAGCGAGCGAAGCGCAGCCGAGCGAGCACCTTAAATACATAATCTCTATGAAACTGTAGTGTAATTGAATAATAACTTGCAGGCAAGTAAAGGTAAAAATTACAAAGCATTGTTGTCAGTAGAGCATTAATTTGCTTGGTAGAAAAGTATTGTGGCAATAAACACACATATTAATTTTTCAAAGATTTAAGTATATTATTTGGTCGTTTCGTAATTTTTACTCGGTCAAAAGTAGTCGGATATTTTGTATTTTGGGCAGTAAATTTAATATTCTTTGTAAGGACAATTTTTATTTTGTTATCGGAGCTTTTATTACTACCCTATCTTTATGAATAATTTCGTCACGGGGTACGGTAGACTCGATCAAAACCTTACATGATTAATAAAACATAAAAAATAATGATTATGAGTCGACAACATCTATCCGCAAAATTCGGATTGTCGGGTATTTTGCTAATATTCTAATAAACATATAATAACATAAACGTTCACGCCGTTTTATCCCCGAAGGGGTTGGCAGAGGTACCAATACTCCTGAACTCACATGGCAAGCGCCATCTAGTTTCCAGAGAAGGTAAAAGTTAAAATTAATAATAATAAATTATTAATTTTAACGTGGGTAATATTCTAATAGTGCTCACAAAAAAAATCAGTCGCCATTTGACTGACACCAGATGACATAAACGTTTTATTTTATAATATTTTTCAATCATTTCGCAAACGACACTTTTTTAAAGGAGCTTTTGATCAATTCTTCCGTCCTCCTGAATGAATTATTATTATAGATACTCTTTTCTTCAGTCGTTGACGTTTCGCGAAAATATTGTTTTCACCACTTTTTTATCCGCTGTGTATCACCTCATTGTAGTGCGCGGACTTCCAAACTACAATAAGCCTAGCGCAAGCAGGAACTTTGAACACGTTTATACGAATTCAGTGGATAATTCATGACTGACTTATATCTATTCGACAGTACTGACAGTTTCTGCTTCTCTGTTGGTATTAATTTGTTTTGATTATATTCATTATGCCAAAAGTCATAAGTATTTCATAAAATCTTACATTGGTCGTGTCTTAGTCTTTGTTTGATGATACCTACTATATCAATTTGTTAACAGCCGAACCTCCTTGCATTTGGTAAACATTGTCACAATTGTAGAAAGTGGATGCAGCGAAGGGCTCTTCGTAAAGATAGTAAATTTAGTAGGTATGTAGGTAGTCAGCCATACATTAGGATACCCCTGTTTTTCGATAGGCCCCCTTAGGGCGCACGCGGTAAGAGCTACCATTGGGTGTCCTAGACTGTGGCCGTCTACCTAGGCAGGTTGCGTTGACTGAATAAAAGAGTATCCATAATAATAATTAGTAGATAAAAAAAACAAGTAGAAGTAGCTACCTACATTTTGCACCTAGATGTGTATTATATGAGTCATATTTCACACGAGTGAAGCTGGGTTATCATCTAGTATTATTATATTCTAGAATGGCGACAAATGCTACCGGGCCCGGCCGGGTTGAGAAACATACAATACAAGGTAGATTGCAGCATTCTTAGTCTTGCATATACCTACCTACCTACTACCTACCCCTACCTACTACCTACGACCTACTTTAGCTTTAAACTTAAATAATAAATTTTGATACAAGAAGGTAACTTTAAGTGAGTTATATTTCATTTCATCCACCTAATTATTTGTTAATATAAGAAAATTATTTATATTCTCCCTAAAAAGATTAGTACATCATCGGATTAGTGTGTACTGATAAAAAAACGCCACTTAATTGTTAATACGCTGCTTTATATATATTATATGTTTCAATTTGTTACAATAAATGCCACTTTCAGACTAGGTGTATTTAAAAAGTATTATGTAGTTAGAAAAGCAAACATTAAATATTATACTTACAAAAGATTAAACTGATATATATCATGGTAGATGACTTTTGAAATTAGTCAAAACATCTAATTCCTGTTGACACCTCCTTTTATGAGAGCCGTGAAAATACTGAAACAGGGAAGTTAGCACTTAAACTTATATTTTTAACGACATTCCTTTTAAACTTATGCTATGTGCATGGAGGTTTAGATAATGTAATCGAGTGAGTAATAATGTGATACGTTAAAGGTGAGAAATTATATTGTAAAAATATAGCTTACGGAATGTTAGGATTGTTTGAGCACATAGTGAGGATGGATGAAAATAAACTAGTGAAAGAGAGATTTAGATTCAATATGGATTGTAATGTCGATAGAGAACAACATCGTAGGATGCATTTAGATCAAACGGAGAATGTGCTCAAAAAAGGTAGGCATTCTAAGCTTGAAGAAAAATAGAACCTTCATGAAAATATTGAAGGCTGTAGACGATGTTCAGGATGAGAATTTACCATATACGTACAAAGTGGCGATCTCTGCCAAACCCAATAGGAATAATCATAGAGGCCTTAAGTAAATAGAGCGGAAATCAAACATAGTTCAGTACAAAAAATGCTGAAAAAATTCCGCTAAAAACCGATTGTTAAAATACGTTGTTCCTACACCCTGATTGGTTCATTCAATGTTCTGAAATATGTTGCTCATACATTTGCTTCACTTAGTGGAAATACACTGAACCACTTACAGATATTGACATTCTTCGATTGTACTCTATTTAGCTAAGGGCCGGCGCTCACTGCCGGCATGGCATGGCAAAGGATTTCGGTACAGATACAGCATTTTTAATCTTATTGCCATGCATATAGAATTCATTTTGACACAACGATGCCGAGGGAGGCCGCGGTAGGACAGAACGTCGGCATTGTTGTGTCAAAATGAAGTAAAATGAATTCTATACTCATGGTAATAAGATTAAAAATGCTATAACTTTACCGAAATCCTTTGCCATGCCATGCCATGCCATGCCGGCAGTCAGCGCTGGCCCTTAGTCGTCTATGGGAATAATGGACGTGAGTATAAGTAATTATAAAAAATAGTCTTACTTTTTGTTTCGCGCTGTGGCAATGAACTGATGACTGACGCTTGAATATTTTGCGTTATATACTAAACCAATTTTCTAAACACGCCGTACGACTCTGAACTTTGTTTAAAAGTTTTTCCTAATTTAAGGTTATTAAACAAAAATGTTATCACATTAAAATAAAACATTTTAGCTTGAAATAATAATAAAAAACGGAAACAATGAAGCTTTATGTACAATATTTTCAAAATAAATTCATCTGGATGAAACATTTGTTCCGATAAACTAATAAACCTTACTTGTTTTAATGTTATTATGCGAGGATACTGAATATACAACTAGTATCGAGCTAGTATTCCATGCCCTAATGTATTGCTATTGTACTAACAGCTGTAGTAGTAGGAGAGCTAGTGAACCCTGCGAATAACGGTATCTCTGTAGGGCTAGATTTTTTTATACTGATGAGTCATAGCGTGCTAAGCACCGCAACCATCGTCTGGCAAGCATTAGCCCTGCACGTCTATGTCTTTGAATGTATCAATGAAAACAAAAAAAACTTATTTCTGTATGTTTGAAATTTTATATATGATATTGTTGGTTCATTAAGATCTTCAAAAAATATATGAGAGGCATTTCAAATCAGTACGAGTGCCTAACAGGTGGGCCAACAGGTGTGTTCTTTATGATATTAAATAAACTTTAATTATTAAATTAATTACTTTATTTTTTTATTTATTCTTTATTTATTAGGAATGATCCCCACATAGGGTTTTCATGAACAAAAAAGAAGATTCTAATTATGTGATAGTTAAGCGTTCTCAACATTTGCATTCTACCAGTAAAGATAAACAAGTGGCCTTCCGAATTTGTTAAAATTTCGGAGGTAGGTTTTAGCGTTACCTATTCGTACCACACTACACTAATTAAAAAGTGTAAAAGAAACAAAGGAATAATTTTTTTTGCACTAGTAGCCACTAGACATTATGGCTCAATTGTAAGAGCGACTGGACTGTTCCAGAATTACTCTTATTTGCAAAAAAACAATGTGATTTCATTAAGTCTCAATACAAACTCTTTTTTTAAATTTAATAGTTTGTCGAATAATTTGTGAATTCAAGGTCAAAGTCTTAACTTTAAGACCTTTCCTTATGGATTATATAAATGTTATTCCTACTTAAGACGACGTGATAGCTCAATGGGTAGAACACCGGTTATCGTGCAAGCGACTAGTGTTCAAATCCCGGGTCGGGCCTACACCAATTTGTCTTTTCTAAAGACATGTGTGGTTAATTTATCATGGTTGTTAACGGTGAGGGAAAACATCGTGAGGAAACCCACATGGCTGAGTTGTACAAAGTTATATTCGGCGTGAACGTTTATGTTATGTTATGTTATTCCTACTTATTTATACTGTGCTGTATAGTGTTGGCATAGAATAGCACTACCCCATTTCTTCCCGTGGGTGTTTCGTAGGAGTCGACTAAGGGAACAAGGCTTCTACCATCTTCACCCTTAAACCAATCCAAGGTCTGCCGTGCCGAGGGATATTGGTGGCAAGTTTGGTAAACTCTGTTTTTAAAGAGAAGTAATTACTGTGTATGCCATTTAAAAATTAGGTTTGCAAGAAATAACCGCTAATAAATCATGTGGTTAGCATACAAAGATTTTGTTAGCAATAATTGAAATCAGGCTGCAATTCGTGTTCTGTAAATAATCATGACAATGGTCTGTAATTTAAACACAAACTGGTAGCGAGTTTTATTTTGTATCTGCAAAATAAACAGTCACTCCGCAGAATAATTACTTGGGCAGCAAGATTGTACATTAGGTCAGCAGAGAAATCATTTCTACACGCAACTTATTTGACCGTATAGCATATTTTAAATTTGGATGGCAATTTAAATAATTGTTTTGCGTATTTATTGAAAAATCCGTTATAAAATAGCTACTAATTGTGAAGTTTTCGACGCACAGTGGAAAATTTTTAATGATTTCAAGAAACAAAATTTCAGTAAGTGGCTTGTCTCACTGCCAATTGAAACAAAGGAATGAAGAGAGGGAAAATGTGACTGTCCAACTTTTTTTTAATTTCTACGTATGTAAACACGTTATTGTCTTAGCGATCCGCTTAAAGCATGTGGTGCCTCCACTTGAAGCAAAGAATATTCCCATAGGGGAAAAGAGGAAACGTGGCCTGCCTTCAAAGGCAAAACGAGCATTAATTATACAATAAATAAAAAAAAGTAACTGTTTCTTGAATATAATGATCATAAAACTAAAACGGCTTTTTTATTATTCCATCAAAATATCTCTGCTATAATACTAAAAGTAACATACTTACTGAGAGACAATAAATAAATGAATCATCAGTAAGTGATGCGCCCATTTAGTGCTTTTTAAGTATGATATTTATTTATTACTAGTGGATCGTCCCAGCTTCGCACGGGTAGCGTTGTTTTTTTAAATATCTGAGGTTTCTTTCTTCAGTCCCTGCTTAAGCATTGTGAAATTTAGCGCAATGTTTTCAATTTATTAAATGTATAGCACTCCCTGAACAGTGTAGTGGTGATTTTGAATGCGCTTTTATGAACGATTCAGTATTTCCGTTTAATAGAAAATTTTAGAATAAAACGCTATGAAGTATTCATAACAATCTAAAAAGAAACCATTACATGATGTAGGATGCAAATACTGGCGCCATCTAGTATGTTATATATAAATTAGTAAAGATTTGGTTTTGGTCACGGGCGCGCTGGCTTATTTTATGTATAATTTCGGTGTTTGTCTACCGATTTCTATGATTCTTTTTTTATTGAATAGGTAATAATGTTACCTTTTTTAAATTAGGGATGAATGAGAGGGTTACAAACGTAAGAGTAAACAAATATAATCAGAATGTTCCGAACTGCTAAGCTATCAGGAATTACACGTGTTATTGTGAGTCAACCGTAAAAGATAGACATAAACTGTTAAGGATTTTTTTTAGATAATTTTATGCAGATTTTTTCCGTCATTCATGATTTCTATGTAAGTTTAACCATTAAGGCTGCACACGCGACGGATGCTTAAAAAATGGAGTTACTTCTCCCGTTTTCCCAAAATTTCCCAAAATTCCCCTTTACTACTCTGCTGGAAAGTATACAAAAACCTGCGCAGGAGTATGAAGAATAATTGTACCAAGTTTCGTTAGAATCCGTCGAGTAGTTTTTGTTTCCATAAGGAACATACAAACCGACAGACAGACAGACAGACAGACAGACAGACAGACAGACAGACAAAAATTTTACTGATTGCATTTTTGGCATCAGTATCGATCCCTAATCATCACCTGATAAGTATTTTGAAAATATATTTCATGTACAGAATTGACCTCTCTACAGATTTATTATAAGTATAGATTTGCTAGACTAATTTAAGCGGCACTAAACTGATTTTTTTGCTTATTCTCTGAGTGCTTACCAAAATTTAATTAACTACAGGTCACTCATTGCAGCTTTGATATATACAAAGCTGTACAAAAAAAAAATACTGCTGTTCAGAATGATATATATTGCAGACTGATTTATTAATATTTGCTGAACACAAGTTGCTGTCCAACTATCAATTTTAGCTTACCAATTAAATATTTCTGCTCACAAATATGCCAATACTTTGCTAACCGTTTAAATAACACCCGTTTTTAAATATTAATAATAATATTAAAAAATAAAGAAAAGACCCATCGTTTCGAAGAGCGTTTGCAAATATGGTAATCAAATTATTCAGAAAAAGCGCTTGTAATTTAATAGAATGTACAGAAAGAATGTAATAGACTCGGAATACAATCAAAAACAAAAAGTTATAAAGTACGAGTACCATGAAGGAAAAACAAGCCACAGAGGGATAAACGAAACCTTGACGAAAATTAAAAGACGATATTGATGGCAAAATATGAAAGAAACCGTCACTGCAATCATAAATGCATGTGAACCATATAAAAAAATTAAGTACGAAAGAAAATTCATCATACAATTTATTCCACTAACACAGAATTGGAGCTCTCCATTTTAGGAAATATTCATTGACTTATTATTAATAATAGAAGGTACGAGGGCGGAGTGAAAAGTTCGCAACCAGAACAAGAAAAAAAAATTGATTCAAAAATATTTAGATTTTTCGACATATTCTCCGTCTAGCTCTATGCATTTCTTCCACCTGGTTTCCAAAGCATCTATACCGGTTTTAAAAAAAGATTCATCAAGGTCATCGAAATACCGACTTACGGCGGCTTCAACCTTTTCATTAGACGAAAATTTCTGACCACCACCGAGGTGTTTTTTTAAGTTTTGGAACAGATAAAAGTCCGACGGTGCTAAGTCTGGAGAATAAGCCGGCTGGGGCAACAATTCAAAATCACAATCACGAATTTGAGGCACAGATTCAATTGAAGTGTGAACGCGAGCATTATCTTGTTGAAACAGCACTTTTTTAGAGAGCAATCCTGGACGTTTCTCTTTAATTTCCTCTCATAAACGACGCAAAAGGGTGTAATAGTATTCTGAGTTGATGGTTTTGCCTTTAGGAAGGTAGTCCACAATGATTACTCCTTTAGCATCCCAAAAAACGGACGCCATCACTTTGCCAGCCGACAAAATTGTCTTCGTTTTCTTTGGCGCTGGTTCATCATTATCATAGGTATGGATAGGAAGGTTCCTAATCCTTACTTTTTAGTGAAAAGTCTAAAATACAGTAAAATAACCCTTGCTGGAGATTGAAGAAGGAAAATATTACTGCTCCGATGAAAATCTCGCCCATCTGTAACGTGCATTGAAGAAATAATGGCAATGAGAGAACCTGTCATTAACAGCTGATCCACATTGAAGATACTAAGATCCAAACTATCACCTAAAGCCATTGGTTGATCTACGTAAAGAAATACACAATTATAACTGAAATATACAAAGATAAAAATTACAACGGAAAATTCAGGGGACCTTTATGGTGACTCCCAATAACAATAGCAAAACCTAAGTTGGAGAATTCTCAATCAGGAGTTCGATCGCTTCGATATTTGTCGCCAATTCTGATTCTTTATTTGATCTAAATGTGTCCTTCGCGGTCGTCCTCTACTAACATTACCTCTAACATTGGATGTAAAAATCTCTTACAATAATTTACAGTCATCCATCAAATTAAGGATTACATACATACTTTTTATCTCTTACGCGCCATGAATAAATTTATTACGGTTCCGTAATAGCCGAACATAATCAATATCGCGACTACTAACTATATTATTAGTTTTTCAAAGAACTCTATTTTATTTTCCAAGCAAAGTTCCATTCTGCTAAACCAAAATTAGACACACTATCTTCACTCTTGATCCGACACAGCGTTTAAAATACTTTTTTAATACTTCAATACTTTTTTTTCGTGAGTTAATGCTGAAAATCGTACGTATTTTAGTGATACAGGGTGGCGGATTTATGATTTCAAAATGGAATAAAAAAGAAGTATTTGATGAAAAAGTTTTAATAAAAGCTGGAAACTATAGAACAATAATGCGGATTTTATTTTTTAAAGATTATGTCATCCAAATGTCTTCCTTCTAGACGCACACACTATTCAAAACGGAGCCTTGTATTCCGCGCCACACGCTGCAGTAAACTTGGTGCAATGGAGCCGATTTCTCGACGAATGTTTTCTTTCAAAGCCTCGAGAGTACTGGGAGAGTTAGTGTAAACTCTACCTTTGAGGTAGCCCCATAAAAAAAAGTCAAATGGACTTAAATCGGGAGATCTCGGTGGCCATGGGATGTCTCCAAAGCGACTTATGAGTTTTTGAGGGAAAGATTCCCATAGCAAATCCATCAAAGCTCTGGCCGTGTGCGCAGTCGCACCATCCTGTTGGAACCACGTGTGCAATGAGAAGGATGGATGAGCTCGAAGGTTCTATTATTATCATCTTTTCCCCAATCAACTTCCAAAAGTGGCTGAGGAATTTATCATTCCAAAGCTCTGGCTACCCCGTTAAGGGATTTATAGCCGTGAGTATATGTATGTATGTATGTATGTATGTTCTCGTTTATGGAGTCAAATCTCAGTTCTTTCGGACATAGACAACGTGATTAAAAACACTTTGATCAAAATTCTCAACATTTCCTTAAATGAACGCTGCTAGACACAAGCCACGCTCCCAATACGGTACGGTGGTATTGGCATCCGCAGCGTTTCAAGTATAGCCTTACCAGCTTTCTTGTCATCTGGTTTTGCCAATAACAATCTTTTCTTAAGCATCATTGGGAACGCTTTAAGTTCGGCAGAGATCATCGATCTCTTAGATGCTAAGAAGGTTTGGATGGATATTGTTGGTCCTACTGTCAATGTTCCCATTAGTCTGGCATCTCAGAGGCAATGGGACGAGCCCCTCTGCTGTCAAGTTCAAGCAAAGCTTCTTAGTTCAGCTCTTGACTTGGCGGAGCGGGCGCGTCTCTTGGCTTGCTGTGAGCCAGATTTTGGGCATTGCTAGACAGAGGCTCCTTTTCTCTAGCTATGGGTCTGCAATTGGGCACCAAAATAAATGAAAAACATCGCTGCCGCTGTGGATTATTGGTCGATCAGTTGGGGCACCATGGATTATCATGTCGTCGTAGTGCTGGTCGCATACCTCGCCATGCTGCAATCAATGATATTATCAGACGGGCCCTTACCACTGTCAACATACCAGCAATCCTGGAGCCATCAGGTTTGCTGCGGGACGATGGTAAGAGACCAGACGGAATGTCATTGATTCCATGGAAGAATGGGAGGACGCTAGTGTGGGACGCTACCTGCGACGACACGCTAGCGCCGTCTCATTTGTCAGGGTCTGCATCTAAAGCTGGCACTGCGGCAACTGAAGCTGAGGGTTTGAAGAGGCGAAAATATAGCAATTTAGCTGAAGAGCATTACTTCTCAGCTTTTTCTGTAGAGACTCTCGATCCTTGGGGCTCAGACGTGCGTCGTTTTTTCAAAGAAATTTCGACGCGCCTGATCGAGAAATGCGGAGATCCAAGGGCTGGCGCATTCTTCGCTCAAAGAATTAGCTTAGCGATTCAAAGGGGTAATGCAGCCAGCCTTCTCGGAACCCTGCCTGCAGGCGGCAGCGATTTCGAGAGCACTTTTTTATATAATTTAATCTAGGTTAGGTTTTTCATGTATTTGAATATTTTTTTAACCTGTATATATAGTTAAATGTGTAAATATATTTTATAATACATTATAATTAATATTTAAAAAAAATATGTCAGATAAAAAAACACAGAATTAAATAACAAAAGTACAATTGGCGGTCTTATCACTAAAAGCGATCTCTTCCAGACAACCTTTGAATGGTTCGATTCGAGATCGATGTCCAACAACATAGTGAAACTGATAACTATGCGTTTATTTACACAATCAATACAACAAGATACAAGATAGTTATATCTAGTTATAAAATAATAAACTTTTAACAAACATATATATACATATTGTTGAAGCGTTTCAACAGAAGTGCGCTGACACTGGCTGAAATCATTGGAGCATTCTAGAGGCGCGTCACTTTGACAGTAGAGACAAACAATTGTCATTTTTATTTGTATAAAAACCCATCTAACATATTGAAAACCCCCTTATTTCATCTCAAACTGAACTATGAGACACGGAGAAGACGAGAAGATATTTATTAATGTAATTGTAATAACCATTTAGTATAACCTATAACTGTAGCAGCAGTAAACCCTTCTCGCAGCATATCTGGGTTTTATTTTTATTCATCTACCACCAACCGTCGTCAACGAGAGACTCCTACAACGTGGACCAACTTCGTGGAAGTGGAGCAGACGCACAAGGGCTGCTCCCTTTCATATTGGCGCCCCCGGGTGGGCACGAACCACCAACCTTTCGGTTAACAACCGCATGCGCACGGGGGAAGAGGAGGAGCTGAAGCCACGCCACGCCGCCGGTGAAGAAGCCAGGACCAGGGGTTGGACACAGCAGCCATCCCACCTGCTAGCATCTAACCGAGGAGAGTGTCGTGAGCCAATTCATTCCTTTCTTTTCCTCACCGTATTAGCCCCCTCATCACGAGCAAATACAGGGTAGATAAATTGTTATCAACCTACCTCAAAGTTTAATCCTCCTTTATCTTATCAATCCCCCTGTATTTCGCGATAGTTTTATTGTATATTTATTGTAATAGTAAAATTCTAACCTCCAAATAGGTTATTTATTAAAATCATTAATTTCCAACAGGAAATAGGTTCCCAGCCGCATGGTTTCCATGATGACAAAGAGCTGAACTGATAACACATTTGTAATCATTGTTCACGCCAATCTGAACCATTGTTGCTGGGTTCCATGGTCCGCTGTAGGATATAGGCCTCTCACAGTCACATTTATCTTTTTACATTTACAATCCTTGTCTTCCCTCCCTTTGGCATGAGCCACATTACTTAGCAAACCACATGGTCTTTCGCACAACAGTCTGACCAACCAGAGGCATCATCTCTGCAGCCACCAAGTGCACATTGTGATCAACATACTCGCTTTACTCATCTACATTCAATCAGTGGAAGTAACAGCGCAGATATTGATATAGGTTTGTCACATGCAGGATTAACCTCACATGTGCCGGCATACCACTAACCATAGTGGCCTTCTACTTTTTTATTGAATTAATTTGTTTAATTATTCATTTGTCACATTGCTTAGGTTCATGCCAGTCTCTGTGTCTTTCTTAAACTTAAGGGCAACAATTTCAAAGTGCATATACTCATTTGTGCTTAAACTATTTCAGCGATACATACACTGAACTCAACAAGAGGAGACAGCTAGCTGTACCACAAGTAGTTGACTGCACAACAAGCAACTGCATACAGCCTGTCATTCCAGCGGCTTCACTTCACTTTTACAAGGAGCGTAAGCCATTTATTTCAATTTTAGTATTTAACATTTCCCCATTTAACACAAAACATTAACTCCAGGAATTTATTATTTACATACATTTTACAATTTTTTACATTTAATTTATACATTTGTTGACTTATTTCATCATGACAGACAGTCAGTCAACTCTCAAACCAATGACTTCACAACACAGCAGAGGTTCTAGCCCTGCTAAAGTGGTTGGTGAGGAATATACTGCACTCAGTTATAAACGCAGTTCCATCAAAGGGCAAATAACCCACTTTAAGAAATATTTATTTAATTTACTAGAATCATGTGAATCCCATCCATTGTCATCAAGGGATGAACAGATGTTATCATTAAAGCTAGATAAGTTCTTGGAGTTAAACTCTCAATTTGAACACCTGCAATCACAAATGGAAGCTCTTAATTTTAGTAACTTAGATTATGAATTAGATGAAAGAGAACTCATATCAAATGAATTCTGTTCTACTATTGTGAAGGCACGAAATCTGCTCGGTGTCAACAAACCTGCAGACCAATTCCAAGATGCCACTGAAGGGTCAAAGGCCTCCCATCCATGCCACTGTAATGGTCAAGGCACAATGGGGTTTAGGCTACCTGAAATCATTATACCTAAGTTTGATGGTTCATACTTCAAATGGCTTGAATTCAGAGATACATTTGAATCATTAATTCACAATAATAATCACATTAAACCTATTCATAAATTTTATTACCTCTGCTCATACCTACAAGGTGAAGCAGCCAGGGTTATAGCAAATCTTGAGGTATCTGATTCCAATTATGTAGAAGCATGGAATATATTATGTGAAAGGTATAACAATACAAAACAATTAGTTATTAAATCACCTCAGTGCCCTCTTTAACTTTAAGGTTATGCAGAGTGAATCGGACAAGTCTCTTAGGTTCTTAAGTGACCACATCACTAAGAATGTTAGGGCCCTACAAACTTTAGGTCAACCAGTTCAACACTGGGATTCTATTTTAATTTATTTAGCTTCCTCAAAGTTTGATCAAAATACCAATGTCAAATGGGAAGAATACAAAGGCAATCTTCATTCAGAGTTGCCAACCTTCAATGATTTAAAGGAATTTTTAAAGATAAGAGCTGACATTTTAGAGACATTACCTCAAAGTAAGGTAAAGGTTAATACATCACAGGGTTCAAACAACAGTCATAATAATAATAATAGTCATGATTTAAAACACTATCATAGTAACAATCATATTAAACAAACAATAAATCCACCTCAAGCATTCATTGTTTCAACTTCAGGTAAAGTAAGCGGTGAGGCTAGCAATCCTCAATTGCCCTCACGTTTACCCAATGCCCCCCTAGCATTAACAGTTACAACCAATACTAATTTAAAGTGCTCTCTTTGCAAAGGTAAACATTTACTGTTCCGATGCTTACGTTTCAGAAAGCTCACATTGGCTGACAGACGGAGTAGGGTCACTGGGCTTAAGGTTTGCACAAATTGCCTTCGGTCTGACCATATGGTTGCCAAGTGTCCCTATGGAGACTGTCGTAAGTGTGGTGGACGCCATCACACTCTGATACACAGCTCTCCCCTTCTTCTAAATGATGTTGCTCCATCATCCCATCCTGTCACTTCAATGCCTCAGTCGCTTTCTCTCAGTCCTCCAGTTTCCCCTTCAGGGATCATTCGCTCCACCGCCATGATTGACATCATCAATCCCCAAAATGGTATGGTGGAGACAGTCAGATGCTTGCTAGATAGCGGCTCTGACTACTCTTTTCTCTCCGCTGACTTAAGGAATCGCCTTAAGTTAGCTTCCACACCCTCAATACACAACAGTGTTGCAGGCGTTGGGAACACCTCTCCTAACCTGAGACCACATCAGTGCTCAGCGTTAATTCGTGCCCGCACTGGCACATACTCACATCTTCACACCTTTTTGGTGTTGCCTTCCATAGCAAAAAGGCATTCAAATCAACCCATTGATGTTTCAAATATCACACTTCCCTCAGCTATCACATTAGCTGATCCTCAATTCAATCAACCACTAAAGGTTGATATTATGATTGGAGGCGATCTATTCTGGGATCTACTTGGCTCCGAAAGGCTCACCTTAGGTCCAGGCCTACCCATGCTGCATCATTCACAGCTAGGCTGGATTATAGCTGGCAAGATTTCCCATTCATTACCACAAAATTCACAAACATGTAATTTTGTTAGTAGCAGTTCTTTTACCAAGTTAACTAGAACTCATAGACTAAAAACTAGACGTTTCTGTCCTCTCAGCCCACTCAAGGCACCAGATTACCGTCTTGGTGATACTTACACCTTACCAAAACGAATTGGTTATTAATAACCTAAGTTGAATGAATTCATACACAACAAACATTCAACAATTGTTTATAGGTTAACTTTTAATTTAAATTTATTTACAAATATTTTATTTTATACAATACATATACACTTATACATATTACCATCATCCTACACATGGATCAATCACATTATTTGCTATTTTGTTATGTCTTTCCTTCTAGATACAGTAAACAGCTGACTACCTAAAGGTCATTGACATCGAGGTAGTTGACCTTACAAGTTCATCGACTTTGAACTTTGGTATTATTATTTTTTAGATTCTTTTATCAAATGTATTTGAACCAGCGCGATGATCAATCACCATGGTCATCATCATCATCACGATGATCATCATCATCTTCTTTATACTTTATTTTCTCAAGGGGAAAGCCCAGGAAAATATTTCATGCCAACGAACACATTTCGTTGCCATTAGTAACTTAACTATTTATTTTTAATTTAATTATTTCATTTGTGTAGTTGCTAGTGTTCATGATTTTTATTAATCTTTCTCTGGCTTACGCATCCTTCCTTCAATAACAATTGAAGCACAGAGGCTGGTATTCAGCTAGCTCAATTTAATTTAGCACATGGGTAACACCCACCTCACATCTGAGGAACTATCTTCCCTATTTGCTCGGGTTGAGGTCATCCTCAAACTTGACCTACCGCTCCCCTCTCTTCCTCCTCTCAAATGATTTGGCATTTCTCACACCAAGGCACTTTCTCCTCGGCAGGTCACTCACCAAGCAAGAGCCACCAGACCTACCGCGACAACTGCAATGATGTGGAAGTTCGATTGAAGACTAGTCTTCAATGGCCCCCCAGTATGTTGAAGCGTTTCAACAGAAGTGCGCTGACACTGGCTGAAATCATTGGAGCATTCTAGAGGCGCGTCACTTTGACAGTAGAGACAAACAATTGTCATTTTTATTTGTATAAAAACCCATCTAACATATTGAAAACCCCCTTATTTCATCTCAAACTGAACTATAAGACACGGAGAAGACGAGAAGATAGTTATTAATGTAATTGTAATAACCATTTAGTATAACCTATAACTGTAGCAGCAGTAAACCCTTCTCGCAGCATATCTGGGTTTTATTTTTATTCATCTACCACCAACCGTCGTCAACGAGAGACTCCTACAACGTGGACCAACTTCGTGGAAGTGGACCAGACGCACAAGGGCTGCTCCCTTTCATATTGGTGTATAAAATAAAATATTTGTATATGAATGTAAATTAAAAGTTCTTCTCTCGTCTTCAATGTACATATGATACAATAAATTAATACTCATAATACATAAAATATTATGATATACTTTTATATACTTAATATACATAATTTAATTTGCAACAGTATTATAGCGTTTCAGTGAGGTAGTGCTTTTTTTACCATATCCTTGAAAATAGATTGGGATTTAGCCTGACGAATCTCTACCGGAAGTGCGTTCCACAATTGAACAGCCTGCACAGTGAAGGAGGAGCCATAGAAATTGGTTGAATGAGAGGGAATACTTAATAGAAGATTATGTTCAGAACGTAGATTAAGATCGGAAGAGGAAAGAAATTGAAAACGTTTTCTTTATATATAAAAGAAAGTCGTGTTAGTTACACTATTTAAAACTCATGAACGACTGAACCGATCAAGCTGAAAATTGAGGGGGAGGTGGCTTAGAACCAGGAAAAGGATAATAGGATAGGACATAGGATATATATCATCTTGCCTAATATCGTAGGGGGTAGCAGAAAAAAATATTTAAAACAATCCGTGCGAACCCGGGGCGGACCACTAGTTTTATATAAATTGTTTCAAATCGGAACGTCTAAACCAACTCGTTTAAGTTCGTCTAAATTGACGTTTAAAATCTTGCGAAATTCATATACAGATCCACATACATTTCTTGGCCGGTAAGGGCGTCGCTGTCATCGATATTAGTATTACCAGTAAATAAAAATTTACCATTATAAGGGAAATAATTTTACATCATACAGGCTAATTTATTTATGTATTGAAATGTCTTAATAAAACAATTTATATAATATTCATTTAATTAATAACAAGTTGCTGTGTAGTTAATAGCACTACCCTATTTCTGCCGGTGGGTGTACGTAAGAGGCGACTAACGGTGTTGGGGCTTTTAAGAGACTCTTAGGCGATGCGGTTGGAGACTCATCACCAATAACCTTTATTTTACCATCTTTACCCCACTCAGCTTTCCAAAAGCGGCTGAGGAGTTTCTGATTCCTTAGCTCTGGCTACCCCTTTTAGGGATTCACAGCCGTGAGTGTAATAACTATTATTGTAAGTAAACAAGTTCGTTTTAATGTAAGCTAATTATATTTATTTATTTTTGCCCTTGTCTTGTATGTCTACCCGAATGACTGTGTATCCTGAATTTGCTTATTTTACCTCCCAAATGTTGTCTGGAAGAGTACTTCTCTGCAAACTGTTTCATTATTTTATACTCAAGGATTTGTTAATTGTGACACTCCGAGTTTAAATAGTGGGTAACAACATAAAATTGTTTTTTTAATGCTGCAAATCAAAGGCTTACCTTGTCGTGTGCTGTCTTTTACATTTCATATTCACACATAGGTCCCCTAAATAGGTGGCACAGAAAAAATAATTCTAAACATTAGATACCTATCGTTTGGGTCATTCATTTTGCTGGGTCAGTGAATTTATGGGCACTTTTCTATTGCTGTTAATAGCCTTGTATTAATAAGCAAAGATACATCATAAAAATGATTGTCTTTAAAAAAAAGTTTCCACTACAAAAAATATTAATGAAAGTGATAATTTATTATATACGTAGGGAGTGCGCTTTTTCTTACATAACTTTTCAACTCCTGTCATCGGAGGTCCGAAAATATTTCACACACCATATGAAATTATAATGATCAGTCTCCATAAAAAATCACGTCATAAATATAAAAAAATATAATCATCGAAATTCATAATATCACTAATTATACACTTTGTATTTAATAATATTTGTTTTAATATATTTGTTTATACTAATGACCGACAGTATAATAATTTCAATAAATATATAATAATAATTCATAAATGTTTTTTAGTCTAATATTTCAAAAACTCTTATCAGTTATATGTGTTTTTATCTATATTTGCTTGCTTGTTTGCATGCTTGCTTGCTTGGTTGCATGTAAAGGGGGTGCAGGGGATTGCGTCCCCTGTTTGGGTGGGTCGCAGGCAAAGAAAAGTTAGGTCACATTTAGCTAGGTTAGGTTAGGTTAGATTATGTATAAAACGAACGAGCGAAGCGCAGCGGATCGAGCACTTCAAATGCACGATTCATGCCTATTTGCATGCATGCTTGCTTGTTTATCGTAGTAACGATATTATTAATAAAAATAATATTACCATTGAATGTTATGAAGAAAAAATATCTTGAAATAAATTATAGTTTTAAAAAGATTCTTGGTTGTAACATTATTAAAACAAAATTTATGATCACTAACTGCTATGAATTGCGTTGGTAGTAATAAAAATGTAGGAATAAATGAAGTATGAAAAATAAAATTATGAAGAGCGATATTATGATCACAAATCGTTAGTAAGACGACAAATATGATTTAGATTTTTATGTGAGCAAATATGGACCCATACATAGGTCACCCTATAATTTTTATTTAGTTGAGAACTAACTGACAATGACAGACGGATATTTCAAAATGGCGACAGTACAGATCCACAATCTTTTCTTGGCCGGTAAGGGCTGTCGCTGTCATCGATATTAGTATTGCCAGCAAATAAAAAATAACCATTTTAAGGGAAATAACTTTACATCATACAGGCTAATTTATTTATGTATTGAAATGTCTTAATAAAACAATTTATATAATATTCATTTAATTAATAGGCATTAGGCGAAGCGGTTGGAGACCCATTAACAATAACCTTTATTTTACCATCTTTACCCCACTCAACTTTCCGAAAGTGGCTGAGGAGTTTCTAGTTCCTTAGCTCGGGCTACCCCTTCTAGGGATTTACAGCCTTGAGTATATGTATGTATGTATGTAATAGCTATTATTGTAAGTAAACAAGTTCGTTTTAATGTAAGCTAATTATATTTATTTATTTTTGCCCTTATCTGGTATGTCTACCCGAATGACTGTGTATCCTAAATTTGATGATCTTACCTCCCAAATGTTGTCTGGAAGCTTTTAGCGATAACACTGCCAATTGTACTTTTCTGCAAGCTGTTTCATTATTTTATACTCAAGGATTTGTTATTTGTGACACTCAGAGTTAATAAGTGGGTAACTACTTAAAATCATTTTTTTAATCCTGTAAATTAGAGGCTTACCTTGTCGTGTACTGTCTTTTACATTTCATATTCACACATAGATCCCCCAAAAAGGTGGCACAGAAAAAATAATTCTAAACATCAGATATCGTTTGGGTCATTCATTTTGCTGGGTCAGTGAATTTATGGGCACTTTTTTATTGCTGTTAACAACCTTGTTACATATAACTTAACATAACATAAACGTTTACGCCGAATACCCCCGAAGGGATTTGGCAGAGGTACTAATACTTCTGAACATCACGTGACTTTGTCACCTGGTGTTCAGAGTACCCACGCTTTGCATGAACAGTATACTCACGTGATAGGGGGCAGGACTATTGCCGTTTTCCACGAATACACTGTCACACGACTAAGTACAACTCAGTCATGTGGGTTTCCTCACCGTTAACAACCGTGATAAATTAACCACACATATGACTTTAGAAAAGACAAATTGGTGTAGGCCCGATTCGGGATTTGAAGACTAGTGAGTCGCTTGCACCTTAACCGGTGTTCTACCCATTAAGCTATCACGTCGTATTTGCCTTGTATTTTTTTATATATGTCAGACAGTTATGACTTAAGAAATGACACATTGGTACATCCCCGCATTAGGATTAGAACCCACGCATCAGTGTATACGAAGTGAAATATTATTCAGGAGCATTTCCCAACTTCCCGTAACCCGCACCGCATGACTATCCATGCGCGCACAACTTTTCGGACGGTGTTAGCCTACTTAGATAAAATTTAACAATATAAATAATAATTTTCATAAATTTTTATATTGAATACTGGAAATAAAAGCGTTTATCAATAAGCAAAGATACATCATAAAAATTATTGTTTTTGAAAAAAAGTTTCCACTACAAAAAAATATTAATGAAAGTGATAATTTATTATATACGTAGGTCACCCTATAATTTTTATTTAGTTAAGAACTAACTGACAATGACAGGCCGAAATTTCAAAATGGCGACAGTAGTACCAGAGTCGCCGCCGGCCAAGTTATGATTGTGGATCTGTAGTACCGTAGTCGCCGCCGGCCAAGAAAAGATTGTGGAACTGTACACAGAATAATTAGCAACTTATTAGGAAAGTTAATAAAGTTCAGTTTTTTTTTCGAATAATTTTGCAATTTTTTGTGGTTTTATTCCTTGAATGCACATGTAAACTGACTTTCAAAAAGAAACCGTAATTAGACAACATCCTAAAATGTTTAATATTATAATGGAGAATGCAAAAATTTTTGAAAACTTCCACTGTCGACATTAGGCCAGGTAGGGATTATTAGCTTCCTTTGTCTTTCCTGATTCTTTTGCTTTAAGAACAGCTTTATATTCTTACGACCCATCCTTACGACGCGATTTTCAAATTACCGGTTGGCTTCATAGAGATAGATAATTCTGATTGAGTTAGTAGTAGAAAATAAAATCTGATTTTTTGACATATTCCTCACCTCACAGCCCATACATGTCCCCACCAAGGGGCTCGAGCCTACCCTATATAAGGTGATTGACAGACTAACGACTACTACCGTAATAGAAGCCGCGACCGACGGCTTAACGTGCCCTCCGAAGCACAGAATCATCTTAATTTTCGTTTAATCAGGTGATTAAAGCCTGCAATATCCTTCCAAACTGGGTTAAATCTTACAAATTAAATTTGTAATGTTACCACCCCCCGGGGATCAATCCCGAGACCTCCGTACTTGAAACCAAGCGCTTAATCGCGCGACCTCGGAGGCAGTCTACGGGCTTATTACTTGGTCTAAAATAATGTTACCGTTACCAATTTGAAGTTCTGAAATTCTTGTATATTTTTCAATATAAAACAGAGCTCTGGACATGGAGGAATAATTACAAGTAAATGATGATGTGAAAAAAAATTAAGCATAGCTTCGCTGCATTGGAACCATGAAAAAAATTTTAAGCGCGAGTGAGTTGTGTTGACACTTGTTTCCCATATACGAACATGGGAAACTTTCAAGGGTAATTATTCCTCAATGGTGACATCTATCTAAATTTTCTCTTCGTTAAAACCTTGTCCTTGATGTTTTGAACCATCTTGCAAACTTTGAATGTGATTTGATCAGCCGTTTAGGAGGAGTTCTGTGACAAGCCTAATACAAAAGTCGGGGGTAAATGGAGCTTCGCTTCAATTAATTGTTTCAAATCGGAACATCTAAACCAAGTCGTTTAAGTTCATCCAAATTGACGTATAAAATCCTGCGCACTTTATTTTATCAGATTCATCAGACTAGACAAAATTATTAGCAAAGTCAGTAAAGGTTGGGTATTATACGAATGATATTGTAATTTTTCGTCGTTTTATTCCTTGATAGAGTAACTCCAATGCACACATTAACTTACTCTCAAAAATAAACGGTAATGAGACAACATTCTAAAATGTTTTATATTTTAATGGAGAATAAACATGGTCATGATATCACTGTCATATTAATAGATAATACATTTTGAACCGTAACTTAACAAGTACTTTTCTGAATGCGTAGTCGTGTACAAACATACATACAGACATGTCAATCACAGAACCTCCTTTCTTTTTTCAGTCAGTTAAAGCGCTTAAAACCTGCTCCTGAATGTAACGAATACTTTTTCTGAAAACCGCATCCAAATAGCTTTAGCCAAACGCGAGATAATCGCGGACAAACATACATACAGGTCAAACACAGAACCTTCCAGAAAATTTTACATTCGTATTCAGGAGGATTTTTTCAATAAACCAGAACGTCTTAGGCATTATGGGGTACGGGAATAGGGTCAACTCTCTGCAGGTCAATCGCCACCAGGATCCAGCCAACTATTCCAGCTACCGTTACAACTGGGTAACCTCTCGAGTTTCGTTTACAATCATCGATATTCTCATACATGCCTTACTAATATTCATTTCTTGACATCTTTCATCCTTAGAAGATTTGCTATGTAGTCATTAGTCAGGATAGGATAGAAGAGAGCATTAAAAGGGTTGATCTTGAAAGGTGTAAATTGAACAATATTAGCGATAACGACAGGTAATGTTAAATTTGAATTAATATAAATATCCTGATACTAGGCAACCTCTCGAGTTTTGATTACAATCATTAATATTTTCATGAATGTCTTATGAATCTTCATATTTTGACATCATTCTTTCAAAGAATATTTAATATGTAGTCAGTATAAGTCAGGACGGAATAGAAGAGCGAGTTAAAAGTGTCAAATTACAAAAAGGTGTATAATGAATAATACTAATAATCCAAAAGTGATAAATTTAGATTAAAACAAAATCTTTATTATATTTTATTACATGTAATTTATTATATACTTGCAATTAAACAGTACATGATTATTGCAAAAGGTACTAAATTATTAAATACATTTTTTTAAGTTATGATATAGTTTGTTAATAAATTAGTTTAAGTATTAAAGAACTAAATTTTAAACAATGACCTTACAAATTACTAAATAAATAACTTCAAATAAGTTAGGGTTGTATTACATTTTTAGTATAAAGTATAGATTAGTCTAAAACACGATAATAGAGCACTTTGTAAATACAAAAAGTGATCATCTGCTTTAAAACTTAATGTCCTTGAGCATGCGATATAAATTACATCATGAATTAAATATTACAAAATCCTGGTTAATTTAAGTGTACATTAGCTGATTTGTCAGGAAACCAGGCCGTTACAACTATTCATTGCTTAACATTCACAAAATGTGAATGTTGGTAACGGTGAAAAATTCGATATTTGACTATTTGCGAAATAACCGTTTGTAGCGTAATCATATCCGGTATCATAAGCCAATGGGGCGATGACCGGGGGCACACAAATACATTCAATTTTTGCTGGTTCAATGACTACAGGAGGTAAGGATGCACATTCTACAATTGGCGTTTCCAAGATTACTTCTTGTACGTTTACATCACATACCTCAGGTTCGACAACGATTGTTTGAAAAGTTTGCCCAGATGATCCACCATCACTAATGAAGTTAGATGATCCACCGCCGCCTACATACCCGGAATATCTACCACCATTTATGAAGTTGGCAGAACCACCAGTTCCAGCGCACCCTAGTCCTTTAACCCCTGAGAAACCATTTAAGCCTCCACCACCGATGTAGCCAGATGATCCACCGCCGCTAATGAAGTTCAAAGAACCACCGCCACCTATGTATCCAGTAGATCCACAACCATTTACTAAGTTGGTAGAGCCCCCACCTCCTATATAACCTAATCCACCACCACCAATGTAACCTAGTCCTCTAACTCCTGAGAAACCGTTTAAACCTCCACCACCGATGTAGCCAGATGATCCACCGCCGCTAATGAAGTTCGATGAACCACCGCCGCCTATGTATCCAGAAGATCCACCACCATTTACAACGTTGGTAGAGCCCCCACCTCCTATATAACCTAATCCACCACCACCAATATAACCTAGTCCTCTAACTCCTGAGAAACCGTTTAAACCTCCACCACCGATGTAGCCAGATGATCCACCGCCGCTAATGAAGTTCGATGAACCACCGCCGCCTACGTACCCGGAATATCCACCACCATTTACAAAGTTGGTAGAGCCCCCACCTCCTATGTAACCTAATCCACCACCACCAATGCAACCCAGTCCTCTAACCCCTGAGAAACCGTTTAAACCTCCACCTACAATGTAGCCAGATGATCCACCGCCGCTAATGAAGTTAGATGAACCACCGCCGCCTATGTATCCAGTAGATCCACAACCATTTACTAAGTTGGTAGAGCCCCCACCTCCTATATAACCTAATCCACCACCACCAATGTAACCTAGTCCTCTAACTCCTGAGAAACCGTTTAAACCTCCACCACCGATGTAGCCAGATGATCCACCGCCGCTAATGAAGTTCGATGAACCACCGCCGCCTATGTATCCAGAAGATCCACCACCATTTACAAAGTTGGTAGAGCCCCCACCTCCTATGTAACCTAATCCACCACCACCAATGCAACCCAGTCCTCTAACCCCTGAGAAACCGTTTAAACCTCCACCTACAATGTAGCCAGATGATCCACCGCCGCTAATGAAGTTAGATGAACCACCGCCGCCTATGTATCCAGTAGATCCACCACCATTTACAAAATTGGTAGAGCCCCCACCTCCTATGTAACCTAATCCACCACCACCAATGTAACCCAGTCCTCTAACCCCTGAGAAACCGTTTAAGCCTCCACCACCGATGTAGCCAGATGATCCACCGCCGCTAATGAAGTTAGATGAACCACCGCCGCCTATGTATCCAGTAGATCCACCACCATTTACAAAGTTGGTAGAGCCCCCACCACCAATGTAACCCAGTCCTCTAACCCCTGAGAAACCGTTTAAGCCTCCACCACCGATGTAGCCAGATGATCCACCGCCGCTAATGAAGTTCGAAGAACCACCGCCGCCTATGTATCCAGTAGATCCACCACCATTTACAAAGTTGGTAGAGCCCCCACCTCCTATGTAACCTAATCCACCACCACCAATGTAACCCAGTCCTCTAACCCCTGAGAAACCGTTTAAACCTCCACCACCGATGTAGCCAGATAATCCACCGCCGCTAATAAAGTTCGAAGAACCACCGCCGCCTATGTATCCAGTAGATCCACCACCATTTACAAAGTTGGTAGAGCCCCCACCTCCTATGTAACCTAATCCACCACCACCAATGTAACCCTGTCCTCTAACCCCTGAGAAACCGCTTAAGGCTCCACCACCGATGTAGCCAGATGATCCACCGCCGCTAATGAAGTTCGAAGAACCACCGCCGCCTATGTATCCAGAAGACCCACCACCATTTACAAAGTTGGTAGAGCCCCCACCTCCTATGTAACCTAATCCACCACCACCAATGTAACCCAGTCCTCTAACCCCTGAGAAACCGTTTAAACCTCCACCACCGATGTAGCCAGATAATCCACCGCCGCTAATGAAGCTCGAAGAACCACCGCCGCCTATGTATCCAGTAGATCCACCACCATTTACAAAGTTGGTAGAGCCCCCACCTCCTATGTAACCTAATCCACCACCACCAATGTAACCCAGTCCTCTAACCCCTGAGAAACCGTTTAAACCTCCAACACCGATGTAGCCAGATGATCCACCGCCGCTATTGAAGTTAGATGAACCACCGCCGCCTATGTATCCAGAAGATTCACCACCATTTACAAAATTGGTAGAGCCCCCACCTCCTATGTAACCTAATCCACCACGACCAATGTAACCCAGTCCTCGAACCCCTGAGAAACCGTTTAAGCCTCCACCACCGATGTAGCCAGATGATCCACCGCCGCTAATGAAGTTCGAAGAACCACCGCCGCCTATGTATCCAGATGATCCACCACCATTTACAAAGTTGGTAGAGCCCCCACCTCCTATGTAACCTAATCCACCACCACCAATGTAACCCAGTCCTCTAACCCCTGAGATGCCGTTTAAGCCTCCACCACCGATGAAGCCAGATGATCCACCGCCGCCAATGAAGTTCGAAGAACCACCGCCGCCGACGTATCCAGATAAGGCACCACCTCCTAGGTAACCGAGTCGTCCAAGTCCCGAAAATCCACTTAAGCTTCCTCCTCCAATGTAAGATGCCGATCCACAGCCTCCAATAGATCCTGTCGCACCTCCACCGCCTACAAAATCTGATGATCCAATGCCTCCTATGAATCCGCCCCAACCGCCACTCCCGATGTTTCCATTTGTTAAGTAAACTGGAGATTGAACGTAAATTCCAGTTCCACTCGAAGCGCCATTTATCTTATTCGACCACCAGCACGGTTCTGACTGTTGAATGATGAAAAAAATATTGAACGTAGTTTTATTTTTGATTTAGTTTAACTAAATTCAAACGGTATAGTTGTTTATACCGTGGCTTTGTATATATGTTTACTCTAAAATGCAAAAAGAGTGATGTATTAAGGTGCATACCGCACAATCGTCTTTGTTTCAAAAAATGTACGTTCTGTACTGTACTGATATTACTAAAACTGTACTAATTCTATCATTTAAGATAACTAAAAACATTGATTAAAAATGTATTATTAAAAATCACGAAATAAGTAGAAAATTAAATTAAAACAGAAATAATGGTACATACACACGGTGCAGCTTCGGGAGAACCCTGTGTCGTTGCGAGTATTGCCAAAAAGCCTGAAAAAACCCAGAAAATAAAATGTTAATCGCTTTTATAGAACACTCACTATTTTGTCCATATATGTCCTTCGTGGTCGTCTTCTACTTACATTACCTTCCATATTAGCTCTGTAAATCTCTTTTACCAATTTACAATCATTCGTTTTCACTTTTTACCCAAACTATATGAACATTATTTTTTCCCACCGCACCTTTCACAAATCACGAAATTTCTTACTCGATCATATAACCTAAGATAACAATAATAAATAATAATAATAACAATAACAATCTTTGGTGAAGGACCTCATTTCCATGCATCCACTCTACTTTTCTGCTTCTTGTTCTAAACCTATCAATAGCTGCCATACCATATATGTGCCATATTTTCTGACACCGATTGACTGGTCATAAGACTATTCATTGCTCCATTTACCGCTTTGCCGCTCTTCTTTCGATGCTTTCATAACACTTTCAATCCCTAGTAATTAAACTTCCTAGGTATACGAACTCTTTCACTTGTTTCGCTTTCTTTCCATTTAGGCATTCGGTCATATTCTCCTCTTTTTCGAAAACTATAGTTTAAGTTTTCTTTACATTCACGCAAATTTTATTTTTTCAAATGATGCTCATGCAATATTCATCATCTCTTGCAACTTTTCCACCGACGATACAAGATGCACTTGATCGTCAGCGTATAAGACGCATCTGATGATGAATCCATCCATTCTCAGCATCCAACAGTCACCAATGTACAAATTGAAAGCCGCGAAGAAGCTACACAAACTTGTCGAACTTCCCTTACATACCGAACCAGTCCGTTTTTCCCCGTTCACTCTTGCACTTCGACAACACCTCCTACAAATACTTTTTTACCACTGTATCATACGCGCTCTCTGAATCTATAAAGGAGCTATAAAATCTTGGTTCTAAGCTGAGTACTTAACGGTGAAGCTCCTTAATAAAAGATTTGGCCCATACATCCCATTCCTTTTCCTAATCCTGCTTGCACTGCACATCCCCAATTTTTTTCTCGCTTTTATTCATCACTCTCTTGATCAATACGAGCACCTTTGCATATAATTTACCGACAATGCTGAGTAGGCTAATGTATGACAATTACCGCCCTGCACCAATCTCGTGGTACTTTACTACTCGACCAGCACTTCTATAAAAGGAAGTATAACCAGAAAACCACCAACTCTTTACCAACCCTTAGAATTTAGATAGATATTCTGTCACACCCTACCGCATTCCCTAGTTTCATTCTTTTCATTTTTTTTCCTAATCTCACTATCACTAAAGTTACCCATTGATTCTTTCCAATCAACAATACTACCCATTGATGAAGAAATAGGGACTTCCTCTTTTTCAAAGAGTCCCTAAATATTTCTGTTATTCTATACGCTTTTCATGCTATTTTTATCCGTCGTCAATTCACCAGACAAACAGGTCACTCTTGTGTTTTGGGAACCTCTCATTTTGCCAGGTATATTACCAGAACAAATTTTTTTTGATACGATTGATTTATGAACGTTTGATAAATAAATATGATACAATAAAGTTACCTTAAATAAGCTATAGTTGGTTTTATCCGCCAATTAATTTTAATATATAAGGTAATTATTTTGTCATACATTTATGATATATACTAGGCTATAACTCCCAAGAAAGGTTAACCAGAGCTTCAGATAAGAAATTTCTAAGCAATTTTGGAATTTTACGGGGTAAAAGATTTAATCACACTAGTATGAAGAGGTACACAAATGGATACTTATTTGGTAGTACGCTGCTTAATATGTTTAAATTCGATGCAATAAACGTAACTTTCTGACCAGGTGTATTCAAAATATTGTAATGTAGTTAAAAATGAAAAATAAAATGAAATACTTACAAGAGATTAAACTGATATATTTCATGGTTGATAACTATTGAACTTAGTTAACACATCTATTCCTGTTCACACCTTCTTTTATGAGAGCCGTGAAATACTGAAACAGAGAAGTTAGCACTTGCACTTATATTTTCAACGATTTTTTTAAACGCCCTTGTTTTTCTTATAGCCCGGGTTATTTTATGTGCATGTAATATTATATGACGTGATCGAGCTACTAATGTTATGTTTCGTTAAGGTATGTGTGTGTGGTGTGAGAAATGATATTGTGAAAAGATTAAAAACGAAATGTTAGGATGGTTATAACACTAAAAGATAAATGAGAGTACACTGGAAAAAGAAAGATTGATAGCCAATGTGGATGGTAACGTCGATAGAGAACAACAACGTAGGACGCATTTAGATCAAACAGGGAAAGTGCTCAAAAAGGTATCGTAAGTATACTTAACAAAATAACTTATATGAAAATATTGATGACTGTAGATGAATCTCAGAATCAGAGTTTGCTAGGATCCTAGTAAGTGGCAATCGTGTATCTGCCTACCCCAATTGAAAACAATGGTGTGAGTGCATGAATATTTCTATTAATGAAAAATAAATAATACTGTGTGAAGATTTTTAATTCTTACTCACTCTTTGTTTCACGCTGTGGCAATGAACTGATGACTGACGCTTCAACATTTTGCGTTATATACTAAACCTCTTTGCTAAACACGCCGTCTGACTCTGAACGTTGTTTAAAAGTTTTTCCTAATTTAAGATTTTTAAACAAAAATATTATCCTGTTGAAATAAAACATTTTGGCTTGAAATAATAATAAGCCCGGAAACAATGTAGCTTTTTTATAATATTTTCAAAATAAGTTCATCTAGACCTAAGATTTCTTCCACAAAACCAATAAACCTTATCTATGCTTAGGGTTTATATATATACGAGACTACTTAATATACACAACTAGCACCGAGGGTTTGTTTGTTTATTCATCATTATTGACCTAAACAACAAGACAAACTTACATTCTGCCATCCAGAAGCTAAAACGCAGTAATGGCAATTTTGGTCGTTTTGAGTTAATTAAATATTTGTGATCAGGAAATTTTACGCTATTTTTCTGTCTTTCCCACGTTTTCCTAGGATTCCTCACAGCCCATATATGTACCCACCAAGGGGCTCGAACCTACCCTATATAGGGCGATTTGCCCATAGTCCACCACCCTGGCCAATTGCGGGTTGGCAGACTAACGACTACTACCGTAATAGTAACCGGGACCGACGGCTTAACGTCCCCCCGAAGCACGGAATCATCTTAATTTTCGGATAATCAGGTGATTCAAGCCTGCAATATCCATTCAAACCAACGAGTTTAATCTTACAAATTAAATTTGTAAGTTTACCACCCCCGAGGATCGAACCCGAGACCTCCGTATTTGAAACCAAGCGCTTAACCGCGAGACCACGGAGGCTATTCCTTGGATAATTAGGTAACAAAATCTGTCAAATAGTCTAATTTACAAGTTAAAATACAGTTAAAAACGTCATTTTTTTAGTAAAGTTTATAAAGGGTAACTATAATACTAGTAAACATGCAGTTGGAGCTCACATACTGCTTTCTTATTTAAATCGATGTTCTATCATCATTTGCACAAAAACATACTAAAACGCAGTTCATCTCATGTCAAATATAGATCAAAACTATTGAACTGCGTTTTAGTACTAAGGTAAGCACCAACTGATGAATAAAGAAAAATATGTATTGTTTCATACTCATTGCAACGGGACGTGCGCAATGACACCACATTCATAAATCCGTTGAAAATGGCAATCAAACTAAAATTCGGAAGTTTCTGAGATCTTTATGAGGTGGAAAATTTCGTCAAGATTAAATCCCGAAATAGTTAGATCTCATGTTACTTAACAATTATCTTTCATCCTTTGTTGGTGTTAAAAAGGCACATTATAGACATGAAATCTAAATCTCTGATTATATTTTCCATGAATTGTTGAAATGTTTGACCACTATTACGTGTACTCGTACAAAACGTCATTACGCAGATATTCAAACATCCAAACGGTGCGTGTAATGATAGCTGTCTTCTTAATATCCTGTTTGGCAATAGGTTTAAAATGATATGCTTTGCGTAGGTCAATATTGCTCAGTATCACTCTTTTCTTATTATCGAGTCTGTACTAACTGACTTGCCCAAACG
This sequence comes from Bedellia somnulentella, assembly GCA_963576735.1. Classification (NCBI taxonomy): domain Eukaryota; kingdom Metazoa; phylum Arthropoda; class Insecta; order Lepidoptera; family Bedelliidae; genus Bedellia; species Bedellia somnulentella. Next base: position 16,180,123 of record OY755170.1, read on the forward strand.
GATTCTGAGGGTCTGCAGATCCCATTATTTGCCATACCTTGAAATTTTTTCTTTGCGATATTGTATCTATCTGAAGGTAAAGGTCTCGTTTTGCACAAAACTGGAGAGCCAATTGTTTCAGTATAATACTCCACATCATGTTTAGCAGGTTCTTTAAAGGAGCATGGATTCGTGATATCAGAATATCGAATAACTCTCTTATAACGCCTTCCAGGCTGCAACTAACTATTAGAATCGTACAATGTTTTGCGGTTGATATATTGGCAGGCGTTTTGGTTACTCCATCAACAAGGCACCTTCCTCGTTATCTACAAGGAGGTTATAATGCTCCAGGAAATCCGCTCTTAATATTGGCATACTGACATAAGTCCCGCCAGTCACAAGAATATTTATTGTGTAGCACAACACTATTTACCTGTCTAACTCACCGGTATAACAAACCGGACACTTTTTTCATAGTCCGTTCTGTTCGACAGCGTAGTCGAACAGAACGGACTATTTTTATCCGTTCTGTCCTACCGGTATGACAAACGGTAGGACAGAACGGACTAGACGAAATTCCCTTGCAGTGCTGTACGTACTCCCAAGTAGAGTGTCAACATTTTCAATTCAACATCTCCTGCCACCATCGCCATACATATACTCACGCTGTTAGTTCCCAATCGACTGGCAGAGACTATTGATTGCCACTTTGTAAGATCCTGGCAAACCGCTCGAGCTTTGTCTAAATTCATCAATATTTTCATTCACCCTCTTTTATTCTTTACATTTCGGACGCCAGCCTTTTCAAGCACATAATCTGTTTGAGGACAATACCTTTCACATCAACAATTTACAATCATCCATTAGGAATGATAACTCAAAATATTAAGGATTAATATTGATGAAATCACTCTTTATTGCCATTTTAGCGAAGTTTTGAACATTCCTACTTCATAATATGTTTTTATTTTTATTACATTATACTCGTACATTAATTTGGTAAAAAGGTCACATCGCCCAAAAGCCATTCAAAAATTCCATACCCTTCATCGACTCGTTCAACTCCCACGGGAACAAATGAGTGAGTGCTATTTGAAGTACACAGCTTTATGTTTTTTTTTAAGCATAGGTTTTTTTTTAATATACAATAGAGTCATTCATGATCTGATATCTCAATTCATGATATTCGTGCAGGATAAGGGATCTCTCATGCATAATAACGTTAGCCAAACACCGTATATATCACAAAACCCTGAAAATTATAACCGCATTGCATTAAATCGCACGATTTTGGTGGCCATTTGACATCAGAATTTCGTGAGAACGAATTGCCGGCGCTTTTCGGGGTCTGCTGATCGAGTTCCTGACTTAGCTGAGTCTTGAACGCATGAAGGTGGAGGTCTTTAGTCAAAATTCGCTGCATAGTGATTCGTGAAATTTGAAGTTGTTGAGAACGACGCCGAATTGATGTTTTTTGGGGTACCAGCGACACTCTCGTTTACAGTAGCAATATTTTCAAAAGACTGACCAGTACGCTGACGCAAGGATACTTATTATCAATAAACGACCCAGCTTCTTCAATTATTTTTAACAGCTTTCGAATGGTTTACGTATTAGGTGTTCGCAAAGTTTGCGAGCGGTTTCAGCGTAACTTACCCCATTTTTGTAACGAGTTTCCACAATTATAACTCGTTTTTCTTCCAAAAAACTCTCCATTATAATAATCGGAATAATCAGAGGTATCAGCCGTCAAATTTCAAAGTTGCCACTGGCATTAGAAAAAAAAAACCACTTTTAAAAAGTGCACTCTTACTAAGACACCCAGGCTATGGCTTGAGGGACACTTACAAGGACTTGAATGCAGATTGCAATTGAAGTTAATTAAGCTGAGCGAGTGAGGGTAGACCTTAGTCTTCATACTATCTGTGCAGTCGGTCTTCAATGGGGTAAAGAGTTTTTGGCCATTATTCCTCAATGGTAGGTTAGACCAGGACATGCAACCCCTTACGATACTAAACAATGTCTACTTGATCACTATGCCAAATTAGGTTTAAATTGGTCGACCTGTTCCAGGGGAGTTCGAACATAAGCATTTTTCGGTGTTTATTCCTCGATGGCTGGTTCAATCACGCATAACATTCGAAACCCTTACGACACGCCTAGCAATGTCGACTTGATCACTGTGCCAAATTTGGTTGATCTTGGCTGAGCCGTTCCAGAGGAGTTCGATCACATAGAAGTGGCCTACCCGCGAATAACATCTTTAGAAAACGGCGATAGGCCTGTCCCCTATAACGTAGCACACTTGCCAAGCGAAACGTAGGTACTCCAAACACCAGGTGACAATTTCACGTGATGTCCAGAATCATTAGTACTTCTGCCAACCCTTTCGGGGAAATGCAGTATGAACGTTTGAATTTCTATTTTATTTTTTATGCAAAGTTGCATTCGACTGAACCATCTTTAGAAACACATTTTAGTGATATTTCAAATAATATACCATTTCTCCATCCTCAGCAGCATCTCAAAGGAATTGGTCAATTTACAGCCAAACACACACGAAAGGTATATTCATCGTTTCAAATAGGTACATCTAAACCAGCTCATTTAAGTTTATCCAAATTGTTGTTTAAAATCCTGCGCGATTCATTTAATCAGATTCATCAGACTTCACAGACTAGACAGAATAATTAGCCAAATGTATAAAACATGGTTTCTTTTTCAATGGTTTTGTAACTTTTTGCTGTTTAATTTCTTTATTGAATGACTTCAATGCACATATTATCTGACTCTCAAAAAGAAACCGTAATTAGTAATATCCTGATTTTTTAATATTTTAATGGAGAATAAACATGGTCATGGTTTCATTCTAATATTAATAGATTACTACATTTTTAACTGTTAATTATCAAGTCAGCAAAATTACCGGAAGCAAATACTTTACATTCGTACTCAGTATAATTATTTAAATAAGCCCGAACGTTTTAGGCATTATAGGTGTACGGGAATAGTGTCAACACTCTTATTTAATATTTCTCTTCTCGCAGGCGGAAACTGTCAATCGCCACCAGCTAACCATTCCAGCTACCGTGCCACTGCGCAACCTCTCGAGTTTCGTTTACAATCATAGACATTTTCATGCATGGCTTACTAATATTGATTTTTTGAAATCTTTCATTCTTAGAACATTTGCTATGTAGTCAATAGTAGTCAGGATGGAATAGAAGAACGCATTAAAAGTAATAATATCATTTGAAAGGTGTACAATAAACTATATTTAGTAATAACGATAGGTAATGATGAATTTGTATTTAAATAAATGTCCAAATACTGGGCAACCGCTCGAATTTTGTTTATACATACATACATACATATCACGGCTATAAATCCCTAGATGGGGTAGCCAGAGCTAAGGAATTATAAATTTCTCAGCCACTTTTGGAAAATAAGTGGGGAAAAGATGGTAAAATAAAGGTTGTGGGTGATGGGTCTCCAACCTAATCGCCCAAAAATCCCTTAAAAGCCCCAATACCGTTAGTCGCCTCTTACGTACACCCACCGGGAGAAATGGGGCAGTGCTCTTCTAAGCCGACACTACACAGCAATGATGTTTATAATCATCTATATTTTCATGAATGTCTTATGACTCTTCATATTCTGACATCTTTCTTTCTAAGAATATTTGCTATGTAGTCAGTATAAGTCAGGATGGAATAGAAGAGCGAATTAAAAGTGTCAACTCATTTGAAAGGTGTACAATGAACTAAACTAATAATACAATAGGCAATGATAATTTTAAATTAAAAGAAATCTTCATTATATTTGATTGTATGTAATTTATAATATAGTAACAATTAAACAGTATAATTATAACAAAAGATAATAAATTATTAAACAGAGTTTTTTTTTAAGTTATATTATAGTTTGTTAATAAATTAATATAAATATTGAAGAACTTAACTATAAACAATGACCTTACAAATTACTAAATAAATAGCTTCAAATAAATTAGGGTAGTATCACATTTTAGTATAAAGTATAGATTAGTCTAAAACACGATGATAGAGCCCTTTGTTTTTTTGAGCTTTAAAACTTAAATTAATCCTTGAGCTTACGATATAATTTATATCATGAATTAAATATAACAAAATCCTGGTGTAATTATGTGTACATAAGCTGATTTGTCGAGAAACCGGGCCATTACAACTATTTATTGCTTAACATTCACAAAATGTTGGTAACGGTGAAAGATTTGATATTTGCCTATTTGCAAAATAACCGTCTGTAGCGTAATTATATCCGGTATCATAAGCCAGTGGGGCGATGACCGGGGGAACAGAAATACATTCGATTTTTGCTGGTTCAATAACTACAGGAGGTAAGGATACACATTCTACTATTGGTGTTTCCAAGATAACCTCTTGTACTTTAACATCACATACCTCAGGAACGTAGACGGGTTCAGGTTCGATAACGATTGTTTGAAAAGTTTGCCCAGATGATCCACCATCACTAACGAAGTTAGATGATCCACCGCCGCCTACGTGACCGGAATTTCCGCCACCATTTATGAAGTTGGCAGAACCACCAGTTCCTACGCAACCTAGTCCACCACCACCAATGTAACCTAGTCCTCTAACCCCTGAGAAACCGTTCAAGCCTCCACCACCGATGTAACCAGATGATCCACCACCATTAACGAAGTTGGTAGAACCTCCACCTCCTACGTAACCTAGTCCACCACCACCAATGTAACCTAGTCCTCTAATCCCTGAGAAACCGTTTAGGCCTCCACCACCGATGTAGCTAGATGATCCACCGCCGCTAATGAAGTCCGAGGAACCACCAACGCCTACGTATCCAGAAGATCCACCACCATTTACAAAGTTGGTAGAACCCCCACCTCCTATGTAACCTAATCCTCCACAACCAATGTAACCTAGTCCTCCAACCCCTGAGAAACCGTTTAGGCCTCCACCACCGATGTAACCAGATGATCCACCGCCGCTAATGAAATTCGATGAACCACCGCCGCCTACGTATCCAGAAGATCCACCACCATTAACAAAGTTGGTAGAACCCCCACCTCCTATGTAACCTAATCCACCACCACCAATGTAACCCAGTCCTCTAACCCCTGAGAAACCGTTGGAGCCTCCACCACCGATGTAGCCAGATGATCCACCGCCGCTAATGAAGTTCGAAGAACCACCGCCGCCTACGTATCCAGAAGATCCACCACCATTTACAAAGTTGGTAGAACCCCCACCTCCTATGTAACCTAATCCACCACCACCAATGTAACCTAGTCCTCTAACCCCTGAGAAACCGTTTAGGCCTCCACCACCGATGTAGCCAGATAATCCACCGCCGCTAATGAAGTTCGATGAACCACCGCCGCCTATGTATCCAGAAGATCCACCACCATTAACAAAGTTGGTAGAACCCCCACCTCCTATGTAACCTAATCCACCACCACCAATGTAACCTAGTCCTCCAACCCCTGAGAAACCGTTTAGGCCTCCACCACCGATGTAACTAGATGATCCACCGCCACTAATGAAGTTCGATGAACCACCGCCGCCTATGTATCCAGAAGATCCACCACCATTAACAAAGTTGGTAGAACCCCCACCTCCTATGTAACCTAATCCACCACCACCAATGTAACCCAGTCCTCTAACCCCTGAGAAACCGTTTGAGCCTCCACCACCGATGTAGCTAGATGATCCACCGCCGCTAATGAAGTTCGAAGAACCACCGCCGCCTGCGTATCCAGAATATCCACCACCATTAACAAAGTTGGTAGAACCCCCACCTCCTATGTAACCTAATCCACCACCACCAATGTAACCTAGTCCTCTAACCCCTGAGAAACCGTTTAGGCCTCCACCACCGACGTAGCCAGATAATCCACCGCCGCTAATGAAGTTCGATGAACCACCGCCGCCTATGTATCCAGAAGATCCACCACCATTAACAAAGTTGGTAGAACCCCCACCTCCTATGTAACCTAATCCACGACCACCAATGTAACCCAGTCCTCTTACCCCTGAGAAACCGTTTAAGCCTCCACCACCGATGTAGCCAGATGATCCACCGCCGCTAATGAAGTTCGAAGAACCACCACCGCCTACGTATCCAGAAGATGCACCACCATTTACAAAGTTGGTAGAACCCCCACCTCCTATGTAACCTAATCCACCACCACCAATATAACCTAGTCCTCTAACCCCTGAAAAACCGTTTAAGCCTCCACCACCGATGTAGCCAGATGATCCACCGCCGCTAATGAAGTTCGAAGAACCACCACCGCCTACGTATCCAGAAGATGCACCACCATTTACAAAGTTGGTAGAACCCCCACCTCCTATGTAACCTAATCCACCACCACCAATATAACCTAGTCCTCTAACCCCTGAAAAACCGTTTAGGCCTCCATTACCGATGTAGCCAGATAATCCACCGCCGCTAATGAAGTTCGAAGAACCACCACCGCCTACGTATCCAGAAGATGCACCACCATTTACAAAGTTGGTAGAACCCCCACCTCCTATGTAACCTAATCCACCACCACCAATGTAACCCAGTCCTCTAACCCCTGAGAAACCGTTTAGGCCTCCACCACCAACGTATCCAGATAAGGCACCACCTCCTAGGTAACCAAATCGTCCAAGTCCCGAAAATCCACTTGAACTTCCTCCTCCAATGTAAGATGCCGATCCACAGCCTCCAATAGATCCTGTCGCACCTCCACCGCCTACAAAATCTGATGATCCAATGCCACCTATGAATCCGCCCCAACCGCCACTCCCGCTGTTTCCATTTGTTAAGTAAACTGGAGATTGAACGTAAATTCCAGTTCCACCCGAAGCGCCATTAACATTTTTTGACCACCAGCACGGTTCCGACTGTTAAATGTTAAAAATAAATTGTAGATACTTTATTTCTCGTTTAGTTTGACTAATTTCAAACGGTATAGCTATATCTAACGTTCATATACAACGTAGAACACCCGTACGTAAACAGAAAGGCGTGAGTTCAAATCCAGGGTCGGGCCTACACCAATTTGTCTCTTCTAAAGTCATATGTGTGGTTAATTTACCATGGTTGTTAACGTTGAGGGAAACACACTTAGCCATGTGACAGTGTATTCGTACAAATAGAATAGAATCACGAAATAAGTAGTAGATTAAATTTAAAACAAAATAATGGTACATACACACGGTGCAGCTGCGGGAGAACACTGTGTCGTTGCGAGTATTGCCAAAAAGCCTGCAAAAGGACAGAATATAAAATTTTAATAGACTCTCACAAAATTTACAACCAAGTCTTAAGATTGGTGCTGTTAACATACATACATATTTAATATTATACTTATGTTGCTTGTATGTTTATTATTGTACGTATAATCCCTCCATTCAACACTATGACCCGCATTAAGAACATGCAATTTGCATTATTTAATGCTGGTTCATTGAGCACAGGACATGACGAGTTAACTTCTATTATACTGGACTTAAGACCTGACATAGTAGCTATCAACGAGACATGGTTAAGGGCGGGACGAGAAGATACCGCCCCGGTAGTGCCAGGATATAGACTAAGACATATCCCGCGACCTCCAGGCTTACGCTCGCGAGGGGGTGGGGTGGGGTTTTATTTAAAGGAAGGCTTAAGGGTCCGTGTTTTTCCACATCCCCCATCTACTATCGAGCAAATGTGGTTGCGATTAACATTAAATGGCATTCGACTTTTAATTGGCACCGCCTACCGTCCTAACTGGGTCGACGCTGATAGCTTTTTTGATGCAGTTACTGAGACTATAACATCTTGTGGGAACTATGACAAAGTTGTTTTACTAGGTGACTTCAACATTAATATTTCTGACGTAAAAGACCGTAACTATCGTAGTTTGACTCAATTTCTCACTTCAACTAATTTGAAACAAATTATTGACAAATCGACACATTTTACTGACAATAGCGAAACCACTATTGACCTAATTTGTACTGACGCTCCTGTGCTCAGAGTTGATATCCGTCATATTCCAGAGTTGGGACGACATGCTTTTGTTACAATGCAACTTGACATGAAAAAACCTAAATCTGTGCCTAAACGAATAACCTACCGACCATTGACTGACATTGACTTAGATGTGTTTCGCGGAGATGTTACCGATGTGAATTGGGAATCAATTAAGCTACTCGATGACGTAGACGATATGATAAACGTTTTCAACGACAATATCATTCGAATCTTTGATTTACACGCACCTACTAAAACCATAGTGGTAAAAGAGGGGCCAAAGCCGTGGTTAACACCTACCGTACGATTAATGATGCGTTTACGAGATAATGCCCACGAACGGGCAAAAAAGGAAAAGACTGATTTGAGTAAAAACTATTACAAGGACACAAAGCATTTGGTATTGGAAGCTATTTATAATGAGAAGAGGGCTTATTTCAAACACGCGATAAATGGTTGTGCGAGAAATCCTCACGCTCTTTGGAAAAATCTCAAGCGTACCATCATTCCAAATAAGCGTGAACTAGATCTTCCACCACATTTTATTGATCCAGAATTGATTAACAACCATTTCTGCAATGTTCCCGGTAGCAACAATGTGACCATATCTGACATGACGTTTTTTGAATTTGACCGTTTTGGAAAGGAGTCGTTTTCATTGAATATTGTGAGCAGTGACACAGTTGCTAAAGCCATAAATAAAATCAAAACAAAGGCCAGAGGACTTGACGAAATTAACATTGACATGATACTTTTAACGTTACCGACTACACTTGAAATACTTACTGCCATTGTAAACAGGAGCAGTCTCAAACAAATTCCCAAAAGCTTGGAAAACGGCTAAAATTACACCCCTTCCGAAAAAGCCAAATCCTGTCCAAGTTTCAGATTTGAGGGCAATAAGTATCCTTCCATGCACATCTAAGATAGTAGAGAGGGTGGTTTGCGATCAACTGTCAAAATATCTGGAGGAAAATAACATATTACCAGAACTTCAGTCGGGTTTTAGAAAAGGTCGTTCAACAGCAACAGCGTTGATAGATGTTGTTGATAACATATTGAATGACAGGGAAAATGGTCTGAGTACTTTGTTAGTAATGTTAGACTTCTCTAGAGCTTTTGATTGTTTGTGCATACCCTTGACGTTATCGAAGTTGTCGTATTATGGATTTGATGTCAATACAGTGCGATGGTTCGACAGTTACCTTTCTGACCGTAAGCAGTTTGTGGAGTTACGCAGAAGAGAAGGTGGTAGTGTTGCCTCTTCTGAAACTGTACTTAATAGAGGCGTACCGCAAGGCTCTATTTTGGGACCACTTTTGTTTATATTATATACCGCTGATCTAGTAAAAAACATACAACATAGCAAATTTCATATCTATGCTGACGATGTTCAGATATACTTATCTGGTCAGCCTCGTAACAGTGCAATAACTACTCAGAAAATCAACTCAGATTTAGAACGAATTGTTACATGGTCTGAAAAAAATTGTCTCGTACTGAACCCACTTAAGTCAAAATTTATGGTATTTGGCACTAAGACGCAAATTCATAATACGTTGGAAGTTCTTGCGAACCATGATGTGGCCATCAGGGACCAACCAATAGAGAGGGTAGAAGAAGTTCGGAACCTTGGCTTACTGATGGATGGGGAACTACGGTTCGAAAACCATATTTCATCAGTGGTCAGTAACTGCTTCTATCGCCTCAAAGTTCTTTATAATATACGCGATTACCTGAGTGTGGATTTGCGTATTCACCTCTGTGAATCGTTGATATTATCGAGATTAAATTATTGTGACGTGGTCTATGAAGGTTGCATACTGGGTCGCACAAGAAAACTGATACAGCGAGTACAAAACGCATGTGCTCGTTATTGCTTTCGAATCCCTCCCCGATCCCACGTCAGGCCGTACTTGGACGATGCAAAGCTCCTAAACATGCAAGCGCGAAGACAATTACATCTCGCCACTTTGATGTTCGATGTTGTAAAGCAAGAATCACCGGCTTATTTGTACAAAAAACTGCAATGGTCAAATATTGGCTATCAGTTCAAAGTCAGGGCGATCTTGCCAATGCATCGAACTGCCGCATTTCGAGGTTCTTTCAGGTTTGCAGCGTCCAAGTGCTGGAATGATCTCCCACCACCAATCCGTGATGCGGTTGGCAGGAACACCTTTAGACGTAAACTAAGGGAGTTCTTGCTGGCCCAACAGTTACAATTTATTAATTATAGTATATTAAATATAGTAGTATCAATTATAGTATTAAATATATTTTGTGTATTTTATTTACTAGCATTATTTACAGTATAATTAGTTCTCCAATTTGAATATGTATTTTATTTTTCTCGAAAACAAGCTTCGCTTATTTGATAAAGCAATTTATAATTTTTGTATATATACTCGTAGGAATTATAGATATGTATGTAGTGAATAGTATGGGTATATATTGTGAGAATAATATATAAATGTATGTATATATATATATTTATATGCATATATATTATTGTTTTTTTATTATTATTTTGTAATTGTTTATTAAGGTAATACTGCCATTTCTGTTTCGTGAGATGCCTCTGATGTCACTCTGCCATGGTGTTGTCTGAAAATCAGTTCTGTGAGTCAAAAGCTCACAGAAAATGCTGAGACAGCACCAATTCGCTGTTCGGGTGGCACGGGAAGTGCAGGACAAATTTTTGCATGTTTTTTATTGATTCTTTTTTTTGTTTTTATATATTTTTTTTGTTTTATAACTAATTTTTTGTAAATGTTGTTAAAATTAAGCTGTAAATTATATTTTGTATTATGTAACTTGTTCCTCTTGTGCCTACAAATGGCGAATAAACGTTTTTCTTTCTTTCTTTCTTTCAAATACGTAATTAAAAAATCAATAGTAAAATTTAATACTTACAAGAGATTAAACTGATATATTTCATGGTTGATAACTATTGAACTTAGTTAGCACATCTATTTCCGTTCACACCTTCTTTTATGAGAGCCGTGAAATACTGAAACAGAGAAATTAGCACTTGCACTTATATTTTCAAGGATTGTTTTTAAACACTCTTGTATTTTTTACATCCTGACTTATGTTATGTGCATATAATATTAGATGATATGATCGAGCTACTAACGGTGTGTTTCGTCAAGGGTACGGTGTGACAAATGACATTGTAAAAAGATTGAAAACAGAATGTTAAGATGAGAGTAAACTAGAAAAGAAAGACTTATAGCTAATGTGGATGCTAATGTCGATAGAAGAACGTAGGACGCAATTAAAGGGAAAGTGCTCAAAAAGGCATCGTAAGTGTAAAGAATAAAAGAACATGTATAAAATAATTGATGACTGTAGATTATCCTAAGAATCAGAGTTTGCCAGGATCGTACTAAGTGGCGATCGTGTATCTGTCCACCCCAAGTGGAACTAATGGTGTGAGTGATATGTTATTATTAATAAAAGATAAATAATACTGTAAAGATTATGCTTGCACAGTATATTTTTAATTCTTACATTAAATATTAAGAAAACGACTTACTCTTTGTTTCACGCTGTGGCAATGAACTGATGACTGACGCTTCAACATTTTGTGTTATATACTAAACCTCTTTGCTAAACACGCCGTCTGACTCTGAACTTTGTTTTAAAGTTTTTCCTAATTTAAGATTATTAAACAAAAATATTATCACATTGAAATAAAACATTTATGCTTTAAATAATAATAAGCCCGGAAACAATGTAGCTTTTTGCATAATATTTTCAAAATAAGTTCATCTAGATTTAAGACTTCTTCCAATAAACCAATAAACTTAATGTTTGTATACGAGACTACTTAATATACAACTAGCAGCGAGGGTTTGTTTGATTATTCATCATTATTGACCTAATTGTATATAAGCAGTAAAAATGAAACACTTACCGGCAACATGGTTTAGTAACAAAATTAAAGATCTTTTGTAGAAAAAAGGATGTGCCAAGTTTAAATAACAACCATCTGATAAATAAATAAAAATATGCATTGTTCCAAACTCATTGCACTTGGATTAATAAGGATGCGCAACGACACCAAATTTATGAAACCGTTGAAAATGGCAATCAAGCTAAAATGCAGAAGTGTCTGAGATCCTTATATGGAAAATCTCGTCAAGATTCAATGACGAACAACTTAGATCTCATATTACTTAACAGTATTTTTTCTTCCTTTGGTGGTGTAAAAATGGCTGAAACATTAAGTTATATCACTGCATTTCAAACACCGCATCAACTTCCCTTTAACTTGTATCATTTTTCCGATTTTGATGTTAAGAAAAACATTATCTAAGCACACGTCAGTGCGCATGCCAAGTTCCCGCAACAGGCCACGCGCATGACGTGTACTATTTCACGAACAGTTTCGTCAACTTATGACTCCCCTGTAGCTCAGTATATATTGCTAGTACAGAGATAAAATCTACTACATAATAAAGCAATACGTAAAATTTAATAGATATAGCTACAGTAGATTACGAAATATGACCAGTGAAAATGGCTAATTCTGGCACTGACTCAATGACTGACTCACTAACAGGTAATCAAAACCTCTAGGCCACTTCCAATTGTTTTAGCGTTATGAAATTTGGCGTTTAGGTAATCGTAATGATAAAAGTAATGGAAATATTCAAAAATTTAAATTGGTCAAGTGCGAGTCAGGTTTTAGTCTAAATTATGTATAATATAACTAAGACTAACTAAGACCTAAAAATGTGAAAACTGGAATGGGGATAGTCGTAAACATTACAAAAGTAAAGCAAAAATTTGAATATTGGAATTTGGTCAAGTGCGAGTCAGGTTATAGTCGTTATTTATTTATTTATTTGGAAGACTTACAGCTAAATAATAACAATATAAGTAACAGTACATAACATCGATGCCAATTAAAAGTCTTCACCAGTAGTTTATATAAACGAAAAAATATAATAAAATAATTCATAAAATTGTTGGTCATACAGTAAGACCTATAAATCAGAAATTTGGATACGTTGTAGTCGTTAGCATTAAAGTAAAGGAACAATTCCATGAAAAAACGTATTGAAATCCACCAAAAACAAAACTATTAACACATCCGTACAACTAGCCGATTGGAAATTGGCCCCCTTTTTAACAGTTATGTTTTTGGTGGGATGTCTAAAACAAATAGAAAAAAAATAAAAAAATAAACTTATTTACTTTTCTTTTCGAAAGTTCTTGAATGACTGGTTAATAGACAACTAAGTAACTTCCTCACTAAAAATGATCTTCTTAATCGGTTTTAATCTGGTTTCCGTCCTTCTCAAAGCACTGTTACAACTCTAGTCAAAATTACTGACGACATCCGTTTTGGGATGGATTAGCGTCCGCTGACTGGAAAGTCATGATTGCTTGATTTTGGTATTGTCTTCAACATAGTTAACATCTAAGTATATATCTCCAACGATAATTGACTGGTTTCTTAGTTATCTACGACGGCAGCACATTTGCATCAAGGAGACTTTTATCTCTGGCGTAAGTTAACTGCAGATGTTCCACAAGGGAAAGAGTAGTAATTCCAAAATAAACCAAATGGGGTAAGCTAAATAATACCATTTAAAAAAACAATCAATTAAGTCGGTATTTGGAAAATTATTATTTGAGCTATTATTAGGCCTAAAACCTAAAACCTAGGCTTAATTATAGAAAGCACCTTATCTAGAGTCCCACAGTTAGAGATGGTAAGCCGAAAGATGTTTGCTTCAGCGGGATCCCTCTGGAGACTGCGCAGATTTCTTCCTACTGCTATTAAAACTGCGTGATTGGGCAATCACTTCTCCGTTGGGTATGATGTTGATATTCTTTTGGGTGTAGATATTATTTAAGATATGTTAAATTCATAAAAAATAAAACAAGAATCGGGTCCCTATTCACGTGATTCAAAATTAGGTTAGATAGTTTCGGGTCCTATTTTCAAGCACAATGTTGTCTAAAATAGATTACGTAAAATGTATTTTTTCACAATTTGATTTGAAACAGTTCTGAGAAATAGAAGATATTTCGAGTTTCTTGAAAGATAAGCCGTGATAGCCCAGTGGGTAGAACACTCGGTTATCGTGCAAACGACTAGTGTTCAAATCCTGGGTCGGGCCTACACCAATTTGTCTTTTCTAAAGACATATGTGTGGTTAATTTATCATGGTTGTTAACGGTGAGGGAAAACATCGTGAGGAAACCCACATGGCTGAGTTGTGCTTATTCATGTGACAGTGTATTCGTACAAAACGGCGATAGGCCTGCCCCCTATCACGTGAGTACACTTTCCATGCAAAACGTGGGTACTCTGAACACCAGGTGACAAAGTCACGTGATGTTCAGAAGTATTAGTACCTCTGCCAACCCCTTCGGGGATATTCGGCGTGAACGTTTATGTTATGTTTATGTTATGTTGAAAGATTAAAAAAGGATATATGAGTCTTTGTAATTGGAAACCACAAAAAGAACTAATAAAGATCCATATATCGTTATAACATAACATACATAACATAAACGTTCACGCCGAATATCCCCGAAGGGGTTGGCAGAGGTACTAATACTTCTGAACATCACGTGACTTGACTTTGTCACCTGGTGTTCAGAGTACCCACGTTTTGCATGGACAGTGTACTCACGTGATAGGGGGCAGGCCTATCGCCGTTTTGTACGAATACACTGTCACATGACTAAGTACAACTCAGCCATGTGGGTTTCCTCACGATGTTTTCCCTCACCGTTAACAACCATGATAAATTAACCACACATATGTCTTTAGAAAAGACAAATTGGTGTAGGCCCGACCCAGGATTTGAACACTAGTCGTTTGCACGATAACCGAGTGTTCTACCCACTGGGCTATCACGGTTGTTATCGTTATAAATCCGTTAAAATAATCAGCTGATTTTTACTTTATAAAAGACTTTCTATGCGAGCAAACCAAACGCTAGTTTGACATAATTAAACTAAATTGGCCATCACAAAAAACCAATCACATAACGTGAGAAGAAAAATCTTCACCAGACAATTATTCCTGGGAATAACGAGGGAAGATTTATAGCTCTACGGACACGGTCAAGTGCGCGTTGGGTCCTTGTCGTTTAAAAAATCTTGAACACTGTAGTAAGATTTCTTTAAAAGCATTGCTTTAAATGCCTTATTAACCCTCGGCGTGCCTGGTAGAAAAAAGTTACATGGCGTGCCTGGTGGGTCGGTGAGACCCTAAATTTAAATATTTTTTTTCTCGTACAAATTGATATCAATGTAGTATATTTTTTGATTTTATAATAAAAATAAACATGTTTTTTGGGGTTTTAAATAAAATATGTGTTCGAATTAATACAATTTTCAAAAGATTTTTTAATTAAACTTTTACCTTGTTTTTTAACGTAGAATTAAACATCTTATGTTCATAAACATGCAAAATCAACTAAAACTAAAGAAATCACAATCAGACTTTGGGGATCATAATGAACATACGTTATCTCATATTTTAAGCTAAAATAATTAGTCTTCTTCATTTCCGACATCATTTTTAGGAACATAGCAATTTCCACACTGGAAAATTGCATGTTCTATCACTTTGATGATCACATGATCCTTTCACTACTGGAGCAGGCCCCGGACTGAGGTAGCGGGCGGAGGGCGACAATCAGTTCACTACGGTCAGCTACTGAGAGCGGTTGCGCGCGAATTTCAAATTACAATGAATTATAACGGTTTATCGGCTGCGGTGGGTCTCACAGACCCAACCAGGCATGCCGAGGGTTAAAAGATGCCACAGGCAATTCCAATATATCAGAAGGAAGTTGGAAGACGGTATCGCTGCACCACATGGAAACAAGACCGATACATTCAAATCACAGCTCGAAGAGCTCCAAAAGTAACCGTAATGATGTTAACCGTGAGGCTTCATCGCTCTTCAGGGAGCTTAATTAGCCAAACAGTCAGAAACCGCTTTCATGAAGTAAACTTTCATTCCCGAAGACCGCTACGGGTACCACCTATAGCAATGTACAATCGTAGGATTCGATATCAATGGGCTCTTGAACACAGAAATTGAACAGAAGAAGAATTTGATGAATCCTTAAAGAAAATTTTAATTAATATCAATAATATCAGGAGAAAAGTTATTGAAAAATATATGTTGATCCCTAGACACTTTTGATGTGTGTATAAATATGGCTATTTATGGGGTATGCTCCGCTGTTACACCGCGCTGTTCACCCAGTGTAACTGCGGAGCATTTTTTTTCTTCGCAGTTACACCAACGTCTTTTTGACATGAAACTAACAGCTCCACCGATATACGAGTATGATCATAAACGAAACATATCGTGGACTCAATACCGTATTTGGACTTTCAGTCTCCTGCAACTCATTTACCTTTGATGTAATTAACACGTAATCGTTAGCGTATAGGAGGCTTTTAATAATGAACCCTCTCATTCTCAGTCCATAATCACTCTGGAAGTTCTTTCAATAAACAAATTGAAGAGCCACGGAGGAGCCACACAAACCTGTCGTACAGCCCTAGAGATCTCGAACCAGTCCGTGTCTTCTTCGTTTACTCTCACACAAACATAACTAAAAATTAAAAAACAATTCCCATATAAGGTGAAAATCGCGGGGCGCTTTGTGCTATATTTTTCGTCTTTCGAGCAACCCACACTTTTTCATGATTTTCCCCACTTTTTACCCACGGGTGTCGTAAGAAGCGACTAAGGGTATTAGGCTTTTAAATATTGGTATTTGGGCGATGCGATACTTTATTTCTACCATCTTATCCCCTATCAACTTCCAAATGTGGCTGAGGAGTATCTAGCTCTGAAGCTCTGGCTTTTTGGGATTTATAGCCGTGAGTATATGTATGTATGTAATATGAACATGCTATCAACACTACAAATAAAAAATAGCACCGCTTCCAAAAACGTGTGTGTGTGTCTTACACAATATATGATGGCAGCACAAATTACGTAGTGGGATAAAAGTATGAATACTTTATTTTGAGACTTTATCTAATTATAATGGAATTTAAGAATTAGCTCTTCACTTACACAGGAGTGAAGCATCGTCTTTCTTCGCCTAGTATCATCTTATTTGCCTTTATGGGGTGCACACCCCTGAGATACTATATTTCCAAATGTCGGTTGCTTATATTTCAGATTGTCGGTTCCAAATTCGGTGCTGACTGAAAATCAGTGTTGTGAGTTCTCAGAGCTCACAACGTTATGCTGAGTCAGCACCGTTTCGCTGTGCAGAGACCTTTGTAAATGGTCAACTTATGTTGTTATTTTTAAAAAAAAAGTTTTTTATTTTCTATCTTTGTCTTCTTCTATCTTTTTTCATGTTTTTTTTTCCAATGTTGTTTTTGTCAAAGCTTTTTTTTTTATTTTTATGTTTAACTGTATGTCTCTTGCTCATCTGTGCAGCGAATAAATGTCTCTCTTTCTTTCTTTCTCTTTCTTTCAATTGTCTTACCAAATATATAGTATGGCTATTCATTATAGGTTCATTATACACACCTGTACTAACACACTAACAATTTACTTGTGCATTTTATTAATACAAATAAGAATAATCAAAACCTAATGTAATGTAAAGAAGTAGAGTTCTCAACCGGTATATTTAACTATTATCCTGTGTCTTACATTACTTCTTACCATATGGGATCCTCTTATACGAGGGCTGCTATTTATGTATCCGGAACTGGCCACTTACAGAACAATAATTTAAAAAGTAATTACATCATTTAAAAATAGAACTCTTTAGCTTTAGAATACATTTATTTTTATGTGACTGTCAATTGTTTTCACATCGTAGCGTCATTTTGAAAATTGCGTGTCTTCACCACCATGGATTTAACTCGTGAACATTTTCGTGCCATGATTTTTTACGATTTTCGGCGTGGTCTAACTCAAAAACAGTGCATCGATCAGCTTACTTCAACTTTTGGGGATGAAGCACCCTCAAAGACCACTGTGTATCACTGGTTTAGCGAGTTTAATCGTGGACGATCTAAGCTTACTGATGAAATTAAAGAAGGTCGCCCTAAAACGGTCGTTGTACCTCAAAACATCGATGCTGTCCGGGAACTAATAACTCAAGATCGTCATGTTACATATCGTGAGATAGAGGCATCTCTGGGCATTAGTATGACGAGCATACATAAGATACTTCATGAACATTTAGCTGTAAAAAAAATTTGCTCCCGTTGGATTCCGCACAACTTGAGTATTGATCAAAAACAGGCTCGTGTCGATTGGTGCAAAGAAATGTTAAAAAAATACAACCGTGGTGCGTCAAAAGCTGTTTATAATATCTACACAGGTGACGAATCTTGGATCTACGCTTACGACCCCGAAACTAAGCAGCAGTCCACGGTGTGGGTGTTCCAAGATGAGCCGAACCCAACAAAAGTTATTCGTGCAAAAAGCACATTGAAGCAAATGGTCGCTTGTTTTTTTGGTATAAATGGCCATGTAGCTACAGTGCCTTTAGAGAATCGTAAAACTGTTAATTCGGAGTGGTATACGACCATTTGTTTGCCGGAAGTCTTTGAACAAATAAGAAAGACTAACCGACAACGTAGAATCATTCTGCATCACGACAATGCTAGCTGTCACAGGTCGGCCGTCACAACTCAGTTTTTAGAAGCTCAAAAGATCGAATTGACAGGTCATCCGCCGTACAGCCCTGATTTGGCACCCAATGATTTTTATTTATTTCCAAATGTGAAGAAAAAATTACGTGGTCAACGTTTTTCGAGCCGCGAAGAGGCAGTCGATGCGTTCAAAATGCACGTTTTGGAGATACCTCAGTCTGAGTGGAAAAAGTGCTATGAAAATTGGTTTCAACGCATGCAAAAGTGTATAGATCTGAGCGGCGAATATTTTGAGAAGCAATAAAACCATATTAATTGATATATGTTTGTTTCTTTTTTTTATTCCGGATACATAAATAGCAGCCCTCGTATATATTTTTTCATTTCTTAATGATTTTGTTTTGTGTTTTTTTGTCATTCGAATTAATATAGTATCATTTTATTTAAACATTAAATTTTAATTGAAGCATAGATTCCATCATAATTTATTATTAAATTAGTTTCCCAAAATACAGGCTGAGCCTAGTTTTGGAAACTCTCGAAATTGAGGAAGCTGTTAATCTTCTAATAAATATAGTTTTTACTGTTTTTAACCACAGAATTTACACGCCTTAATTGGTTATTTTTACCATACTGTTGTCAGCAAATTAACAACAATTTTAAATACGTATTATATTCTTACTCAGGGTGATTCCTGAAATAAGCTTTTGTTATGATAACAAAGTCAGTGACAAGTCAGTCGTTAGACTGACAGCACCAACAGGCCATAGGGAATATGGGTGTACAGGAATGGTGTCAGTTCTCTGACATTCATGATTTAATGTTTCTGTCCTTGCAGTGGTTGGCCAGGATAATGATCCAGGCTAGGATCATTATCCTGGCCAACCACTCGAGTTTCTTTTGCATTCATACAAATAACTTCATACATGCCTTTTGGCATACTGCCTTTTTAGGACATTCGCTATCTGATCAGTATTTAGTCAGAATGGGACAGAATAGTGAATTTAAAATGTCTGCCTTAAATGAAGGATCTTCCATGAAGTAAAACAATAATTGTGTAACGATAATTTTACATTAAAAAACATTATTTTGTTTGATTGGATTTGGTTTATATTTTAGACACATTTAAAAAAACGAAGAAAATAAATTATTTTACATAAGAATTAGTAAAAGACATTTTTAAATATTTGTAAAAGCATTTATAACAATAACTTATCACATAACTAATAACAAGTTTCAAATAAGTTAAAAAAGTATCACATTATAGTACACAATATTACTTGTTATAAAAAAAGATAATACCGCACATTACAGATAGTAATTATCCGTCTTAAAACTTCCATTAGTCCTTTAGCATCGCATAAATTCATTGACATTGTGCATCTCTACATATTCTTAAGTCTATACTTCATAAATAACCAATTTAAGAATATCTCATTTAACAAACACCTGTGGTAAATAATGTCTAAAGTAGCGGTTTTTTTCAACTTACAACTTTTCTCTGTTTAACATCCACATAATGGTTGAGACTGGACGTAAAAAGGAATTACAGAATACTGAGTAAAACAGTTGCATACTTGTGGTTCCACGACAACCGGGGGTACGTATACACATTCAACTTTTTCTGGTTCAATGACTACAGGAGGCGCAGGTTTATATTCAACACATGGTGGTTCCACGATCACTTCAGGTACACAGACCGGTTCAGGTTCGATAACGGTGGTCCATAAAACTGTGGGTTGAGGGATTGGAGGAGGCGAAATGATGTAAGGTATACAATTTTGATTAAATGATCCACCTTCACTAATGAAGTTTGATGAACCACCCCCACCCACGTAGCCAGAATATCCACCACCATTTATGAAGTTAGCAGAACCTCCACCTCCTACGCAACCTAACACACCACCACTGATGTAACCTAGTCCTCTCACCCCTGAGAAACCGTTATATCCTCCGCCTCCTATATAACCCGATGATCCACCACCACTAATGAAGTTCGATGAACCACTCCCGCCCACGTACCCAGAATATCCACCGCCATTTATTAAGTTAGCAGAACCTCCGCCTCCTACGCAACCTAACCCACCACCACCGATGTAACCTTGTCCTCTCACCCCTGAGAAACCGTTATATCCTCCGCCTCCTATATAACCCGATGACCCACCACCACTAATGAAGTTCGATGAACCACCCCCGCCCACGTACCCAGAATATCCACCACCGTTTACGAAGTTAGCAGAACCTGCGCCTCCTAGGCAACCTAGTCCTCTCACTCCTGAGAAACCGTTATATCCTCCGCCTCCTATATAACCCGATGATCCACCACCACTAATGAAGTTCGATGAACCACCCCCGCCCACGTACCCAGAATATCCACCACTGCTAATGAAGTTGGTAGAACCACCACCCCCTACGTAACCTAGTGCACCACCACCAATGTAACCAGATGATCCACCACCGGTAATGAAGTTCGATGAGCCACCGCCGCCTACGTATCCAGAATATCCACCTCCATTTATGAATTTGGGAGAACCACCACCCAGTGCAGCTGCAGGCAAACACATTACCCTTGCTAGTATTGCCAAAGAACCTGAAAAACACACAAAATAACATTTTAATGGAATTCACGCAATGAACATCTCAGTCTTAAGTTTAAAATCATCAACTTCTTTCAGTTTGGTACTGTCAACTCATGAAAGAATTTTATTTGACCTATGTTAACATTAATCTAGATCTAATATAATCTATATAATCTAATCTAATCTACTTAATTAGAATCTCTTGCATAGTTGCAAATAGGTTTGGTGCTTTTACCGGTATAACTAACCGTCAAAATAAGCAAACAAGATCAATTTGGAACTAAGCTAATTCAATATCACTTACACTAACTTTTAGTTTTATCTGCCAATAAATTTTTACATATTACAAGTAGTAGTCCCTAGCTTCGTCTTTCTGTCTGTCTGAGAACTCCAAAACCATACGGATTTTTATACACTTTTCAACAATAGAAGAAAAATTCTTGAGGAAGGTTTGCGTATTTAATATATTTAAATGTAAGTCGGTCGCAAAAAAACTAGCCAACCAGTAGTTATCTACGCGAACGGTGCCAAAAGTAGCAAATATATAGATCTAGTATAATTAATCCTAACTAGTATAATATTATAAATCGGAAAGTGAGTTTATTTGTTTGTTCCGTTTTCACGCCGTAACTACTGAACCGATTGTTTTGAAATTTTGCTGACGTTTAGTTAGAAGTTTGGATTAAATAATAGGGTACTTTCCATCCCGAAAAAAATAATATTCTAGAAGGAAAGCGTGAGAATAAAATATATTTTTTATAGTTATGCTTTATACCGCAATATAACCGATTTCCATGTGGGCGAAGCCGTGGGCGGACAGCTAGTAATCTATAAAGAGCTACATAAAAGTTGGCAATTCATATCTTTATGTCTTTTGGTTGACAAACAATAACCAATTGTATGTAAAAAATAATAATAAATACATTTCAACCTTCCCTCAAAGCTATTTTCATAAGTTCATTTTAAATCTTTATTTAAATAAATATATTAATTAGTTTAGGCATTAGATGAAGATTAAAAAACCCCTAACAAGTATATGAATAAAATGAATACTTTTCGAGATATCTTAGCAGTATTTAGCAGTTAAACATTTAAATCTCGGCGAGCTAAGAGTTCCTTGAGGTGCCTTCGGCGAGCCCTCTGATCCTCGTCGTTCAACCGCCAGCTTATTATATGAATCATACAAACCAGTCCCTTGGCCTCAGAGTAATGGGGAAACAGTCATGATTGATAAGTTTCGATGATAACATAGGGTCACCACATCACTTATATGTTATATGTAAAACATCCAAGATCGTTTGCCTATAATTATTGAGGAGTCCCTTCGATTTCACCAGGATCCCATCATCTAATCCTGACCGGACAATGCGACCTCCTGCATACTACCATACTTAAAAAAAAACATTCCGACCAATTGAGAACCTACTCCACTTTAGAATCATGAAATTCCCGCAGGTTGTAACTAGTTTATTTATAAAAGTTAATTATTTACTTTATAACGAAAATTATTGAATTTTTCATATTATTTTATCACATTCACTTTTATTTTATAGTACTATTAATGTTGGCGTCATAATTTAGATTTAATGGGAATCATTTAGCATGCTTTGTACTATTCAATAGCTTTGAAATTAGTACATTTCATATAATAAGAAAGTTCAGTAATAATAATAATATATAATATAATATACCCTTTAACCTAAAGCACTAAAAATCGCCTATATCTAGGATGATCACCTAAGATGATCATGATAGGGTGATCAGTTGGTAATACTAAAGAAAATCGCGGATACAAGACAGCTGTTTCTAATCTCGTGCATTCTAGATAAATTGCGTTAGATGTGCAATGAATACTTTATGTTCGAGTGGATAGGTGACTATCTTCTCGGCTAACTTAACCTGTGTCAAATATGTCCGTATATTTTATTTTCAACAAAATGTAATACTTACAAAAGACGAAACTGATGTATTCCATGGTAGATAAATAATGAACTTAATTAACACAGATATTTCTGTTCACACTTCCTCTTATGAGAGCTAGAAAATACTGAAACAGAGAAGTTACCACTTTTATATATATTTTTAAAGCAAGTAGATTATGAGGTAGCAGTACAAGAAATAAAAAATATACATACATACATACATATACTCACGGCTATAAATCCCTTAACGGGGTAGCCAGAGCTTTGGAATGAGAAATTCCTCAGCCACTTTTGGAAGTTGATTGGGGAAAAGATGGTAATAATAAATGTTTTTGGTGACGGGTCTCCAACCACATCGCCCAAAAATCACTTGAAAAGCCCCTATACCCTTAGTCGCCTCTTACGATCACCCACGGGTAGAAATGGGGTAGTGCTATCCTAAGCTGACACTACACAGCAAAATAAAAATATGATTTCAGGAAATAAACCATCGACACATTCAACTTTCAATCTTCTTTTCAAACCTCCTTCATTGTCTTATTTCCTTCCTTATGTTATGTGATGCCCTCCTAGTTTTATTTTTCCTCACCGTTTAGGAAAAGTACCGTTTTTAGTGTTCTGTACCAAACAAGGTTAAACGGAACCCTCATGCTAAGGCGTCACTGTTTGTCTGCCTGTCTGTCAGTTTGTCAGCAGACTGTAACTCAAGTAATATAATATATATAATATGTTTATAATGATAAGATAAATAGAATAATAATAGAAATGTAAATATTCTGTGATGAACAGTTTTGGATACAGACTGATTTAACCATGTAATTTAATTATAAATAATGTATTTAGTTTGTTGTTTGTCAAAAATAAATAAATAAGTTACAAGATAGTCTAGATAAGCTGTGTAGTGTCGGCCTGGAATAGCACTACCCCATTTCTTCCGGTGGGTGTACGTAAGAGGCGACTAACGGTATTGGGGCTTTTAAGGGATTTTTGGGCAATGCG
This sequence comes from Bedellia somnulentella, assembly GCA_963576735.1. Taxonomy (NCBI): domain Eukaryota; kingdom Metazoa; phylum Arthropoda; class Insecta; order Lepidoptera; family Bedelliidae; genus Bedellia; species Bedellia somnulentella. The sequence goes on from OY755170.1 coordinate 16,204,253, forward strand.
GTTGGAGACCCATCACCAACAACCTTTATTTTACCATCTTTTCCCTCTCAACTTTCCAAACGTGGCTGAAAAATTTCGAATTCCTTAGCTCTGGCTACCCCTTCTAGGGATTTAAAGCCGTGAGTATATTTATGTATAGTCTAGATAATAATATAAAAATAAAAAATAAAGCATTGCTGTTGTCTCTAACAAAAAATACAAAATATTATAATTTACTCAACATTCAAGGGGGTCCCAAAAAGCAAACGTAATTATGATGCTCGTTTTTGCTTAATATTGATAAAAGCAGCAGATAGATTTTAGTGAGGATATTTAGGATCACAATTCCAGTGATGTACAAAATGGTAATCGACAGCCTCTGCCTACAATTACTACTCGGAAAAAAATTAATATTGGAAAATGTGATCGAGTGACGAATAGTGTGATCAGCTAAAACTGGGGAGTTTCTCACTCCTCCTCTGTATTCTAAAAAGGTGGAAAACAAATGTAAGAATGGATAAAGGACACAGAGACGATGGATAAAAGTTAACTACGGGAGAAAGAATGTTGATATGGAATGTTAATATCAGTAGGTAAAAACTACCTAGGATCGTTTTAGATCAAATAGGGGGTGCGCAGTGAAGAATAAAAGAACATGTATGAAAAGATTGATGACTGTAGATGAAGCTCAAGAGGTTTTCCAGAATCATACAAATTGGCGATCGTGTCTCTGCCTATCCAATGGGTATAATTGGTGTGAGTAAATTATGATTGTATGAAATAAAAATTATATTAATATAATGATCTTACTTTTTGTTTCACCCTGTGCAAATGAACTGATGACTGACGCTTTAAAATTTCGCGTTATATACAAAACCTCTTTGCTAAACATACCGTACAACTCTGAACTTTGTTTAAAAGTTTTTCCTAATTTAAGATTATTAAACAAAAATATTATAATATTGAAATAAAATATTTAAGCTTAAGATAACAATAAACCCGGAAAAAATGTAGCTTTCGGTACAATATTTTCAAAATAATTTCAACTAATTCTAAGATTTCTTCCGATAAAAAAATAAACCTTACCTCTTTTTAATGTTTGTATACGAGACGTCTAAATATGCAACTAGCACAGAGCTAGTATTCCATGCTTCAATTTATTACTATTTGTAACAACTATAGCGTTTGTTTGTTTATTTGTTATTATTTACTTGCAGTGTTCTCTTTAAAGCGACATGATAGTCCAGTGGGTAGAACACCCGCCCGAAAACAGAAGGGCGTGAGTTCCAATCCTGGGTCGGGCGTACACCAATTTTTCTTTTCTAAAGTCATATGTGTGGTTAATTTATCATGGTTGTTAACGGTGAGGGAAAACATCGTGAGGAAACCCACATGGCTGAGTTGTACTTAGTCATGTGACAGTGTATTCGTACAAAATGGCGATAGGCCTGTCCCCTATCACGTGAGTACACTGTCTAAGCAAAACGTGGGTACCTTCTCTGGACACTAGATGGCGCTGCCATGTGAGTTCAGAAGTATTGGTACCTCTGCCAACCCCTTTGGGGATAAACGGCGTGAACGTTTATGTTATGTTATGTTATGTTCTCTTTAATGTAAACATAACGTATTTTTAAACAAAAAAAAATCTCATAAATAATTCGATAAAAAAACACGATCATCAACGTTTGTATTTTGATATATTTTTAACCATGTAACCAAACCCGAAAAAAACTAAATGTGGTCACCTTACAAGCATATCCATCTGAACACAAACACAATTCTAGTAATCGATAAATATTAACGTAGTAATTGCGTAACCTAAAAAACATTCAATCGAATTGAGTACCTCCTTTTTTGAAGACGGTCGAGTACAAGCTATAGTACGAGGGCGGGTCAATAAGTCCGTGACTTTTGAATTTCTGACCTCTATACTGAAACAACAACACTGCTCCTGTGAACAGGCATCTGTCAATTGACACCTGTCTAAATTTTAACTTGCTGCGTCATTTAGTTTGTGTTTGACAGCTATTTTCATCAGACTACTCACAAAATTGAGGAGAAAATGGAAAAAAGTGAATTTCGTGTGCTTATTAAGCATTATTTCTTGCGAAAAAAAACCATTACCGAGACCAAGGCTAAGCTTGATAAATACTATGGGGACTCTGCACCATCGATTCAATGGTAAAAAAGTGGTTTACTGAATTTCGTTGTGGCCGTACAAGCACTGAAGATGCCGAACGTCCTGGACGCCCAGTTGAGGTCTCTACACCCGAAATAATCGAAATAATTCACGATATGGTGTTGGCCGACCGAAGATTGAAAGTGCGAGAGATTGTGGAAGCCGTAGGGATCTCGCATGGCTAAGTGATCGACCACAAACGCAATCGTGTAACAACTTCACAGGAAGGTTTGGCGTTGTTTAATCGCAATGTGAAGGAGATTTTGCGCCGTTTTGTAACCGTGGACGAAACATGGATCCATTACAACACACCAGAGACCAAACAACAGTCAAAACAGTGGGTTTCTAAGGGTGAATCGGCGCCAAAGAAGGCCAAGGTGGGTTTGTCAGCCAATAAAGTTATGGCGACTGTTTTTTGGGATGCACGCGGGATAATCCACATTGACTACCTACAAAAGGGAAGAACAATCAATGGGGAATATTATGCCAACTTATTGGACCGATTCAATGACTATTTGAAAAAAAACCACCAAGACAATGCAAGGGTGCACACATGTGCAGTTGCCATGGCAAAAATCCATAAATTGGTCTATGAATTGCTCCCTCATCCGCCCTATTCTCCAGATTTAGCTCCGAGCGACTACTACTTGTTCCCAAACCTGAAGAAATGGCTAGGTATAAAAAGATTTGACTCCAATGATGAAGTCATCTCGCAAACAAAGACCTATTTTGAGGACCTCGACAAATCTTTTTTTTTGGAAGGGATAAAAAAATTGGAGAAGCGTTGGACAAAGTGTATAGAGCTCAAGGGAGACTACGTTGAAAAATTTTTTTTTTTTATCAAAAAATCTGTGTTTTATTCCAAAAGTCACGGACTTATTGACCCGCCCTCGTATAACCATTAACAATAAGTTATATTAACTATTGGGTCTGTGTGCTACGACGACAGCGCTACGATGCAGGTGGCTTAAGTACTAGGGATAATATAGTCGCTGTTGTTTAACAAGAAGTATTATATATGTATGTTGTTTATAATAAGTATTTTGAACAATAATAGTGAAATGTGAAATCTTGGGTTATTTACTGTAAAGAATAAAAATGGACGATGATAGTCAGTAATATAATTACCAATTCGTATTAGCATTTAATGCATAATGGAAAATTAACATACTGGTGTCTCAAACAGGGTTTCGTGCCATCGCCCATGAAATACTTAATCAACCGGAGATGATGAATAAAGCCATAAAATTGTTGCTTGTAGGTTTGATAACTATGAGTATCAATGGCCGAGCATTTTGCCAAACTTACAATACAAGACAACATTATTTGTAAGCAGATGTTTATGTTTCGATGACATAGAGAACTTAAGTAAATAGAGAAGAAACAATTATCGTAAATGATTCAGTGCATTTCAACTGATTTAAGCGAAACAAAATGTATGAGCCACAAAAGTCAGGACATTGAATCAACCAACAGGGGTATCCCTACATAACTTATTTTGACAATAAATAAAGGAAAGAAAATCTTCGACACCGAAGCATTGACACTGTAGCTCAATTGGCAGAGCGACGGGGGCGTATACCCGAGATCGCGGGATCGAACCCCGCCGGTGTCAAAGTTTTTCTTTCCTTTATTTATCTTTTATTTATTAGTAATAATCTCCACATGAGGTTTCAAAAACATGCAAATTATTTTAACAATTTGCTTTTAGCGGTTTTTGAGCTATTTTTGTATTTAGTAATTTTTTTAATGTTTTGTACGCATTGAAAAAATCTTTAAAGTTTTCGAATGTTTCGAAAACTTTCTGAAGTATTCGATTCAGAAGATTCAGAATATTTCAACATATTTTTTTTAATAAATCTTAATGAAATCCATTTAATTTGAAAATCATTTCTAATTTAAAACATTTAACTCTAAATTAAGATTGCAGTATTAAACAGTTTATATCCTTTATTATTTTTAGTTCCTATACAAAAGTTTTTTTTGCAAATATAAGATAAAATAATATATTTTAATTTCACGCACCACAGTCGCACGTGTACGGTACGCCCACCGACCGGTGTATTTTGTTATTGGTCTCGCCGTTATCTTTGTATTTCTAAGATATATACATAATATAGGTACCTAATCTCTGATTATGAAAATTAAGAAATAAAAAAAAGGTAATTTTAAAAATGTGAGGAGCAGGGCTTTGCTCACTATTTGCGCATTATTTCATAAAATACATATTGACAGTACAGTTCAAACTATTATACCTAGAAACTAGAAATTTTCTACAGAGGTGTCTTTTATTATGTACACTAACTAAGGCACGATTTCCAGAAATTTCAATCTTACGATTGAACCCGTATTCCAAGTGAAGTTTCTAATATCTCTTTAATTGGCAAACTAAGAATTTAGAAAATTGTGCGGATAAAAGATGATATAGAGAGGATAGATGATAGTAAATTGGTCAAAGAGATTTATTGAGCTAATGCAGATGGTAATGTTAGTAGAGGACGACCTCTGAGGATACATTTGGATCAAATAGAGAGTGAGCTCAGAAGGCAAGCGTCCGTACTAAATATTGATGGATGTAAACGAAGCCATAGAGGTTTGCCAGGATCGTACAAAGTGGCGATCGATAGACTCTGTCTACGCCAATGAATGTTCAAATTTACGCACAGAATTGCAAAAAAGGTAAAAGCTTTACTTCCCAATTTTACCTCTTCAGGGGTAAATTTTATCCCTTTTATTTACACAGATTCCACTAACTCATTCATATTATCATTGTCATCTTCTGTATATTGTCGTAGGTTCGAGTCCTGCTGGTGTCGAAAATTTATGTTTGCTTAATTGATTAGCAATAATCGCCACATGAGGTTCTCAAGTTAAAAAAAACATGTTATGCATATATAATTATGTGATACTAAGGCGTTCTCAACACTCGCATTCTATCTGAAAAGATGGACGAGTGGCTTGCAGAGTTGTAATAATTCGGCAATAGATGGCGCTAACACCAGAAACAACCAAATACAAATTTTCGCGCGAGTAGTGGTCACTCGATACCATAGCTTAGTTGGCAGAGCGACGGGGGCGTATACCCGAGGTCGTAATTTTGAGTCCTGCTGGTGTCGAAAAATATTGTTTGCTTAATTGATTATTTATATTTTATGTTTTAATGGAATAGTTCCAAACAACTAAGATAGATTATTGAATGACGGTAACAGACAGCGTTAATAATTTCTAAATAAACTATATGACTTTTGAAAATTTTATTTGTACATGACAGAGAGCTGTGTAGTGTCGGCTTAGAATAGCACTACCCCATTTCTTCCGGTGGGTGTACGTAAGAGACGACTAACGGACTTGGGGCTTTTGAGGGATTTTTGGGCGATGCAGTTGGAGACCCATCACCAGCAACCTTTATTCTACCATCTTTTCCCCACTCAACTTCCAAAAGTGGCTGAGGAATTTATAATTTCTCAGCTCTGGCTACCCCTTTTAGGGATTTATAGCCGTGAGTATATTTATGTATGTATGTACAGAGAGCTATAGAGCTGCTACCAGAAATATGACCAAACTATACAGGGTGATTACGGGGTCGTGGAGCAAGAAAGAAGCATTTAACTTACTTTCTCCTAAGCATCACGATAGGTTAGGACCAACAGTACACCAGCGACTTATTTAAGTTTACAAAAAAAAACTGCGATTATTCGAGATCATGGTCACCCTACTATTTCCCAAGAAATTTTTGTCAAGTGCATGGACTTAACAATCGTTGCAATTGATATGACGATATTGCTGATGAAACATGTCACTTGCTCTTGTAGTGTTGTGTGTTTGATAGTAAAACATAACCATATCTGATCGCTCGATATAAGAAAATGGGTACGGCGGAGGCATAATTTTTTTTTTTTTTATATCTTTGTTTCGTTATTATTTATTGTTATCGTTTATTGACTTTGACGTGTTGTCACATTATTACTCATAAATTGTTAAGTATTCTAACAAAGAGTTTGTTTTCTAAAAAGATGTAATATAAAAAGTAGGGTGACCACGTATTTAGAGTCAGTAAATAAAAATAAGTAAATAACGAATCATCTTTCTTTCAATTAAAATAAATACAGGTAGCATCGCAATCATTTACTGAGTCAGAAAAAAATAGTTGGGATCACGACCCCGAAATCACCCTGTATATTAAACTTTGCCGACGACATAAATCCGAAAATTGCTGAACACTTCAAAATATGTTAAATGTCTCTGAACACTAAGCTCTATATTTTTTTATACTATATTTTTAATTTTATTCTTGTTCCTTGTTTGGAGTATTTAAATGTTTATGTCCTTACTACTATAAATCCCTTATACGGTTAGCCAGAGCTTCGGAACAAGAAATTTTTCACCCAGTTTTGGAAGTTTTCGTGGGTATAAGATAGTCAAAGAAAGGTTTTGTTGATGAGTCTCCAACCACAACGCCCAAAAATCACTTAGCACGAGGTGCGAAGCTTACGGATACATGGCAGTTGCTACTCCAACAGAAAAGCTGTGAGCGGGCATGAAGAAGAAAAAACAAAAAAAAATGTTAATATGAATCAGAATTTTTGACAATTAACAAGTCTCAAATTAAAAAGAAGATAATATTATGTTTTGCACTAAAAATGCACGAACTCAGCATATTTATGCAAGAATACTTCATATCACTAATTTTACTAAATTGACCTAAGTGCTTTTTGGCATACTAAATTATTAAATATGAATTGGCAAGGGACTGTTAAATTAAGTGTTATTTGTCATTTTACAGTACTATAAAATTATTAATACTAACTACCTTCACAAAATTTAAGTTACATTTCCGTTTAATATTTGCTAAATCCAAAAAGAGCTAATGTTATCTGGAGTCTTGCTAGTGTTCTTCCTTTGCTTGGTTCTGCTTATGACCGGGTTCCAACCAAGTGGTAATTGCCCACCATCATCTCTATTGAAGTTTGGATGTTTCTTTATTTTAATTGATTCGCGTATCATTCTTGGTATTATTCGACTCTCTTTTGCTAGAATTGTTGTCAATACGCATGTGGTGGTTTGGCTTATCGAAGGTGTGTTCACACAAAGCAGATCTTTCAGGATGCCTATTCTTCATATCAACAATATGTTCTTTTACGCGAGTAAGGGCCAGTTTTTTGATCCGTGGTTAACTCAACAATTTGTTAAATATCGTAACTATTAGGGCCAATTTTTTGATCCGTGGTTAACTCAACAATTTGTTAAATATCGTAACTATTAGGGCCAGTTTTTTGATCCGTGGTTAACTCAACAATTTGTTAAATATCGTAACTATTAGTTAGATATGAGCAAAATGCATTTTTTGACCCGTGGTTAGAGTAACTAATGGTCAAATATCGAACCAAAATGGATTTACGATTTGACTACTGGTTAGTCATTTAACTATATTCAATGTAACAAATGGTTATATTTTTAACTCCGGATCAAAAAACTGGCCCTTAGTTAGATATCAACAAAATGCATTTTTTGACCCGTGGTTAGAGTAACTAATAGTCAAATATCGAACCAAAATAGATTTACGATTTAACTACTTGTTAGTCATTTAACTATAGTCAATGTAACAAATGGTTATATTTTTAACTCCGGATCAAAAAACTGGCCCTAAGAGAGAGAGAGAGACAACGACTGTCTCGACATCAGACCGTTCATGGCTCGATTCCCCGCATTTCTCTTTTTAACTCTCCTTTCAATATCTTTATATATATTGTATAATAATATTTGCTGTGTGGTGTCGGTTAAGAATAACACTACCCCATTTCTACCCGTGGGTGATCGTAAGAGGCGACTAAGGGTATAGGGGCTTTTCAAGTGATTTTTGGGCGATGTGGTTGGAGACCCGTAACCAAAAATACTTATTATTACCATCTTTTCCCCACTCAACTTCCAAAAGTGGCTGAGGAATTTCTCATTCCAAAGCTTTGGCTACCCCGTTTTGGGAATTATAGCCGTGAGTATATGTATGTTTGTTTAATATCTTCCTCACATGTTCCATCCCTAGTGAACACACTCCCCAGATATACAAATTCTTTCACTTGTTCCACTTTCTTACCTTTTATAAAAATCTCACAATCTGTCGTACTTTCCCCCCTCTCAAAAACCATTGTTTTAGTTCTGTCCACATTCACTCTCATTTTCTTTCTTTCAGTCTCCTGCAACTCATTTACCTTTGATGTAAGTAACACTTAATTGTCAGCGTATAAGAGGCATTTAATAATGAACCCTCTCATTCTCAGTCCATAATCACCTTCGAAGTTCTTTCAATAAACAAATAGAAGAGCCACGGAGAAGTCACACAAACCTGTCGTACAGCCCTAGAGATCTCGAACCAGTCCGTGTCTTCTTCGTTTACTCTCACACAAGCATAACTAAAAATTAAAAAACAATTCCCAATATAAGGTGAAAATCGCGGGACGCTTTGTGCTATATTTTTTGTCTTTCGAGCAACCCACACTTTTTACCCACGGGTGTCGTAAGTAGCGACTAAGGGTATTAGGCTTTTAAATTGGTATTTGGGCGATGCGATACTTTATTTCTAGCATCTCATCCCCTATCAACTTCCAAATGTGGCTGAGGAGTTTCTAGCTCTGAAGCTCTGGCTTTTTGGGATTTATAGCCGTGAGTAGTATGTATGTAATATGAACATGCTATCAACACTACAAATATAAAAATAGCACCGCTTCCAAAAACGTGTGTGTGTGCTTCCAAAACAATGTTGCGAATGTGGGATTAACGCTTACACAATAGATGATGGCAGCACAAATTACGTTGTGGGATAAAAGGATGAATATTTTATTTTGAGACTTTATCTAATTATAATGGAATTTAAGAATTAGCTCTTCACTTACACAGGAGTGAAGCATCGTCTTTCTTCGCCTGTAGTAATATAGTAATATAGTGTGCACCCCTGAGATACTTTATTTTCAATTGTCTTACCATATATATAAGTATGGCTATTCATTATAGGTTCATTATACACACCTGTACTAACACACTAACAATTTACTTGTTTATTTTATTAATACAAATAAGAATAATCAAAACCTAATGTAATGTAAAGAAGTTGAGTTGTCAACCGGTATATTTAACTATTATCCTGTGTCTTACATTACTTCTTACCATATGGGATCCTCTTATATTTTGTTTTTCATTTCTTAATGATTTTGTTTTGTGTTTTTTTGTCATTCGAATTAATTGTATAGTATCATTTATTTCATTTTAAATGAAGCATAGATTCCATCATAATTTATTATTAAACTAGCTTTTTGCCCCGCGACTTCGTCCGCGTGGACTTAATTTTTTGCATCCAGTTTACATAATACCAAAATACCAAAACACTATCTCAACTTCTGTTTTTTTATATTTATAATCCCGCGGGCATTGTAAATGACATAAAGGAGATTGAGGCTTTTTAAGTGATTGTTGGGCGATGCAGTTTGTGAACCATCACTAACAACCTTTATTAAACTATCTTTTATAAATCTATTTCCAAAATTGGATGAAGAATTAGTATCTCTGAAGCTATGGCTACCCTTTTATAGAATTTATGGTTGTTAGCATATACTCATGAATGATTGATAGATGGATTTTATAAATTCAATCGCACCAAGTTTTATTATAAAATGTAAAAAGCTCTATATTAACTTTCATTTGCTATATCAACCCGTTAGGGGTTGAGTTCCAAAACTTCCTTTTTAATTGTTCATAATAATCATGAAACAAATATACCAAGTTCCTATGTTCAGAAATGAGAATATCTTTAGTGAGTACAGATACGGATAGTAGTTTGGCGCTGCGGCGGCGGCCCGGTGCTGCCCCCTACACTGACCGTTGGTGATAGTGGGAGAGCTTGCAGCAATTGCTCGGCAATATAGGGATGATTAGTGGTGGATCTCTATCCAAAATAATCGCTAAATTGAAGGGATAGTGCTTGTTATTATTATATATAGTGCTATTTTAAGCTAACAAAACATTTGTTTTACAATAAGCTTGAATTACCTGAGATACGAACCCGGGACGATTGATTCATAATAGTTCTAATTAAATATTCATAGTAGTTAGTTATACCGCTACGCCACGGAAACGTTAGCGGGGCGCTGTTAAATTTTTATTACGCTTTATTTCATATTAGTCTTACTATTGATAAACAAATTTGTCATTTAAATGTTCATTTATTTTGATGAAAATGGATGAAACTCCTAAATCTTTCCAAAATGAACATTAACAAAGTGTCTGATGTGAATTCCATCCATAATAAATATAATCGCTGCAATATTTTGAGCCATATATGAGTTAAGGTTTTTTGATATTCCTATGAGAACTCTTGCGGATTCCTTAGTTTCAAGGAATCATCGTCGTTTCATTTAGCTTCTAAATTTACATGTTTTTATTCGTTTGCGATATAAGTAGTTTTGATTTTTATATTAGTTTACAGTATATTACGTTGTTTTAAACGATACACAGCGCCATCTCCAATGCATCCAGCAAGCGAACAATATTTTTGATTTCCCGTGGGAACATATTTTTTCGGGAAAAAATTACCCTATTATTTAATCTAGACTTCTAACTATACGTCTGCAAAATTTCAAAGCAATCGGTCCAGTATTTACGGTGTGAAAGCGGAACAAACAAACAAACAAACTCACTTTCCCATTTATAATATTAGTATGGATTGGTTTCCCAAGATACAGGCTGAGCCTAGTTTGGCAACCTCTGGAAATTGAGAAATCTGTTAATTTTCTAATGAACATATTTTTTACTGTTTATACGTATTATAATTCTTACTCATGGTGATGTCTAAAATAAGCTTTTTTTTTATAACAAGTCAGTCTAACGACTTGTATCTACAAATGAGTGCCAGCAGGTCATAGGGAATATGGTTGTACAGAAATGGTGCCAGTAATAATCTCTCTGGCATTCATGATCTTTCTGTTCTTGCTGGCAGAGACTATTGATCGCCGCATTATTTAAGCTAGGATCATTAGCCAACCACTCGTACTTCATTTACATTCACCCATATCATACATGTCTTTAAGCATACTGCCTTTTTAGAACATTCGCTATCTGATCAGTGTTTAATCAATATGGGACAGAATAGCGAATTTAAAATGTCTGCTTTAATTGACAGGTGTTCTATGAAGTGAATGAATAATAGGGTACCGAAAAGTTTGCATTAAAAAAAACAAATATTTTGTTTGATTGTATTTAGTTTAATTTACAGATGCAATTATAAAATACGAAAAAAAATAAGTTATTTTACATAAGAGATAGTTACTATACCCTAAGTTATAATAAAATGTGATATAAACAAAAAACATTTAAAGTATTTGTGAAAAACATTTTAACCAATAACTTATCACATTATTAATAATAAGCTTGAAATAAGTTAAGAAAGTATCACATTATAGTACACAATATTGCTTAATATAAAACAAGATAAATACAGCACATTACAGAAAGTAATTATCCGGCTTAAAACTTCCAATAGCCCTTTAGCATCGCATAAATTCATTGACATTGTGCATCTCTACAAATTCTTAAATCTATACTTCATAAATTACATATTTAAGAATATCTCATTTGACCTGTGGTAAATAATGTCTGCAGTAGCGGTTCTGTCAACTTACAACTTTTTTCTGTCTAACATCCACATAATGGTTGAGTCTGGACGTAAGAAGGAATTACAGAATACTGAGTAAAACAGTTGCATACTTTTGGTTCCACGACAACCGGGGGTACGTATACACATTCAACTTTTACTGGTTCAATGACTACGGGAGGCGCAGGTATATATTCAACACAGACCGGTTCAGGTTCGATAACGGTGGTCCATAAAACTGTGGGTTGAGGGATTGGAGGAGGCGAAATGATGTAAGGTATATAATTTTGATTAAATGATCCACCTCCACTAATGAAGTTAGATGAACCACCCCCGCCTACGTACCCAGAATATCCACCGCCATTTATGAAGTTAGCAGAACCTTCGCCTCCTACGCAACCTAACCCACCACCACCAATGTAACCTAGTCCTCTCACCCCTGAGAAACCGTTATATCCTCCGCCTCCTATATAACCTGATGATCCACCACCACTAATGAAGTTGGTAGAACCACCACCCCCTACGTAGCCAGAATATCCACCGCCATTTATGAAGTTAGTAGAACCTCCGCCTCCTACGCAACCTAACCCACCACCACCGATGTAACCTAGTCCTCTCACGCCTGAGAAACCGTTATATCCTCCGCCTCCTATATAACCCGATGATCCACCACCGCTAATGAAGTTCGATGAACCTCCACCACCGACGTATCCAGAATATCCACCGCCATTTATTAAGTTAGCAGAACCTCCGCCTCCTACGCAACCTAACCCACCACCACCGATGTAACCTAGTCCTCTCACCCCTGAGAAATCGTTATATCCTCCGCCTCCTATATAACCCGATGATCCACCACCGCTAATGAAGTTCGATGAACCTCCACCACCGACGTATCCAGAATATCCACCGCCATTTATGAAGTTAGCTGAACCTCCGCCTCCTACGCAACCCAACCCACCACCACCGATGTAACCTAGTCCTCTCACCCCTGAGAAACCGTTATATCCTCCGCCTCCTATATAACCCGATGATCCACCACCGCTAATGAAGTTCGATGAACCTCCACCACCGACGTATCCAGAATATCCACCGCCATTTATTAAGTTAGCAGAACCTCCGCCTCCTACGCAACCTAACCCACCACCACCGATGTAACCTAGTCCTCTCACCCCTGAGAAACCGTTATATCCTCCGCCTCCTATATAACCCGATGATCCACCACCGCTAATGAAGTTCGATGAACCTCCACCACCGACGTATCCAGAATATCCACCGCCATTTATGAAGTTAGCTGAACCTCCGCCTCCTACGCAACCCAACCCACCACCACCGATGTAACCTAGTCCTCTCACCCCTGAGAAACCGTTATATCCTCCGCCTCCTATATAACCCGATGATCCACCACCGCTAATGAAGTTCGATGAACCTCCACCACCGACGTATCCAGAATATCCACCGCCATTTATTAAGTTAGCAGAACCTCCGCCTCCTACGCAACCTAACCCACCACCACCGATGTAACCTAGTCCTCTCACCCCTGAGAAACCGTTATATCCTCCGCCTCCTATATAACCCGATGATCCACCACCGCTAATGAAGTTCGATGAACCTCCACCACCGACGTATCCAGAATATCCACCGCCATTTATGAAGTTAGCAGAACCTCCGCCTCCTACGCAACCTAACCCACCACCACCAATGTAACCTAGTCCTCTCACCCCTGAGAAACCGTTATATCTTCCGCCTCCTATATAACCCGATGATCCACCACCACTAATGAAGTTCGATGAACCCCCACCACCGACGTATCCAGACAAGGCACCACCTCCCAAGCAACCAAATCGTCCAAGTCCCGAAAATCCACTTAAACTACCTCCTCCAATGTTTGCAGCTGATCTACTGCTTCCAATATATCCTATTGAACTTCCGCCGCTTCCAGTGTATCCACTGTATCCGCCCCAACCGCCACTCCCGATGTTTCCACTTGTTAGGTAAACTGGAGATTGAACGTTCGGACTGCACGGTTCTGACTGCTAAATTATAAGAAACGTGTTATTATCATCCCAAAGTAAAAACAATTGGAAAGCAAAGTGTAGCAGTATAGCAAATCGACTTCCCGTTTCCATTGCTTTAGTTCAAACAATTTAAAACTTTCAGCTTAATCACATCAAATTTTACTTTTATCTAACAAAAAAAACATTGGATATTTATTGCTGAAAAACTCGAACTAATAAATAAAATAATAAAATTCAAATGGTACATACACATGGTTCCGGCGCGGGCAAACATTGTGTCGTAGTTAATATTGCCAAAAAGCCTGAAAAAAAACCAAAAAATACATCTTAATGTAGTTTTACGTAATTAATATGGATACCTCAGCCAAAATGTACAGTACATAAACTTAAATTCTTGTATTAAACACCAAGTTCCTCTCATTTATATCATAAGTATATTATCGCACTTGTGCGTAATGATTAACAAAACGTCACTGATTTGGAAATAAGCTACTTTAAATACTTCAACTCGGTGCAAAGAACGTAATTTTCTGAGCAAGTGTATTTAAAATACGTTGTTAAAAATCTAGTATAAAATATAATACTTACAAGAGATCAAACTGATATATTCCATGGTAGATGACTATTCAACTTAATCAAAACATATACTTCTGTTCACACCTCCTTTTATGAGAGCCGTGAAGATGCTGAAAAAGGGAAGTTAGGACATGTATAATAATATCTATACATATAATAAATCTGTAGAAAAGTAATTTTTGTACATTGAAGAAATTGAAAAAAAAAATAGCCAGCGTGTGAACAGATAAGTAACAGAACCCATTTCCATCATTTTTAAATTTTTTGTCTGTTTGTCTGTTTGTCTGTTTATATGTTTGTTTGTGCGCGCAAAACGTAAAATCTACGAATTTAATGCTGAAAATGTTTATATACAAAAATTAAACGTAACTTGAGGTATAACTTAGTTTTTGTTTCATCGAAATCGGTTCACTCTATCAAAAGATATGATTAATTTTGTGAGTTCAAGAAGAAAAATATTACGTTACGCAATTCAGTATAGTACTTGCAACGACATCTTAAGTCTAAATATAGAACTAATGTTGATAGTTGGAATCCAAAGTCCGATAGATGGCGTTGTGCAAAAATAAAATAAAGAACCAAAATAAAATAAAGCAAAAATAAAATTTGCATTTTTTTAGCCCCTTTAACCCCTTATTTTAAAGTCGGTTAAAGTAATAGAAGCTACAGGAAACAAGCTAGGCGAAATTAATACAAGCTGCCAATATCAAGTGAATTCGCCGACCATGAAAATAACTGAAATGCTTTTAAATATTATCTTTACTTAGTTTCTTAAATTAGGCTTATTAATATTAATATATTATGTAAATAGTCTGCCTATTAATAAATCCAATTTGGTGAGCATAATTTTGAAATTCTTAGCCATTCTTCAAATGCACGTCACTTCACAACCAGTTTTCGTGAACGTTTATAATAAAAAACTGAATTTTGGTCTACATTAAACACCAAACCTCTCTGGCTTCGTTTACATCCATCAATCTTTTCATACATGCTCTTTTATTCTTCATACTGCGGACACCTGCCTTTTTGAGCACGTTTTCTATTTGATCCAAATCTGTCCTCCGAGGTCGTCCTCTACTAACATTACCTTCCACATTGGCGATAAAAAAAGTGTCAAGTACAAAGTGGCGATCGATAGTCTCTGCCTACCCCAATGGAAACTAACGGCGTGAGAATATGTATGTATGTATGTATTAAACACCAGAAACATAAGACATCTTTTAAGTTCTACTTTTTTTAACACTAAAATGATGTAGTGACCTTAGTGACTAACCTTAATTTAGTTATATTTGCATATTATACATACATACATATACTCACGACTATAAATCCCTAGAAGGGGTAGCCTGAGCTAAGGAATTAGAAATTCCTCAGCCACTTTTGGAAAATTGAGTGGGGAAAAGATGGTAAAATAAAGGTTGTTGGTAATGGGTCTCCAACCGCATCGCCCAAAAATCCCTTAAAAACCCCCAATACCGTTAGTCGCCTCTTACGTACATCCACCGGAAGAAATGGGGTAGTGCTATTCTAAGCCGACACTACACAGCTACTACAGTGCATATTATGCCACTGATAAATCGATTTAATTCAATGTATTATCATAGTACAACCAACAACCGTAAACCCTAATAATAGTAAAGTACCTTTTTTGAGCGGTTTTATTTAGCTTACCCCGTTTGTTTTATTCTTTCTTGAGTGAAATTTAGTAATTTAGTTTTCACCCCCTTCCTGTCAACCGGTTAATATTTCTTTTCGGAAGGAAAAGACGTGATGAGCTCGAAGCAAAGAGTGATGAGCTCAAGGCCCGACCACCTGCGGCCATCAATACTAACTACCTATATATTGGAGGGGTACTGATTTTTCAACATACGTCATAGAACATTTGTCGGAAAGATTGGCTATGTCAGTCACATGAGAGCACATGAACACACTCTTAATAGCCGGATACCAGAACTTGCTGTGGCCGAAATCGGGCGGGATTGATATATGATCTATGTGCAAAATTCCGAAGTGTTAAAAACAAAAGGGCTTTATAAATATATTGATGCATTATGCAGATCTGCTAGGATCGTACAAGGTAGCGATCCTTAATCTTCGGCTAACCCTGTAACTGTATCTAAATAAACACTAATTCAAATGAGATACACACAGTTACGACCTTTTATTATTTCAACTGGATAATGGCTACTGTAATTAATTAAATATCATTATAAAATACTCAATAGTTCCTACATCACAATAAGTGTGCGCATTAGATTTCATTGGTTCTTTATTTTATTTCAAAAAGGTGATATACTCTTAACTAAACGACGTTTTTTTGTTCTCGACAATCACGCGAACGAAGTCGCGGGCACAGCTAGTATATAATAATAATATTTTTCAACGCAAGTAGATTATGAGATGGCAGTAAAATATATGTAGAAGCCAACTATTGCCACTTTCATCGACCTAAACAAACCTCATGCCCCTAATTTTATTTATCTTCAACGTTAAGGATAACTACTGCTTTTAGAGCTCTGGACCAAATCAGGTTAAATGGAACACTTGCAAAGGCGTCAGTCGCTGTCTGTCTGTAGTTTTTTCTTAAGACTGTGTTTCATGGTACAAGATATTAGTAACAAATCTATACTATAATAAGACTGTACCGAGGTCAAAACTGTACATAGAAGAAAAATAAATAAAAACCGGTGGAATGTGTTTAGTTTTCGATACTGAACTACTGTCTACTGTCTGTCTACTGTCTTTCTGTCTGTATGTCCGGTCCTCACGTTAATTCTACCAGACGGATCTTGATCAAATTTGGTATGAATGTAGCTTATACACCTGGCCAACATATAGGATATCATTTATCCCGGATTTCTCAATAGTTCCCACAGGAGCATAAAAAAACGTAACTTTTATATGGCTCCCCATATTTACACGATTCATTTTTTTCATCGAACGACTTTATCAGACTCTACATTCATAGTCTTTTTAGAAAAAATAAGAGTTTCATCCAATTTCATCAAAATACATGTCTATTTAATTGTTTGTCAATAGTATGAATACTAGATTTATAGCTTATCAAAAATTTGAAGTCAACACAAACGTCTTCGTGGCGTAGCGGTATACCGTTTGGTTAATACTAATCGAACGGAAGACCCGGGTTCGAATCTCGGGGATCACAATCTTTTTGCGTTTTTTTGGGATAGCTTTGAATAATAGGAAGCACTATTCCTTCTTTTTCACATTTAACTAAGCAAATATGTATGAGTAAAGATATAATCTGAGAATATGTTTACAACTTTTATTTTTTATTTATTAGAAGTATTAGTACCTCCGCCAACCCCTTCGGGGATATTCGGCGTGAACGTTTATGTTTATGTTATGTATTATGTTATTTTTTAACTATTATTAAACTTATATTCCCATAGTTATATTATGCTATATTTACGCATTAATCAATATTCTGTTCAAGCCTCAGAATGCAATGTTTGTATTATAGCTAGACCCCGTTATCTTTGTAGCATTTTGGTGGCACCTGATTTTAGTGATGGGGTAAGTTATATTAATATTAATAGTTAAAAAATGCGTAGGTAGTATAAATTCTTGAAAAATTACATTAGAATTATTTAATAAAATAAATAATTCTATTAATTAATTAATTCTAATAATTACTTGAATCGACTTAGAGAGTTGACCTCTTTGATAAACCTAATCAAACGATACAAAATATAGATAATTTGTTAGAATCAGTAAACAAAAAAACTTTACAAAACTTCAAAATGATGAACTTTTTGCCACTAATATCGGTAGAAGTTGAACGATCTTTTTCTTGCTTAAAATGGATATTTTCTAATAGGAGACAAAGCCTTACTCCCGTAAATATGGAACGAATCCAAGTTATTTACTACGAGTGTCACATACTAAACAAATGTCAATGTGAATAAAATATATGAATGTAAATATATAAAATATAAAATATTAATGTACCTACTTATCTATTTTATTATAATAATAAATAATAATAAAGACAACAGAGATTAATTTATTATCAATTACCCCATCACTAAAATCAGTTGCCACCAAAATGCTACAAAGATAACGGGGTCTAATTATAGCACATATCTCAATTTTAATTTAGTACCGCCATCTATGACTGATCGGCTGCAATCTCTCACACATCACTAACACTCAGTGCCAACGCCAAACTGCTATCCATACTAACTTAAGATATTGTGGCGACCGCTAGACGGCGAACTCACTCGCATACTAGCAGCGTCATAAAAAATCGTACATCGCGGTATCGAAATGTTTCTCTAGCTAAGCATAAATACAAATTCAAAGTTGGTACACAGCAGGGTGTACTGGCCAGTATATCTTTGCTGTTCCCACAGTGGTGACCCCATCAACTACATGACGAATCTTTCTACTACATTTCTCAATCTACCCACATCTTATACTCCTCGCTTACCTTACCAAACTACTCGACTCACCTGACCGAGCATCTACTGGCACGCTACTCTGCCTCACTGCTCACACGAAACTCTACTACTAGACGGCGAACTCGCTCGCACACTAGTCCCTCTCTACTATATATTGGTAACAGGTACCTCCTAGCTCTTCGATATCGTCTATCGACTAGGAGGGGAGTACTGTGGCGACCGCTAGACGGCGAACTCACTCGCATTCTAGCAGCGTCATAAAAAATCGTACATCGCGGTATCGAAATGTTTCTCTAGCTAAGCATAAATACAAATTCAAAGTTGGTACACAGCAGGGTGTACTGGCCAGTATATCTTTGCTGTTCCCACAATATTCTCATTTTTGAACATAGAAACTTGGTACAAAATGGTTTGTTCCATGATTCTTATGAATAATTAGAAAGGTTTTTTGAAACTTACCCCCTAAGGGCTTGAAATATAGTATACAGATGTTTGACATTTCTGTATCTAGAAATTTGGAACTTGATGCAATTGACTAATATAACCACTACAAAAAGGAATAAATGAGGAAACTCACATGGCTGAGTTGTACTTAGTCATGTGACAGTGTATCCGTACAAAACAGCGATAGGCCTGCCCCTATAACGTGAGTACACTGTCCATGCAAAACGTGGGTACTCTGAACACCAGGGGACAAAGTCACGTGATGTTCAGAAGTATTAGTAACTCTGCCAACCCTTTCGGGAATATTTGGCCTGTACGTTTATGTTATGATATGTAAAAAGGAATATATGAAATCATTCATGAGTATATACTAACGGCTTTAAATCCCAAAAAAGGGTAGCCACAGCTTCAGGGATAGTAATTCTTTATCCACTTTTGGAAGTTGAATGGGGAAAAGGTAGTTAAATAAGTCTCCAACTGCATCGCACAATAATCGCTTAAAAAGCCTCAATGTTCTGTATATCTATTACAACGCCCGCGGGAATATAAATATAAAAAAAAACAGATATTAAGATAGTCTTTTGGTAATTTGGATGTAAACCGGATGCAAAAAATGCAGTCCACGCGGACGCAGTCGCGGGCAAAAAGCTAGTACAAAATATAATAATGAAATTAACATTTAAGCGGGTTCGATAAAGCAAACGTAATCATTTTGATTGATATTGATATCAGCAACAGGAAGATTTATGGTAAGTTATATTATTACTAGTGGACCATCCAGGCTTGGCACGGGTAGTGTTATAATTTAAATATACGCTTCATAATACCGCCTGTGGCGTATATTTAAATTATAATATGCGGCGGTAAGGTTGTAGGGTTCCATTGTTTAAATATTTTTTATGAGATAACAAAGTATTCTATGTTTGCCTCTTCGTTCAAAAACGCCTAGCCATAAAATTATTTGCCAAATCGGTTTTTCCGATTATGAGTTATAAATAGTGTAAGTAACACGACTTTCTATGTATATATATATATATATATATTAATAACAAACACTGAAATTGAAATAAATGAACTACTAAATGATTGCAGCAGGCAGCGTATGTTGGATAATTTAGAAGACGCATGAAAACAGAGTGAATAAAATATGGAACTTACCTACTCGGAAAAATATTAGATTATGTGATCGAGTGATAAATAGAGTTATTTGTTAAAAGTGCTGTGAAAAACGATATTGTAAATAGTTAGAAAACGGAATGTTAGGATGTTTTGAGCACATAGACAGGGTCGATGAAAGTAGATTGGAGAAAGACAGATATGCAGCCAATGTCGATGGTATGATAAAGCAGGAGAGAACAGCTACGAGATTGATACAAGCAAAGTGACGATCGTGTCTCTGCTCACCCCAATGGGGGCTATCGATGTAAGCAAATTAATTTTTGTATGTATACATTAAAAATAATAGCGAGGCTTCCACACCATAAAAATTACGTTTATCTATTATACTTTTTTAATTTTGTCTTAATATAAAATAACGGTCTTACTTTTTGTTTCACGCTGTGGCAATGAACTGATGACTGACGCTTAAAAATTTTGCGTTATATACTAAACCTCTTCGCTAAACACGCCGTACGACTCCGAACTTTGTTTAAATTTTTTTCCTAATTTAAGATTTTAAACAAAAATATTATCACATTGAAATTAAAACATTTTTGCTTGAGATAATAATACAACCGGAAACAATGTAGCTTTCTGTACAATATTTTCAAAATAAGTTCATCTATATCTAAGATTTTTTCGGATAAACCAATAACCCTTATCTCTTTTTATTGTCTTTATACGAGATTAGACTACTAACATACATACATACATATACTCACTTCTATAAATCCCTAGAAGGGGTAGCCAGAGCTAAGGAATTCGAAATTCCTCAGCCACTTTTGGAAATGTGAGTGGGGAAAAGAAGATGGGACTACTAAATATATAACTACCACCGGGCTAATATCCCATTCCAGAATTTATCACTCTTGTACCAATTGTAGGTTTCATATACAGGATGTCCCAAAACTCGACGTCAACCAGGAGCCGGGTGAAAAGGCCATTCAAGCTGGATGTCAGAAAAATATAAAAAAAAATGTAAGTTGTATGATTTCAAAATTATAGGCATTTTTTTATAAATCGCAAAATTACACACCCTGTGACAGTCTTTTTACTCCTGTTGCCACAAATCTTAACTTTTTCCAATTATTTTTTTTGCTGTTGTATTCGAGCGCGAAGCAAACACTGCCGTACCATCTTTTTCTGGAACCGTTTCGCCGCATTTTCAGGGCCCGTTCGAGAACCTCTGGATAGGATTAAAACGCTAAATCGCTCTCGGTAAATCAATTAATTCTGAAGTTAAGCTAATGCAAAGTTTCGCATTTATATCAGAACAAGGTTTATGGAATATCTGGACTACCTGGTGACGCTCGCTGATGAGAAAACATAATGAGAGTACTGCCAAACTATAATAAGCGTATTTACGAGAAACAGAAGTCGATTAACTGTATTCTACTCAATAAATAAAAATATTCAGTATAATAATTATTATTATTTATATACAAGCACTCAGCCGCGGCTTCGCTCACGTTATTTAGCATTAGTACCAGTAGTCGTCACTAGGTGGCGCTGGCTGTATTTTATATCCCGGTGGCGTATTTATTTACACATTTAAAAGTTTTTTTCGTGTATTTTAAAGATTTGAGAAGTCGTGGAGTTTATTTTTATTAGATTTCACAAGATAATTTAATAATAAGAAAACCCCATTTAGTTACCCATTCAATTAGTCTACGTCCTGTCAAAAAGAAGTAAAATCCCACCAAAAACATTCTGTAAAAAACAAGCCAAGTCTCGATAGAGCTGCTTGTTTATCTCTAAAAAGTAATGAAATCTCTAAAATAAGTGGAGCCAAGTCTAAGGTTCCTTACTGCGACTTATTTATTATTATTGTCAATTTTACGTGACTTGGCCATTGAACATTCTTGACACGTTTAGTATGTACAATTTTAGTTACTAAGTTATTTGCAGATTTATTAAAATCTTCTAAATGTCTTCGCTGATTATGTAAAGTCCACTTTACAATTTTTTGTGATTCTAATATATCTTTCTTTTAGTTGTTAGAACTCTGGTGATTATTTTTATATTTCCCTTAAACTTTAATCATAATCTACTAATTACAAGTCAACGGCCAAGTCACGTAAAATCAACTTTACTCTTTCTCAACGACACATTTATTTGAATAACGATTAATAAAACGAAAAAAGTCTTTAGCAAATAATTGGGAACACTGCATTAATTAACGTTAACGTTATGGTATACATGGACTTCCTCAATAAATGGACTATCCAACACAAAAATAATTGTTCAATTCGAACCAGTAGTTACTGAGATCGTAGCGTTCAAACAAACAGCCGTGGCCGAGTGGATAGGTGACTAGCTTTTCGGTCCGGAGGTTGCAGGCTCGATACCCGCTGAGGCAACATTTATATGATGAGCATAAATGATTGTCTCTTAGACTTGCATGTTCTTTATGTGTGTTTATATATTATTAAGTATATCGTTGAGTTAGTATCCCATAATACAAGTTATACTTAGTTTGGGGCTTACTTGATCTGTGTATCAAATCAAATAAAAAAAAATCTTATCAAAATATTCTTTATTAATTAAGCCAAGTAGGTATTATACAATATTTTCTTGAAATTATATCAATTGAAGCTAAGATGACTGTTATTTTATCAAAAAACTGTAACAGTTTTTGACCTTCAATGTTGTTTCAAAGACATACGGTTTTGCAGTTTATTAATAAAATATCGAAAATCATTCATTGACATCACAAATTCGTGATATGTTTTGCAAACAGCAACATTTTTATAAATCATTTCGCTTCATTTGCATGTCGCTACGTGATTTTATCGATCGATGACGTCATTAAAAATACAAAAGTTGAACAATCTTTAAAAAATCATAACTTTACAATTACTCATTTTAAATGGAAAATATTCAAATCAGTCTTTTATTTTCGTGTTTACTATCGAATAAAAATATTTAATAAATACCAAAAAAAACTTTGCATACCGAATTACATTACAAGATTTAATATAGTAACTTTTCAAAAACACCAGTTTGCAATACAAATTAAGAATTAAACATTTTAAAACTTTTTACAACTACCTTCGAATAAAATTGTCAGTCGTCCATTTCTTATCAGTTAAATAATTAAGTTGCACTTGCGAAAGTCGCCTTTAATCTCAATACAAGTAAGTGGGATTTGCTATATACCAATTGTTAGGCCCATTGAGAACAAAAGAACAAAGAAGCTGAAGTATGTGTACTGAAACTGTGAACAACTAAAATTTTTTATATTTGTTTTGTATTGCAACTTTAGTATAATTTATTATTTTAACTTTCTCAACTAGTTTTAAGTGGTAAATTTTAATTGTGACTTAGCGTGTGTGATGTGTTTGTTTGTGTGTGTGTATGTGTGTGAGTGTGTGTGTGTGTGTGTGTGTGTGTGTGTGTGTGTGTGTGAGAGAGAGAGAGAGAGAGAGAGAGTGGGTCTATGTGTATGTAGTGCGATTTTGGATGTGCATGTGGGATGTATATATATATATATATATATGTTAAGTGAAAAGTGATTCCGTTTGGTTATAGTCTAAACTTTTTAGCCACGTTGTTATCTTAATTTTGCACTGTTTGTAATTTAATTGATAAATATTTAAGATCTTATTTATTTTGTTATATAACTTTGCGGATTGGCATTGATATTGCCTAGTTGCAAACCTAAACTTTATTACGCTATAGGGATTGCGCTTTTGCAAATATTTTTCATCAAATGCATTTGTTTTTTGTCTGTTAAGAATACACTGCTGAATGTACAACTTTCTAACAGTTAGAAGGTCTGCTTCAGAATAGAGCTGGTTTGTACTATATCTTCTATTCTTAAATAATATTATTTTAAGAAGAGAGCGTTGAGCGCGCTCGATTGATAAAAATTTAGTCTTGAAAGTCCCTCCCCACACAGATATACAATAGATCAAAACAGACTGTATTAGAGTGATATAAATGTATTTCAGCAGCTGGTATGTTGCGGTTTCGGCTATGTTGCGTAAATATTTAAACAGCCATATTAGCTTTCTGGCTCTATTAGCTACTAGATCCAATTGAGGATACCAAGATAGGTTCTGATCTAGAGTAACCCCAAGATATTTTATATTACTTACTGGTTGGAGAATAGGGCAAGAGCAGGTGATGACGTCATTAGAGTTACAAACATGAGCTTTGATATTTAAATTTAATTTAGGCTTAGAGCATTCTCGTATTCTAAATGCTATATAATTGGTTTTGTTGACATTTAAGGATAGTTTATTAATTTGGAGCCATTGAAGAACCTGTCTAAAACCTGATTCAGCTAATGCAAAAGTATCCTGCCAATGAAATATAAGTGCTGTATCATCGGCGTAAGAGTAGACTCGACCGTTCAATTGATTAAGATTTGTAAAATCATTTATATACGCTAGAAACAAGGTCGGGCCTACTACACTTCCTTGGGGTATTCCATATTCAGTTGTTGGCAGGTCCTCACTAAAACATTAAGCCAACGTGCGTATAAATCTATGTTGAATAGCATCATTCCTACAAATATATTTCTCATACAGAGGTGACCACACATTAGAGCAGTACTCAAGAATGGATCTGACGTAGGACATGTACAATACTTTCAGTGAATGAGTTGATGAGAATGACTTACAAATTCTATTTATAAAGCCTAGCATTCTATTTGCTTTATCAACGATTAAATTTATGTGGGCCTCGAATAGCATTTTGCTATCTAGTTGAACGCCTAAATCACGTATATTTGAAAACTCATTCAGGACCTTATTCCTTTTGCGTGTGAAAGTAATTTTGAATTTTTTTTTAGAAATTAACATTAATTTATTGTTTGAACAGTACTTTTCTAATCTTGATATATCAGCTTGTAATAAAAGACAGTCATCAGTAGTGTTGATCCTAGCAAAAAATTTTAGATCATCTGCGAAAAGATTAAAGTTTGCAAATTGAAAACATTTACCTATGTCAAAAATAAAAGCATTAAAGTATAGCGGTCCCAAATGTGATCCTTGGGGAACTCCGGAGGTTACAGTATTGCATCCTATTCATCAAATATGATTCAACCCATCTCAGTAAATCACCATGAATGCCTGAGCAACTTAATTTTCTCAAGACCAGTTTATGGAAAACTTTGTCGAATGCCTTACAGAAATCGGTGTAAATAGCATTCACTTGGCCCCCTGCATCCATTTGTCTAATAATATAATGAGTTGACTGAACAAGATTCGATTTGACTGATCGATGTTTGGTAAAACCATGCTGATATTCTGTAATATGTCTATTGATTGTCAAGTAAAGACCATCATATACTGTTTGTTCAATTAGTTTACTAAAACAAAGCAACACAGAGACGGGTCCATAGTCCGTTGCGTTTGATTTTGATCCACCTTTGAAGATCGGGGTGATCTTTGCGGTTTTCCAAATATCTGGAACGACTCCTTCCTTGAGAGATCTCGAAAATAAAATACTCAAAGGTAAAGCCAGCTCGTTTTGACAACGGATAATAAAAACGGGATGTGTTCCATCTAACCCACTGCCCTTGTTTATGTCTAAGTTTTTAATATACTTCAAAACGGTACTCGCAGTGGCATCTATAGTATTTACGAAGAGATCCGTATGATAAAGGCTGTTGTCGGTATTTACGCTATCTTGTTCGGCGTCGCTATCACAGTTAGTGTATACAGTGGAAAAATAATTAGAGAAACATTGTGCGACCTGCTGAGGACCGTCAGCTACCTTATCTCCATAAATAATGCTGTTGGGTACGGACTGTCGGGTTTGTTTGCTTTATACAAAAGACCAAAAAAGTTTTGGATATTCGATTATATTACATTTCGTTTTTATAATGAACCTAGTATAATCCTGTCGTGCCGTCTTTTTTGTCTATTTTGCAATAAAGAAAACGTATCATAATCAAGTGGATTTTTATTTAATTTGTACAACCTATGATACTTAGTTTTTTCCTTAATAACTTTACGCAGAGACGGCGAGTACCAATGAGGCGTAGTTTGAGACTTATAATTTGTTACTGGTACATATTTATTTATTAGATCATTCAAAATTTCATAAAATTTATCAGTAGCTTGAATAACCGTTGGAAATGATAATAATTGATCCCAATCTACATCATTTAATTATTGTCGAATAATTTCGTAATTTGCTTTATAGAATTGTTTTATCACTTGTCCTTGACAGTTGGATGTTTTAGTAAAATTGCAATTTAAATTCATAGCTAGTGAAGGATGATGCAGGTCTTCTTTTACAACATATTCTGAACTGCGCCTCACCGTTACTTCGCAGTTACTAAAAACCAAGTCAAGTGTTCTATTGTTATCATTAAGTATGTAATTATATTGGCGTAAATCTACAAAAGCAATCGTATCCAGTAACTCCGTATTAACACATACATTATTCGAAATTGGCGGGCATTCTCTAGACCATTCTATTTTGGGGCAATTAAAATCCCCAGTCAACAATATTTTATCATTAGGATACTCATCTTTAACTTTAACCAAATTATTGCAAAACGAGGACATGAGGTCAGCGTGATTGGATCCACACGCTACGTAAACACAACCTAAAAGCAAAGCCCCTGTACCTATCCCCAGCCTCAGCCACACACTGTCGGTCTCACAGATAGTCTTAAGTAATTTGGCCTGTAATACTTTACGTACAGCTATTAAAACACCACCTCCACGCGATGCGTAGCCCGGATCTCGATCTTTTCTGAGTACGTTATACTCAATCGTATTAAAAAATTCACCGTCAAAGAAACTACTATTGAGCCACGTCTCTGTAAATAAATAAACGTCATATATTGATAAAGATGTGTCTGCGAAAACTGATTGTGTTTTAGTGCGTAATCCACGCACATTTTGATAAAATATGTTTAAATAGACAAAATATGTTTAATTATAACAGCCTTTTTTAAAGACTTCGGAAATATTCCTGTATTAAATACTAATATGCTTAGTTTTGTAATAATAGGAGCTATGATATTTCTAGCCAATTTTATAAACTTAGTCGGTATGTGATCATAGCCAGCAGCTGATTCATCTTTCAAATTGCTTATTATTCCGTTGATTTCCGCTATATCTGGATCTAGAACCCCTATTGAATTTTGCTGACAAGCCATAAGTTGAAAATATTTTTGTTCATCTACTGTTTTTGATTCTATTTGTTCCGCAATATTTATGCCTATTGAATTAAAATAGTTGTTAATGTGATTGGCCGAATCAGTTGTACATAGTTTTATATTTAGCAGTTCACTATTGTCCGATGATTTCTTATTTAAATTAGTGATGGTTCTAATTGATCTCCATAATGATTTGTTGCTTGATTTAGACGCATTTAAAAGTTCTCGCTCATATTTTTTTTTTTTTTTTTATCAAATTGTTACAAAAGTTTCGATATTTACGATACTTTATTTTCAATACTTCATTATAGGGGTCAAGTTTAGACTTTTTTGCATATTATTGCGGTTTCTTATACATTTTAAAATGCCTGCAGTTATCCAAGGCTTCTTTATTCTTTTATTGCTGGGAACATTTACGACTTCAGTATTTTCGTCTAAACTATTTGTCAAGATTTTAACTAGTTCTAGTGCAAATACATTTGGGTCTTCAAAATTGTTTAAATCTAGGTTACATTGAGGCTGTAGGGTATGAAGTGATATTTCATAATTTATTACACTGTCAGGTAACCAAAAACAACTCAGCGTTAACAAACTTTATAAATTACATACATACATATACTCACGCCATTAGTTCCCATTGGGGTAGGCAGAGAGATCTCTCGAGCTTCGTCTACATTTATCAATCTTTTTATACATGCTCTTTTATTCTTTCTATTTCGAAAGCCTGCTTTTCTAAGCACATTCTCTATTTAATCTAAATGTGTCCTCCGAGGTCGTCCTCTACTAACATTACCTGCCACATTGGCTCTTTAGATCTCTTTCACCAATATACTGTCATCCATCCTCTCTGTGTGCCCAAACCATCTCAACGTTTCTTTAAAACTAATAAAACATAATGGCAAAAAAACAAATTAGAAAAAGGAAACATAATAATTATTACATAAGTATGTATACTTACACTACTTTAATAACTAAAATTAAAAGTATTGTTTCTCGTTATAAGTATTTTCCATGAATAGTGTCATGTTTTCAAAACTATAAATTACTATATCTGAACCTAGCACGAACGTAGTTTAACCGTTACACTGTCGGTTAGAATGAGATAAAAGTATACGATACAATTTAAGTGTGAAAGAGATGTCTGTTACGACACGTTATTTAGTAAAAATGTCAATCGTGCTAGCCTTGCAGCAATAGAACATAGTTTTAAACATGAGATTTTTTAATCAGGATAAATACATACATGTAAGACCCCATTAGGGCAGGCAGAGACTATCGATTGCCACTTTGTAGGATCCTGGCAAACCTCTCCAGCTTCGTTACTCAGGAAGATTCCTTAAACAAGCCTGTTTCGTTACCGACCGAATAACGCCAAAACATGATTTATGCACATTCTCGTTTTAATTTTGCTGTCCTAAAGCGGATCTATGTATCATAATTTATAATATTAAATATGCCTAACCTAGAACTTTGCTTTTGTTGTAAATTTTAGCTATAAAATGTATTAGGTATTTTGGAGAAATAAATTATTATTATTATTTTTGGTACCTTTTAGATTCTCGCCTCTCCCATGGCTGAAAAAGAAAATATAAAATTTTAATGGGAGAGGTGCTACTCCCCGACAAGAGCACAGTCGGTCGGGGTCAAGGAGTCAGGTTAAAGAACCGACGGACGATCCGAGCCGTATCGAGCAGCACCGCTTTTTGCATTTGTGCTGGAACCGACACGCCACAGAAATCCAACCGCCTCAAGTTGGTCGCGAGGCTGGTTGGAATTAACCCGTTCGCGGACAAAACAATTGG
The DNA here is from genome assembly GCA_963576735.1 of Bedellia somnulentella. NCBI lineage: Eukaryota > Metazoa > Arthropoda > Insecta > Lepidoptera > Bedelliidae > Bedellia > Bedellia somnulentella. The sequence continues at coordinate 16,233,590 of OY755170.1, forward strand.
GATAATTTCAGTCGAGGTCACACCCCACATGTCGGTGATCTCGTGAGCCAGATCGAGATACTTCCGACGCTTCTCGGTTTCGGCTTTCACGAGACCCTCGTCATGTGGGATAGTGACATCCACTAGAAATACCCTCGACTGCGACCGATCCCATACCACGATATCAGGCTTATTCGCTAGAATAGTCCTGCCCGTGATAACGGATCGGTCCCAATAGATTTTGGCACGGTCGTTTTCTAGGATTGGCTCCGGCAGATACTTGTAATACGGCAGCCTCTGCTGCAAGAGTCCGTGTTTCAGAGCGAGCTCCTGATGTAGGATTTTGGCTGCTTGGTTGTGACTGTGCAAGTACTCAGTGTTAGCAAGAGCCGAACAATCGGAAATAACATGCCTAAGTGACTCTCCGGGACGGCCACATGCTCGACAGATGTCTGTGGTACCGTCCTTTAGGATGTATTTCCGATTGTTCCGCGTCTTGATAACCTGGTCTTGTATTGCACAGACAAAACCTTCGGTTTCCCCAAAGAGGTCCCCGAAACGCAGCCAATGCAGGGAGGCTTTACGGTCCACGAAAGGTTCGTGAAGTACCTTGTAAAACCTCCCGTGCAGCTCCTTCTCTTTCCATACGGACTCCCGATCAGAGGTGCTAAGTACCTCCGGGGTTCGCCAATCCTGTGAGGCCAACGATAAGGGAGTCAGTCCTTTATCACTAGCGACCACCTCTCCCCGAATACTATCATCCGTCATCGTCAAAAAATAGTTTCTGAGGTTGCATACCTCGCGGTTGTAGTTTGGGCACTCAAGAGGCCTCGACCACCACACTTCCGCGGGATATACAATCTCATAACCGACGATCTCGGATGATGCATTCGATGAGAGGTCATCGTCGTGCGGACTCGTCTGTCCAGAGCGTCTAGTTCGGACTGAGTCCATCTGAGCACGCCAAACGTGTACATCAGTACAGGCATGACCCAGGAGTTAATGGCTCGGATCTTATTAACGCATGACAAGTAGCTATCAAGCACACTTTTCAGGCGTTCATAAAACTCCTCGCAAACACCCTGTTTCACGTCTGCCACCTTCACACCGATGGTTTGTGACATGCCCAGATACCGATATGTTTCAGCCTCGGAGAGTGCCCTCAAATGATTGGTGCCGACATTGACACCATCAGAGTGCACGACGTGCCCCTTCTCGACATGAATGACCGCACACTTATCGACCCCGAGCTCCATCTTGACGGAACCACTGAAATCATTAGTGATCGTCAGTAGCTCCGCCAATCTGTCAGCCGTGGGGGCGTAAAGCTTCAGGTCATCCATGTAGAGGAGATGAGGCAAGCGTGGTCCGCCTCTTCGAAACTGAAAGCCCGTCCCCGAATTCTCCAAGAGTGTACTTAGAGGATTCAGGGCCAAGCAAAACCAAACTGGACTCAGGCAATCGCCCTGGAAAATCCCTCGCCTTATGTCAATTTGGTCATCCGCGTCCGTCATCCGCTGACCGTCTAAACTCAGGATCGTTCTTCAGCACCCCATACACTGCCCGAGGAAGTGTCGAACTGTACTATCAATTTTGTACAGCTCGAGGACCCTCATGAGCCATGTATGAGGTACCGAATCGAACGCCTTCCTGTAGTCTATCCAGCCAGCGGAGAAGTTCCGACGGTTGCGTTTGACCAGTTGGCCTACGACCGCGTCGATGAGAAGCAGCTCCTTGCTACCGCGACTACCGCCCCTACATCCGTTCTGAGCTCCAGAGATCGCATTGTTATCAACAATGTGTTGAGTAATCTTGGAGCTCAGAACGGATGTCAAGGTCTTGTAAATTGTACAAAGACAAGTAATGGGGCGGTATTGTGATGGATCCGCGGTAGCATCGCTCTTTGGAGCTAAATGAGTGACCCCAGTAGTTAGGAAGTTCGGGAGCGTCCCACTCTCGAGGGCGCTTTGGAACTGACGGGCGAGAGTAGCGTGACAGCGCGTGAACCCCTTCAACCAGTAATGGTGCAATCCGTCCGGCCCCGGACTTTTCCAGTTCGGAGCCTTACGGATCGCAGCCACCACATCCTCCTCGGATATGTTGACGGGGTTCATGGGCGCTATGGGCTCGCACGAACCATCGGCCCTCTTCGTGATCAACAGGCAGCGACCAAAGCCCACGCCAAAAGGCAACTACATTGGCTTTTTCCGGTCGCTGACCTGTCGAAACCACATCGGGTCGCTCCAAAGTTCTGTAGAACTTCTTTTGGTCACTCATGAAGAGACGATTCTGTTGGTACCTCTTTACCCTTTCAGAATATCGCCTAATTCGCTTACCCCAAGCAGCGATCTTCTGCTTCAGATCATCGATGCGCTCCACAAGTCTACAGGCAAACTCCGGCGAGTTGATATTCTCGCCGGGAAATGCCTCCCTGACGAAGCGCACCACCCTCGGCCTATTGTTGCCTGATCTGAAGCTGGTCAGTTTGCCGATGAGGACCCTGGCCCTTGTGATACGGCTTTCAATCCGCCTCATCCAGGCTGGTCTAGTTCTAGTCCTGGGACTAGTACTGCCAGCCTGGCGGGAGCCACTAGCTCTTGTTGGCGGCATCCTGACGCCGACAAATTGACAAACTGTCATTGCGGCGCCAAAGAGAATTGAATCCGTATCCCAAAGGTCCATGCTGCTCTCTAAAAATGAGGGCAGCATGTTATTGACGGCCTCAACGACATCCTGAACCTTGATGCTGAGAGGAACTCGGGGCAGCCTTGGCCTCCTTTCGAGAGGCACTTGGCGATATTCCAGGATTGTCTCTTTGAGTGCGCTCCTCACCAAATCCAAATCCAGGGAGACTGTTCCCCAATCGCTTTCCGCACCATCCACATCCGGCAGGTTAGCAATTTGCTCCCTCCGTACTTCCCGTTCAGGGACTGGAGGGAGAACCTGCAAAGGTGGCTCTTCGTTTAGCGGGGTCACAGCCTCGCGTCACAATTGTTCGAGTTCGGTAGTGCTAAAAAGTTCTGAGCGCTGTATGTACCGAACTCGATCCGCCAGGTTTTGTTCTGTGACGGTCAAATTGGGCTCCAGCCGCAGAAATTCGCGGTGCCCGATAACCTGTCCGTCCAGCTCTCGAACCCGAGGCCCTAATATAGGGCCTATATTCCTATTCATTTCGACCGTCCATGCCATGCGGCGCCTTGTTCCACCAGCGGCGGGCACCGATTGCTGGGACTGAGTTGCCCCAGTCCCAACCGTCGCCAAGCCATCTGGTGGCTGAGGTGGTCGAGCAGATCGACCAGGTGGTCGGGCCGGTCTGCTGCGGCTGGGAGACCGCATGCTGCCACGTCCAGCCCCAGCTCCAGACGCGCCCCAGTGATAACCCCTGGGGAGCGGCCCTATACGCTCATCGTTGTCTTCCATGTCATTACGATGAGCGAAGATTCACCCGGGTTTTCGCTCACTTGCCCCGGGGAGACCGTTATTGCTCTATTTTGCGCTGAGACCAGTTTGTAGACACGGTCAACACCTACAAACTCAAGCGCTGACTGTTTGCATTGCTTGAATGGCAAGCTGGTAAACATGTCATCCTGCCATTCCAACAATGGGCGATGGGGTCGTCACATCCCTACGCCATTATTATTATAATATACTATTCGGTCGGTGTGAGAAAAGGCGAATTATCATCGGTACTAGTATGGGAGGCCTGGATGCTAAATTTGCAGTTGTTCGAGCATCGTAGAAACCTATTGGATTTGATAGTTCATGTTCCAAAATTAAAAGAAGTATATTACAAGTTAATATTTTAGTGGGGGAGAGAGCGTGTAAACATTTATAAAAATGTAAAAAAAATAGTAGTATAGCAATACTTGGGCGCGTCAGCCATTAACAGTATGAATGCGATTTATAATTCTTTTCGTTAGTTTTACTCAATAATAAATTAAAAATATAGAAACACAGAAAGCTACTTTGTTTTATACTATGCAGCGCCTAGTGATGCAACTCAACTTTGGGTTATTTGTCAAATATCAAAGGTGTTTTCAAATAGCCTTTGTTTGTTATGAATCAACACAAATATTAAATGAATTGTTGGGCACACAGAGAGGATGGAAGATAGTAAATTAGTAAAAGAGATCTATAGAGCTAAGGTGGTGGTGGATAATGTAATTAGGGATGACCGGCAGTAAATGTTTCGACATCAAATGCCTTATCTTTTTCTTGCGTCTCAGCAAATTTCATTGTTAAGAAAACTTTAACAAATCTAAACTATCCTCTGAACTTGACTCATCCTAAAATAAACCAGCTATGACTAAGGGATGTTTCTATGTTTTTTCAACACTTCCAAAGTCGGCGTCATTCTAACTCGTACTGTTTTGATACGCAATGATTGCCGAGGTGAATAGCGGAACAATTTAAATAAAACAGCTGAAGAGCCTTGGATACGGTCGTAGCCTTGATAATAAAGCTTAGTTTCGATAACTAGGATGAGGTAATATTACATGTGAACGATCCTTCTACAGTCATCATAACATACGACTATACTAAACATCCAAATCAAACATGAAACGAAATACCGGCTTAGAATAACACTACCCCATTTCTTCCGTTGGGTGTACGTAAGAGGCGACTAACGGTATTGGGGCTTTTGAATAGATTTTTGGGTGCTGAGGTTGGAGACCCGTCACCAACAACCTTTATTTCACCATCTTTTCCCCGCGCAACTTCCAAAAGTGGCTGAAGAATTTCTGATTTCTTAGCTCTGACTACCCCTTCTAGGGACATAAAGCCGTGAGTATATGTTTGTATGTATGTTATTAATTTAATTATGTTAATTTCAGTGTCATTGTGTATACTTACTACTTTTATGTTTAACCGTGTTTACTTACTTTTGTTTATGTGTGAACTTCATATAATTATATTTCTGTGTATTTCTGATGTGTATCGATTGTGTATTATTGTATATTATTAAGCATATATGTATAAATTGGTTGTTTTTTTATTATATTGATTGCCGTGTAGTGTCGGCGTAGAATAACACTACTCCATTTCTACCCGTAGGTGATCGTAAAAGGTGACTAAGGGTATATAAGGGTTTTTTAAGTGATTTTCGGGCGATGTGGTTGGAGACCCGTCACCAAAAACATTTATTATTACCATCTTTTCCCCAATCAACTTCCAATAGTGGCTGAGAAATTTCTCATTCCAAAGCTCCGGCTACCCCGTTAAGGGATTTAGAGCCGTGAGTATATGTATGTATGTACAGACTGATCAGTACAGTATGTAGCGTCCGTGACATCACTTGTAACAAAGAGTACTGACTGTAAATCAGTGTTGTGGGTTGTAATATAACTCACAGAAAATGCTGAGTCAGGTGCTCTTTTGTTGCTGACGCAAGCCATGAAATGAAAAAGAATTTAAGTTTTGTTTTATCGTTTGTTTAATGTTACATTTTAATATCACTTTTGTACTTTTTTTGTTGAATTTATGTGTATGTTGTTTTTTTTTTATTCAAATTTGTTCAGTCAACAACAAATTAAAAAAACTGTTTTCTCTTTCTTTTAGATACCGTGAAAGCTCAGTGGGGAAGACCGCCTATCGTTCAAGGCAGCGTGGGTTCAAATCCCGGGTCGGGCCCTACAACAATTTGTCTTTTCTAAAATATATGTCTCGGCAATTTATCATGATTGTTAACTGTGAGGAGATCCTCGTGGCTAAGTTATGTATGATATACGACAGTTACGTCACAAAGTGTTCAGAAAAGTAACTTGACCTATTCCCCTTTCCCAACATTTACTGCAACTTACGGCACTCATTTAAGTCTTGAGAGTCTACAGTTGATATATTACCAAATTATATCAACTGCAACGTAAATCACTGACAGTAAGGAAATGTACTTGAACTGTATTGTTTGGCACCAACTCATAATTATATAGGAATAGATGAATACTGTTTTTTTTTCATAACAGTACATGTTTACCCTAATAACGGAGCTCAAGCTCCTAATCACTTTTGTATTGCTCATGTCCACCAGGCTTACCTAGAGCAGGTTGGTAGACAACTAGTACTATCATTACAATAGCCGATGGAAGGATAACTCAAATAGTTGGATCAATTTATTTATACATACATAAACATAATAAACATAAACGTTCACGCCGAATATCCCCGAAGGGGTTGGTAGAGGTACTAATACTTCTGAACATCACTTGACTTTGTCACCCGGTGTTCAGAGCACCCACGTTTTGTATGGACAGTGTACTCACGTGATAGGGGGCAGGCCTATCGCCGTATAGTAATAAAATTTGCACTTAACATTAACATTACCTTCTGATGGGTTTTGCAATGAAAAAACATATCAGTAATAAATTAATGGTTTCATTGGCTGTGTGACATGTGGCAATTTCCTGTTAAAACCACATGTCAGCGATATCCACGGCTACAATAATGGGCCATAGCTGAATTGTAAACATCATGTGATCCAATGATCGTTACCGCATTTCCAGCCTCATCTTCGTAAAAAACTGTTCTGTCGCGCCTCCAGACCACATACGCACTAAACAGTCATACGATAAGCATGCGAATGCCACACAATAATTTTCCGAGTGGTTTGTTATAATTTGATGTAACGTTAATCAATCACGATCAATTACAATAATATTGACATTATAACACTGGTTATGCTAAAAATTTTTAATAATTTGCAGAAGTACCCAGCATAAAAGGGAGAAAGTTTTAGGTGCTGTTCTGTGTTATATAAAATATAGGGTCAACATTGTTTATTGTACATACACACACATACTCACGCCATTAGTATCCATTAGGATATACAGATACTACTAATCGCCACTTTTTACGATGCAAAACAAAATATAATTTCATACATTTCTTGCTGTGTAGTGTCGGCTTAGAATAGCACTACCCCATTTCTTCCGTTGGGTGTACGTAAGAGGCGACTAACGGTATTGGGGCTTTTTAAGGGATTTTTGGGCGATGCGGTTGGAGACCCATCACCAACAACCTTTATTTACCATCTTTTCCCCACTCAACTTCCAAAAGTGGCTGAGGAATTTTCAATTCCTTAGCTCTGGCTACCCCTTCTAGGGATTTATAGCCGTGAGTATATGTATGTATGTATGTATTTCTTTGAATTTTCAAACTTTGGACGCCTTTTTAATTATTTTAAATGGTATGACTAATTTGTATGGTAATAATGCATATATAAAAGTCATGCTAAATTTTGTGAATGTAAACTTTAATCAATCGTAAGCAAATTCAATTTATCACTAACGACCATGTTTATTGATACCGTCGACTTATACGGTTTTATTTTAGGACAATTGGGTTTAGCGGTTGGTTACAATTACAACCCTCTAAATGAGTTTTAATGTCCACTTAGGTATACTATACTAAGTCGTATCTTTCTTATAAGCTGAGAAAGAGTCCGAGCTAAAATCTTCCTTTAACTATATAGGTACCTATACTAATCAACCGATTTTAAAATATTGTTCGTCAATAGAAAACTACAACTATTACAATTTTTTATAGGGTGAGCAGAGCAGTCATTGAAGAAACCTTAGATGCCTATTTGATTCACGATTCTGGAGCGGTCTTCTAGTTTTAATATATGTTCAATGATTCCGTGTAGTGCCGGCTTAAAAGTAAAAAAAAAAGTCAAAAAGTTAATTCTTCATAATTAAATTAAAAACAAACATTTTTTGAACGTAAAATTTTTTAAATTTATCATTAGTCCGTTGCTTCGGAAGGTGTTCGTAAAGAGAAGAAGCAACAAAGAAACTCTTTACGTTCACATTTTTTCATTTTTTCAAAACATGGTTTGTACAATTTCAGTTTATTAACATGTTTTTACTTTTTAAAAGATTTTCTATGCGACAAAACCAAACGCTAGTTTGACATAATAAAAATGAATTGTCCATCACAAAAAACCAATCACATAACGTGAGAAGAAAAATCCTCATCAGTCAATTATTCCTGGGAATAACGAGGAAAGATTTATAGCTTTACGGACACGGTCATATGCGTTTAAAAAATCTTGAACACTGTAGTAAGATTTTCCAACATGTCAGAATGAAGTTTGTGGAACATTTGGAGGGATAGTCCCATAAAGGAGTTACTTACTTTATTAAGTCTCCACTTTGGTACGTTAAGTTTGTCCTTATTTCGAGTGTTAACAGTATGCCTATTACTAACTTTACTAAATTGGCCTATATTCTTTTTGGCATACATTAAATTCTCAAATATGTATTGGCAAGGGACAGTTAAAATGCCAATATCTTTAAATTTTTCGCGCAACGAATACCTCGACCTCAACATGTAAATAGATCGGATAGCTCGCTTTTGTAAAACAAAAACTTTATGAACATCAGCCGCTTTACCCCATAATAAAATACCGTATGACATAATACTATGAAAATAACTGAAATACACAATGCGAGCTGTTTCTATGTCTGCTATTTCTCTAATCTTACGCACGGCATACGCTGCTGAGCTCAGCCTTTTAGAAAGTGTTAGTATTAGTAAAATGTCACTACCCCTTTCTGCCCACGGGTGTCGTAAGAGGCGTCTTAGTCTTAGCGAGTCTTAGGGTATGGGGCTATTTTAAGTATGGGGGTATGTTCCTTCCCAAACGCTGATATTCCTTTTTACCAGAATTAACAGTGGCGATGCTACTGACATACAACCTTGAAGGGGTCCCAAGGGAAGTGTAAATCTATTTTGGAACACTCAAAAATAAGTACAAGATTTGTTCGAGGAATGATTCCTGCATATGAAGAGATTACTGTCACCCTCCTTAAAGCAGACATATCATTGTCAATTATAAGTAAATATCCAATGCTACTTGCGAAAACCAAAGAAACGAAAGCTGTTATTTGTTCAGAAAAACATTTGTTAAAATAAATCGCACTATATTTATATCAAGCTGTGAAGTGTCGGCCTATAATAAGAGTTCGTAAGAGGTGATAGTAGTAGGTATTGGGCCTTTTGCAGTTATTAAAAGGCGATTCTGTTAGAGACCCTTCACCGACAACCTTCATTTTTCAATATTTTCCCAACTTAACTTTCAAAAGTGTCTGGGAAAATTTATATTCTGAATCTCTGGCTACCCCTTTTTGGGTTTTATATCCGTGTGCATAACAATTGGACTTTCTAATGTATCTTTTGTTTCTTCTTAATATGGACTACTATGTCTATTAATCGGATTTTAAAAAACTCAAACCTTTACGCCGTATATCCTCGTAGAGGTTTGTAGAGGTACTAATACTTCTGAACATCACGTGAACATCGACTGGTGTTCAGAATACCCACGTTTTGCTTGGACAGTGAACTTACACGATAGGGACCGGTCCTATATCCGTTTAGTACAAATACACTGTCACATGTCTAAGTACGGAAGTAAGTAAGTGCCGTGTAGTGTCGGCTTAGAATGTCACTACCCTTTTCTACCCAAAGGTGAAGTAAGAGGTGACTAAAGCTTATATTATTAAGGGCTTTTAAAGTGGTTTTTGGGCAACGCGGTTAGAGACCAATCACCAACAGTACTTTATTTCTACCATCTTGTCCCCTATCAACTTCCAAATGTGGCTGAGGAGTTTCTAGCTCTGAAGCTCTGGCTACCTCTTTTTGGGATTTATGGCCGTGAGTATATGTATGTATGTTTGAGTACAACTTAGCTAAGTGAGTTTCACGATGTTATCCGTTAAGTCTAGAACCTGGCCCGACCCGGTATTCTAACACACCCATGCCTGCATGAAAAGTTGTGTTTTACCTATTGAGCTATCTCGGTTGTATTTTATTTAATGGATCATTTGTTACTTGTCAGCATTACGAAAACTAAAAATATAATTATGAGGTGAAACTCTTAGTCAGCAATGACTCTGAGGTGAAATCGCACTCTTACCCAATATCAGATATTCTTTCACATCAAATAACCGCCACCCGTTGTTGGCTCAATGGGCATGCTCACCACCCTTAATACACTGACATCACATTTTCACGGTTAATTGAGATCGGTGTGCGGAAGAGATAAGAGAATATACCGTAACGTTAGTTTAAAAAAAACAATGTCCGTGTATTAATGATAAATCGTACGAAATTTGGGGCGCAGCTAAGAGCCGTAGACGATATGCTATAACGTGTTATGACACATTTTTGAAAACATTTTTTCTGTTTTACAATTTTAGTAACTCTGTGGGCACAGCCAGGGAGTGAACATATGCACAAACTATTGTGTTAAGTTCATGGTTGTTAATGGTGAGAGAACACAAGGTAAGGAACGCGCGTAGCACGTAGCTCAATTTTCACTCTCATATTAATAAATCAACAAATGCAGCAATCTTGCCACTTATCTCTGCTTGCACTGTCTTGAAAATAACTGATATTTATAATAGCATTTTCTGTGTAGTCTCGGCTTAGAATATCACTACCCCATTTCTTCCGGTGGGTGGGTAAGGGACGACTAACGGTATCGGGGGCTTTTAAGGGATTTTTGGGCGATGCGATTGGAGACCCATCACCAACAACCTTAATTTTATCATCTTTTCACCACACAATTTTCCAAAAGTGGCTGAGGAATTTCTAATTCCTTAGCTCTGGCTACCCCTTCTAGGGATTTATAGCCGTGAGTATATGTATGTATGTTATAACAGCATATGAAATAATGTCCCAAGTTGCTCGTAGTTCAAAAGATATAATACATATGCCATTATTTAAGAGAATTTATTAGTATCTCGCATTCCAATTATTTATCAATAAAAGAATGTAAAAGTATTGGTTGAATACGCAGACTGGCCCGGACTACTTGTTTCTAAAATTATACGTATAAATAGTTACAGCTACTCTCTGTCGGTCAGTGCATCTACGATGACGATGACATATGTCCTCTATCTTTAGTCATAATAAATCTGTAGAGAGGTCAACTCTGTAGAGGTACATGAAATATATTTTCAGAATAACGATCAGGGGGTGATTAGTGATCTATTACGATGCCAAAAATGCAATTATTATATTTTTTGTCTATCTGTCTGTTGATCTGTCGTTTTGTATGTTCCTTATGGACATAAAAACTACTCGCCGGATTTTAACGAAACTTAGTACAATTATTTTTCATAATTTTGGGCAGGTTATAGTATACTTTTCAGCAGAGTAGTGGGGGGGAATTTTGGGATGTTTTGGGAAAACGGGAGAATTCACTCCATTTTTTAAGCTTCCGTCGCGTGTGCAGACAAGATTAAAAAATGGAGTATAATTTCTATGCAGCGTTAATGGTTAAAGCTACATAGAAATTATGGATTACGAAAATCCCCACATGAAATTGTCTAAAAAATATCCATGAACAGCATATATCTATCTTTTATGGTTGACTCACAACATGTAACTCCAAGGGCAAGCAAGAGCGCTATTTTATCGACACGATAACGGTTAGAATGAGATGGCAGTATACGATACTACGTATGTGCGTAAGAGATGGCTGCTTTATCCCACGCGATAACTAGTTTAAACACGGTTCGTGCTAGCCGGGCTGATAGCTTGAGTGCTTATTAAGTGTAATGACACTTTGTCGTTGCTGAATTCAGACGTCCGGCGTCCTTCACAGTTACTGCCGCAGACGCTTGTTATTCCCCTACACAATTTTCAGTTGCTGAATCATTCGAGAGCGCGCGATGGTTGCGCGCGGTCGTACGAAATTGCTCCCGCCTTTTTTTAAAACGCTCTCTATCGGTCTCTCTTATGGACTATCCCACTCTCATTCAATAAACGATAACACATTTCGTCTATATATCCCTTCCGCTACCATACTTACATATATCCTATTCATGTACACAACCTTTTACAAATATTTTTACGTCATAATTTTTTTAAAAAGTTTGCCGGGGTCGTACGAAGGGGCATTCGATAGTTTCAGCCTACCCCAATCAGATATAATGACGTGAGTATTTGTATGTAATTAATCGTATCTGCCTACTCCAATGGGAGGAAATGGCGTTAGTATATGTATGCATATATGTGACTAAACGTATTTGGTTACCCCAATGGGAAATAATGGCGTGAGTATATGTATGTATGCATGAATATAATTATACATATCTGCCTTCCACTATGGGAAGTGATGGCGTGAGTATGTGTATATATTTATGTAATTAAACTTATCTGCCTACCACTTCCACCTAGTAATTGCGTGAACATATGTATATCTGCTATAAAACTTTTATTATATTTTTTTGTTTACGTAATTTGCAATCATAGGCATGTAAAATTTTGGCACGTCCTCTCGCAGTGGCGAAGAAGCGTCTAAACGTTATTCCACCGTCCTGAGACGGAGCTACTAAAAATTTAGTGAGTTAGGAGCCAAACTTGCTCTTCTTTTCAGAAGCCTAGCGTTAAGGTAAGACTAAGACTGTTTATTTAATCTTTAGGTGTTAGAATATATGCATAAACCATTTAAACGAATGAGACAAAAAAATATACGCTTTTCAAAGAATAATTTCGCCTGGTAGAATTCTAAAATCGTGTTTCCGTACCGTATAATGCGAGAACTACCCTCTTCTTCGCATTCGAGTAGTCCTGGAAGACCACAAAAGCCTTCTTCAGAATGCTGTAATATGACTAAAAGGCGAAAAGTTGAAAATCTTATAGCTTCGGTTTTTTCCGAAACGCAAAAAAAAACTGCTGAAATTACTGGCGTCAACTTGGAACTGATAAATCGATGTAAATGCCTTCGATACATATATCAAAGATATCATAAACGGCATAAACCTCTACCTACAGGAATTCTCTTGGTTTATATGCCTCTGAGCATTCACAAAGTGCTACTCCATGGCAAAGAAGTAATAGCCTCATGTATTCTTCCTCTTGGCCAATTGTCTGAAGAAGCACGAGAAGCCAGGAATAAGGATAGCCAAAGGTATAGGGAATGTTGTACACAAAAAAGATCACGTGTCGACACCAACGAGGATCTTATTAACAGGCTATTGATATCATCAGATCCTTATATAGACAGCTTCGGATATATCCCTAGAAGGGAAAAAAGGTCAATTGGAACCCGAAGTTTTGATTATGCTTTCCTGACCTACGTCAAATGAGACATCTACGACGACCATAATGACTAATATGTATTTTAATGCTTTTTGTGTCATGGTAAAATGTTTTTTTAGTGAATGGTTGCCTTTAAAACACGTTTCTTTACTTTTTATTAATTTAATAAAACTTCTAAAAGCATAAAACATCTATTACTCAATAAAAAGATAAGTTATTTGTGTTTGATAACACTAGTTTACAGTACATATGTTGCTGGGATTTTTTAAGCTGTTTTTGACTACTCATATTGAACTATATTTAAACCTATTAGTAGTTTTTTTTTATCAGCTCTAGTTTTTGAGTTTCAGCTAAATGCGGTTTAAACAGAAAAAAACGTGTATTTACCTAAAAGAATATTTATTTGAAAAATACATTAATTGTGTAGACTTAGGGAAATGGCGTATCAGAGACCAGCAATAGTCAGACATCATATTTATATCCCAGAAACCCTGATAACGTTCTTCCATGACACGTAAATCTTGATGCATACGCTCTCCCTGCTCTTCGCTCATATCTCCTAAATTTTCCGGAAACCTGTCCAGATGACTGAAGAGGAAATGAAGTTTTATGCTCATATTGCATCCCATATCTCTTAATTGTAAAAGCAGGTCTTCAACAAGTTCAACATAATTTTCAGATTTTTTATTCTCATTCTCGATAAGAAGTTATTTTAGTGCCTGGAGATAGCAATTTTTTTTCTTTCAGTCTCGAAGCCAGCAATTCTGAAGCTTGTTTAGAAAGATTTAAGTATCTTACAAAATCATCCAACTCATTTTGTGTAAAACATATTGGCTCACCTGGCGTACTCTCGAAATCAGAATCAATTTGTGATGTGCTTGGTTCTTCATTGTCTTGTTCAAAGAGTTCAGTTAAATTTTTAGACCTTGAAAGTTCAGGTGATTGCTGCACTGGACGCTGAACATATGTAGTACTTGGATATGGCCATTCAGCTCGATTTTTGGTGTTTAAGCCGTTTATGTTCACGCTACAAAAGTAACAGTCGTCGAGATGATTTTTCGGTTCTTTCCAAATAGTTGGAGTTTTAAGTTTAAAAGAACTTCTTTTACCACTTTTTCGTAATCTTAAGTATTCAATACACGACTTACAAGCACAATCAGGAGCCCAAGATTTGTCATTTTTATCAAACGACATTCCAAAATATAAAAAATAAGTATTCTTAAGTGTCTCCGATATATCTTTTCTACACTTCTCAAACACATATTCTCCGCATATGTAACAAAAATGGTTTGGATTGTTTATACAACGTCTCCTTGAACTACTCATGCCGTAAAAACTTTAAATATTTGTATAAACATAATAAAATACGTACTTAAGCGACTAAAAAATGTTTAGAAATGAGAAAGTAAATAACAAGTAAACTCGAGCTAGAAAAATAAAACTGAGGGTAAAATTAATAAAAACTAAACATAAGTAAATGTTACCAACCATTAAATTCACGGCAACAGGCAAAAAGTTGGATTTTGTAAACTAGTGTAATTAAATCCCGCCAGATCATGAAATTCCTACACTGTGCGTGTCGTCGCACGTGAATGAATACTGAATTATGCTATAAGGAATATTTTTGTGTAACGATTGCACGGGTAAAAGATAGCCGTGAGTATATGTATGATGTATGCAAATGTATAACTCAGATTATTTGATTGCAAGGGCTTACTTTCGGAGGTACTAAACCGTTCATAAAAGCGCTTTCACAGTCTCGATGCTACACTATTTAGGAGTGCTATAAGTTGTAATAATTGCGCTAAATTTCACAAAGGGCGAGTAGTGATTGAAGAAACCTCAGATATTTTTAAGACTTCGCTACCCGTGCGAAGCTGGGCCGATCCACTAGTAAATTATAAAATCTTGGTTGCTCAATGAAATAGGGAAAATTTTTCGCGATAGCTTTCCTTAATATGTGGTGTGTGTGGTTCAGTGTGTGGTTTGGTAATTCAGGTATGTTTACATAGGACATCGATATAAACAAACAACTTGAATTTTCGATAAAGTACAACTATTGTGTTGCAACCGCTTCCATCCAACCATATACACAGAACACAGTTTATAACCTTATGATGTACCTGATGAGGGGCTCGACTTGAGCGTATGACGGTTTTCGAAGACGATCTCCTAAGCACAAATTCATTTAGAGTTTCCGATAATCAGGTTATTAAGGCTGCAATGTCACAATATTCTTCCCAACCCGTGGTAACCGTGATAGCTCATTAGGAAGAACACCTGATGGTTTTTACCCGGGTCGGGCCTAAACCTATTTGTCTTTTCTAAAGTCATGTGTCTAATTAATTTGTCATGGTTATTAACGGTGAGGCAAAACAGCGTGAGTAATCCCACATAACTAAGTTGCACTTTGTCATGTGACAGTGTATTCGTATGCCCAAAACAGCGATTGGCCTGCCCCTATCACGTGAGTACACTGTCGAAGCAAAACGTAGGTACTCTGAACACCAGGTGACAATGTCACGTAATGTTCAAAAATATTAGTACCTCTGCCGACCCCTTCGGGTTTGAGTCTTCCCAACCCAACTAGGATATCTTACAACATATAAGAACTCAAACACCGTGCGTGATACAAACTTGATACGGTAGCATAGTCATAAAATGTATATACTACACAATATAGCAAATTCAGTGCATTAGTTATGATAAAATGATGTTGGCATTCGAGAATGTGTGTAAAAAATCAGAATAGATGTTATCTAGTGATTTTTGGTCGTTTCTAAGACCTGTCCAATGAACTAACTCGCCATGTACTCAGAAGAAAAAGTATTTTAAAGATTTAGGGATGCAATGATCAAACCCTTTTTTGAGGGATGTTTCTGTCGCATATTATAAAAAAAACAACTCTGTCTGTTTCATACGCTTTCACATCTACCTCCTTTCAAATATATTTTTGCTACACATATTACACAGCTTTTTACGATATGCAAGAAAAAATACATATTTTTTATAAACTTTAATAGATTTATAATACAGTTACAGATTCAACTGATGTACATGTCGTAAAATGATTTGATGTTTAGGTTTTTTGCAAAAAACCTAGGGATTTTGCAAAAATCCGGATAATTAGACAACGGTTATAATATTTTCTAATCTTACTAGGATTTTTGCAAAAATACTAGTTTTTTTAGTATGACTCCAAAACGGAATGTCAGTTTTTATGAAAACTGTACACTGATTGGTCGATTGCAGTGCCCCATAAAGACGTCATCTCTGATTGGTTGTTAATTATGACGTACTTACTTCATTGTTCCTACCTACATTTATTTTTGATTGTTATTATAATTTTAGTTACAAAAAGTTACAATAGTATTGTCATTTCCCTTTATAACTCTAGATATAATACCTCAATACTACAGTTTAAAACGTACTTATTTTATTGTTCCTACCTATATTGAAGACGTCCGTGGCCGAGTGGAAAGGTGACAACGTTTTCGGTGTGGAGTTTCGCTGAGAGCAACATTTATGTAAAGATCATATGTAATAAATAAAGGAAAGAAAAATTTCGACACAGGCGGGGAAGTCAGACAGAAGACAGTCGAAATTTTTCTTTCCTTTATTTATTATTTATTTATTAGTAATAATCCCCACATGAGGTTTTCATGAACAATAAGATTCAAAAAGAGCATATGTGTATTATATTATATGAAATATATATCGCTGAGTTAGTATCCCATATAACAAGTGTAACTTATTTTGGGGTAACTTGATCTGTGTATACTATGTCCGAACGTGATTGTAATTTTACTCCAACGAAAAAGTAAAAAAAAATGCGATTCCTAGTATCAAATAAGTATTGTCATTTCCTTACCTTTACAACTCTAGCTATAATGTCTCAATACCACAATGACGAACCAATCAAAATAAGTGTAGGCGAGCTATCAGAAATCAGCCAATCAGCATTAAAGAAGTACAATCTTTCTAAACCAACTAGTTTTTTTGCAAAAAAACCTAGTAAGATTAGAAAATCTTATAACCGTTATCTAATTATCCGGATTTTTGCAAAATCCCTAGGTTTTTTGCAAAAAACCTAAACATCAAATCATCCTACGACATACATAATCCTAGAAATCAACTAAGCTCTGTTTTATATACTTGTCTTAAAAGATATGCTCTTGACATGATATGGTGCAACGCCTACTGCTAAGATTCATAGCCGTGAGTATAAGTTAAGTATGTATGTATTGATTAGAGAAAAAAATTTCAAGAAATATAAATAAATTAAATAAATAAATAAGCGTCATAGCATAACTTTTTGTTTGATCGTTCACCAGTTACTTCTATGTGCAATGAAAAAATATGGTCTGCATCCATTTCAACAACAACAATTTGTACTCTCCCTCACCCTACATTTTTCATCATCATATTAGACTTTTATTACCACCTTAACATAATCTTCATCATTTACCTATTCTCATTATTCAATTAAGACAAGTATAGAACTAAATAAAATTAAATCATGTTGATTTATTTCTTAGCATCTGCAAATTTCATTGTATTGTCTGTTGGTGGTGGCTTTTTTTCTAGACCTGCAACTAATCGTTTCAGATCTACAATGGCTGCACCGGGTTTCAAGCCTTTTGGGCACGTAATTGAACAATTCAATATAGTATGACAGCGATAAAGTCTAGACTCGTGGTTTAACTGTTGTAGTCGTGTTTTTTGTTCCTGGTCTCTTGAATCTATTATCCATCTGTAAGCATGAAGAAGCGTAGCGGGGCCCAGAAACTTGTCGGAGCTCCACCAGTAGCTTGGGCATGCTGTTGAGCAACAAGCGCAAAGCACACATTCGTATAGTCCCGACATCTTCTTGTTATCTGAGATAGCTTGGGCGTACTGGTTCTTGCCCATTGGGATGGTTTCTTTTCTTATTAGGTAAGGCCGTATGCTATTGTACCCAGCAAAGAAGAGATTCAAATCCACTACCAGATCTCTAATGACGTACATGTGCGGTAATGGATAAATAGTTATAACACTTGTGTCCGGTATATTTGTTATGCACGTTAAGCAGTTGTACCCATTAACGTTAGCGGCACAAGACCCACAAATACCTTCTCTACATGATCTTCTAAAAGTGAATGAAGGGTCGATGCATTTTATTTTGATCATCGCATCTAATACCATTTTACCAATTTGACTGGTATCAATTTCGAAGTTCTCAGTAGTGTGTCTCTCGCCGCTTTTGGTGCCACCATATCTATACACTTTAAATACGCGATGGTCTCCTGGGTTTAAAATTGGAGGAATTTTACGTGGTGGTATCTCACTGAAAGATGTGGCGCTGAGCGACAATGTTCTTAACATCAAGCGAATCATTTTTCTAGACATTACTCTTTCTCACTATCGTATTATTTGCTAATTACTGTAAGTTCATATTATTAAGGACTAAGTATACTAGAACAGTATCAAATGCATTACAAAGAAGATATATTCAAAACAGAAAACTATTTGTTGCTTTAAAATATGTCAAAAATCGTCGACAAGTCGGCTCTTTGGCAGTAACCACAGAAGAATGTTATAGAATAGTCATTACAGATCCACAATCTTTTCTTGACTGGCGGCGACTGCTGGTACTACTGTCGCCATTTTGAAATATCCGCCTGTCATTGTCAGTTAGTTCTCAACTAAATAAAAATTATAGGGTGACCTACGTATAAAATAAATTATCACTTTCATTAATATTTATTGTAGTGGAAACTTTTTTTTAAAGACAATTATTTTTATGATGTATCTTTGCTTATTAATAAACGCTTTTATTTCCAGTATTCAATATAAAAAAATATGGAAATTATTATTTATTTTGTTAAATTTTATCTAGGTAGGCTAACACCTGCACCGTCCTACGTCCAACTAAGTAGGCGAAAAGTTGTGCGCACATGACTATAGCGGTGCGGGTTACGGGAAGTGGGGAAATGCTCCCGAATAAGATTTCACTTCGTATACACTGTTGCGTGGGTTCTATAACTAATGCGGGGATGTACCAATGTGTCATTTTTAAGTCATAATTGTTTGACATAGTATATATAAACAAGGTTGTTAACAGTTTTTTGGGGGATCTATGTATTTGTTTGTAATTATTTATGAGGTTATGCCGTATGAAAGTAGTTATATATTTGTCATCACCACTTTATATAAGGTGATAATACTTGTAACATAATGTATCATTGTATACTTAAATATATACTTTTGAATAACTACAAGTTTAATTCATAAGTTTGAAAATGAAAGATCGCATTACTGAGTGACGCAGCTGCATGCGCACGTGCAACCCCCACTACCGTACCGGAGTTGTTTGTCTCAGTGTTTAAAACGGGTGACGTGCCAGTAGCTGCGTCATTCGAGTTCTGACTGTCTAGTCGAGAGGAACTGCTGCTTGAAAGATATTATGTAAGTTATAACATTAACTACCTATTGCTAATTGTATTAATTACTAAATGTATATATACTTGTGCTTAAGTATAGATAGTATATTTATGCCTAAATGCTTCACTACTACGATGTATTAAAATGTGCATAGGTGTTTCATGTAACGCTATTGAATGTATGTATATAGTCACTTGCTACGGAACTATATTTGCTGTAGTTATTGTAGAACAGTATAGTGTTGATTATATGAAATGATAGTTAATTAAACAGAGTTTTATTTGTAGAGGTTATAGATTTCTCTAGTATTGAATACCATCCCGTAAGGCCTGACATTTCAGAAGTGGGGATAGAACCAGTTTTATTTTTTTTAATGCGTCAGCATTATGTATGTATTGTATGTATATACTGTGTTGTTCTGAGCTGATGTCACCAATTCGATGAAGTTGGTAAGCAAACAGTAGAAGTTAACAAATTAGAAATCGGGTAATACTAAATACGAGTTGTGTCTGACTGTATTGTTCCCTACAGTTATTTTTTCTTCAATGAGTAACAATTTATTTGTCAATTTCCGGTATATTTTAACGTTTATCTGACACCCAGTTAAGTTATAATAGTTGCTGATTTGACTTGAGATAATTTATAAGTATCCTTCCGGTACAATTAAACGAAATATAAATATTGGCTGCTCATTTGACTTATACTACCGGAGAGGATATAACCGGCCGGAAACGAGTCAAATCTAGGCTTGGGTAGATCCAGCTCCGCGAGGGGATTCGAATCACCAGGTTCAGGCTCAGTTCCGGTACTGAATCCTCTTAACCGGGCCGGACCGCTTATCGAATCCGGCTCGGTTATGAAATTCGGAACTGAATCAAACAACCAAAAAATACCACGCTTACGGAACGTAACGATTGCTGTTGACATACATTTAAAAATCAATTATCTCATATGTATAATGATTCTGTTTGTGTACAGGCTAGGTTCGCTAACATACAAATATCCATATGTAAAAAAAATAATAATATTTAGAAACATCTTAACACCATCTTATAACAATATCTACACATAAATATACGCAAATCAGAAATTGATACAACATAAAACACTATCGTATTTATAATATCACTATAAACACCATTATTTATGAAAAGATTGATAAATCTATTAAACGAAATTGGCAAACAAAGAACAAAAAAGGACAACTCTCTTTTCGTCTCTGTCTCCCGAGTTCAAATTGTATTACATTCTTGTCTCGCTCTCACATTCAGCAAGCAAAGCAAATGTAACGGTAATAATCGAACCGATCCTGAACCTGATGCCTGAGCCTGTTGTTCGAAAACAATAAAACCGAGCCGGTGCGGAGCGGCCCGGTTAAGCGAACCTGCACCTGATAAGAAAGAGTGGGGCCGGTTAGGCCAATCAGGCTCACGCAGGGATTCGAATCATTTGAATCCACCGAGCCGGACCTACACACGGTCAGTCAAATCAATAAAGTATGAATACTGCGAAATTGGTAGCAAGTGCATGAGCGGCGAATGTACAATAATGTACAATATAATCATTAGAAAAATTTGAACGAATAAATATTTTTATTTCAAGAGGAAAGCAGTATAAATGAGTTTCGGTAGCTATTTTCCTTTAATCATTCGCTGATTTACGTTGTTGATCTACGTCTAAGGTGGAACTTTAATTAAGAGTTATTTATTCACATTTTCCCCTTTAAGTACTCGGACCCGTCCTAATCTAGTCTGTACTTATTTATGGTTACAAGGCTACATAGCTTGCTGCTACCACTTTCCACTTTATGCCAGAAACTACGCGTACCAATTGATTTTTTCAGATTAATGTGGGGTCTAAAACTTCGCCATCAGTTCGCAAAGGTCGGTCGCACTCCAGGCGCACTGGAGCTGACCATTATCGAACCCGGTCACGAAGTCCGGTATGCCGCGATTTATGTGACCGGGCCAGTCGCTGCATGGACGAGTATGGGAGCCAGCGCAGTCCGGTGCTTCCGTGTCGATCGCACATTCACCATCGTCGTAGTAGTGTAGTGTAGTTTAGTGTAGTAGTGTAGTGCGCGCGTCTGAAGAACCATCCAGCCATGAGGAGCTGGATTGCATCATGAAACGCTGTACAACTAGTACAATGAAGGAAAGAAACTTCAGTCACGTGAGCGTGTTGTGCGGCCACAATCGCCTGGCTACCGGGCGCGAGGCTGCCACTCACGAGACCGCCGATCTGAAGATAGCAGTGGCGAATCACGGGGCGTTAGCCCGGAGGTCCGCGACCGCCGCTGTCGCTCGTACATCCGGCGCCCTCAATACCGTCGTCGCTTGCGTGGCAGGCGCTCAGGCGATCGTCGTTCACGGGATCAGCCGCGCCGCCGGGACGATCGGCTGGTACTCGTGGCTGCAACTACCAATGCAGAACACCAAGCCGCCGCGGTGGGTGAGTCAAACGATCCGTCTTTAAGTATAGATAGTTTAATGAAGATAGCACAAATGGTAAAATCTATGAACCAAGCGGATTCGTCGGACAAAATAGGGACAAGCATGCATAATCCAATGCCCAAGTTTGATCCCGGCCGAAAGGAGCAGACGATGACCATGTGGTTGCACAAGGTTAACCAGTGTGCTACAATATATAGTTGGTCAGAAAAACAAATAGTACACTTTGCGCTGCCAAAATTAAAAGGTCTTGCCCAGAGGTGGTTTGAGGGGTTATCGTCTGTTCCTTTTATGTGGGGAGAGTGGCAAAGAAAGCTTTTGTCTACATTCCCTGTCAAAGAAAATTATGGGCAAATGCTTGGGCAATATGTTAGCTAAACATGCTCGATTAAATGATTCACTGGAAGAGTACTATTATAAAAAAAAAAAACATTGATAAATAGGTGTGGAATAGTAGGAACTAGGGCGGTAGAATGTGTTTTACACGGGATAGATGACAGGGCAGTGTGCTTAGGAGCCGAGGCAGTTACTTTATTTATTTGTTTATTTAAGAAATCAACGGCTTGATGCTAATACAATGCTAAATAGGACAACAGTTTTTTAAAAGTAAAGCTAATTATAAATTTCATTATAAAATTAAAAAGTACAATGGTTGTAGCAGTTGGGACGTACTGAAATTATCAGTTTATAAATTACATAAACTTATACATATTAAATACATACATAGATGTAGAAAGATATATAATACAGATACACTAAAGTATTAGATAACGATTAAGTAATAGATACGTTAAATTTGAAGACCTGACAATGATCGCCCCGGTACACAAAAATGGGTCAACCTCAGTATAAGACAAATAACAATGACTTAGAAACACGTGCTCTACCAAAGACTTCTAGGTGCTTCAATTGTAAACAGGAAGGTCATTTATTTGCCAGCTGTTCACAGCCACTAAAGGTGTGCTGAATGCAATAAAATAGGTCATATAACTGAGCAGTGCTTTTCAAAATTATCAGTTTCAGACAAATTGGTCCTTAAAATTGCCCACACCTACCAACCGACATAATATTCGCCAGTTTTTAGGACTGGCCAGCTTCTTTAAGCATTCTTTCGGCACTTCGTTCCAAAATTTTTAATTAAGAACATTTGTTTTTTGGGCATACGTATTTGTTTAAAGAGAACCTAGATGCACAATAAAACGACCTATATAATCTTTTGTTTTGGTATATTCCATGATTTTCGTTTATAATTCTAAATGCACGTTACCCCCAAATGACGTCACTCATATGGCATAGTGATAACATTTTTGCCGATTTGCCATTGTTGAATTTATTTATTTATTTATTCAAGGCACACCAACAGCATTATAACATAAGATTGCATTCACATTCATTTTAAAGTCTTGGTCAGTTATAATGCCAACAACAGTGCACACAGCATTGACAATATTATATTATAACTTAAAGATATAACTAAAAATTTGATTAAAAACTATAATAAAATAAAACTAAAATTAATTAAAATTCCCAACATTAATAGTAGATTACAAACAAAAAAAAATTTATTAAAATTGAAAAAAATAATAATAAAAAAAATAGAGTGATAATACCACAACATTTGAAATTTTGTATTTAATAAGAATGCCATTAAATGCATTTCTTTACTGTCACTGTCACACTGTCAGTCAACTAGTTTGGTTTGTTTACGTTTTCTCAGATTATTTAAGTATTAAGTTTACCTTTAAATTATTTATATTAATTTTGTGTTGTTACTGTTAGCCACTAGATGGCGTTGACATTGTTTTGTACATCGCGATATGAATGCGTTTGTGATGTAAATATGCTAGTCCGATTAAGATGTCCGATAAAGCGACCTGTTTGAACAGCGGTTTAATTTCAACAAATCATATTTCCTAGTTACCAAGCGAGTTTATACACTATGTGTCAGTCAGTGTGTCTTCACTAGGATTTGTATTAAATTCATAACATAACATAACATAAACGTTCACGCCGTTTTATCCCCGAAGGGGTTGGCAGAGGTACCAATACTCCTGAACTCACATGGCAAGCGCCATCTAGTTTCCAAAGAAGGTACCCACGTTTTGCTTAGACAGTGTACTCACGTGATAGGGGGCAGGCCTATCGCCGTTTTGTACGAATACACTGTCACATGACTAAGTACAACTCAGCCATGTGGGTTTCCTCACGATGTTTTCCCTCACCGTTAGCAACCATGATAAATTAACCACACATATGACTTTAGAAAAGACAAATTGGTGTAGGCCCGTCCCAGGATTGGAACTCACGCCCTTCTGTTTTTCGGGCGGGTGTTCTTACCCACTGGACTATCATGTCGCTTATATATATGTATTAAATTCAATGTTCGATATAAAGCTTTTTTTTTGTGGTAACTTGGGCGAATGAGTTAATTGGGTTAAAATAACACGTGTGCCAGGGAAAGAGACTGTGAATAAAATAGAATATAACATCTGTTTTGTCTTAACAAGGTTTTTTTTTCTAATATTCATCAACGGTAACTTCTCATTCCGCCGTAGGTGTGACATCCCAAACAATTTTCGGTTTATATTATTCTTCTCTAAAAATAATTCATAGCAAAATATATGTTTACATATTTGACAACTTAGAAACGGTATTTTTAGAAATGTTGCCAATTAATGCTAAACCTCTTACTAGTTTGCTTAAAAATACTGTAGCGACGCGCTATCAGTACACAATGACGCGCACTACATGGAAACGCTGACAGTGCAAGAAGAATCACATTCCACAGCAACACGAAACAAAGCAATATACGTCACACTCGTCACCAAAACTCGCCATACAAATCGTACATCGCGCAATCGAAGTTTCTAAAACCTTTACTATATACAAGTTCCAACTTAATACAGTTGGACCGCGGTCCCCAGGCATACCACCGCCTGGCGGAAGATCTTCCCTTTTCCTCCACAATACGTTTAGCGTATAGTAAGTATGATGGCATTCAGACGATGTTGTTGACATAAAATCAGCTTATCATAGATATACATTAGAATTCGTTTAAAAAGACAGATTGTCAAAAATAAATACATTTCTCATGGGTTTATGTGTAAAATCTATACTTATAATAAATCTGTAGAGAGGTCAATTCTATACATTGAATATATTTTCAAAATAACTATCTGGGGGTGATTAGTGATCGATACTGATGCCAAAAATACTATCAGTAAAATTTTTGTCTGTCTCTGTCTGTCTGTCTGTCGGTTTGTATGTTCCTTATGGAAACGAAAACTACTGGACGGATTTTAACGAAACTTGGCACAATTATTCTTCATACTCCTGGGCAGGTTATAGTGTACTTACTTTACATCAGAGTAGTGAAGGGGAATTTTGGGAAAACAGGGGAAGTTACTCAAATTTTTAAGCTTCCGTCGCGTGTGCAGCCTTAATGGTTAAACTTACATAGAAATCAAGTATGACGGAAATATTCTTCATAAAATTGTCAAAAAAAAAATAAAAAAAAATCGGCAATAGCATGTGTCTATCCTTATGGTTGACTCACAATAACACGTGTAACTCCTGATAGCTTAGCAGTTCGGAGCATTCTGATTATATTTATTTAATCTTACGTTATAATACTCTCACTCATTCCTAAAATAAAACTGGTAACGTTATTACCTATTCAATAATAATAAAAAAAAAAAGAATCATGGAAATCGGTAGAGAAACGCTGAAATTATACATGAAATAAGCCATCGCGCCCGTGACCAAAACCAAATCTTTACTAATTTACATATTACATGCTACATGGCGCCAGTAGTTGCATCCTACATCACGTAATGATTTCTTTTAAAGATTGTTATAAATACTTCATGGCGTTTTATTCCAAAAATTTGCTTATAAAAGGAAACACTGAACCGTTCATAAAATAACACCAAACATCACTGTTCAGGAGTGCTATAAATTTAATAAATTGAAAACATTGCGCTAAATTTTACAATGTTTGAGCAGTGATTGAAGAAAGAAAACTCAGATATTAAAAAAAGAAAACAACGCTACCCGTGCGAAGCTGGGCCGATCCACTATTTTATAATAAAATAAGAAAAGAAATTCAAAGTAATAATAAAACGCAGTCTTCATTTAAAAGCTTATTACAGTTTAAATGAATATATGAAAGCTACACAAAGTGTCAGTAAATGACAAGCGTCAATATCAAATACGAATTTTTATTTTATCAATATTATTAATTTATAAATTTTTATCAATTTCCATAGGGCTAGTATGGAATCGGCCATACTAATGTTACGCACACCGTTGTATTTTCTTTTTGGTCTCGCTTCCATCTTCGCATTGCCATTTTACGTAAGTAAGGATAGCATAATATATCATTCAAATTATAGAAGAAAACTAAAATGACAAATTGTTTAGGCTGATTACTAAAGGTTACAGATGGGTTATGCCAACATACCCCTTTTGGTGCAATAGTATAGTGGTAACGAGCTGTCCGATAAATCCGTTGTTCTTGATTAATTATATTGTTTTATATTTAGTAAATATAAAGTAGATAATTATATTTGAAGTTCACACGTTTGATTATTTTTAAAGACGGAATGGTTTATTTGAGGACGGAAGGGTCCAATTTATTGTGAGGACGGAAGGGTCCAATTTATTGTGAGGACAGAAGGGTCCAATTTATTGTGAGGACGGAAGGGTCCAATTTATTGTGAGGACGGAAGGGTCCAATTTATTGTGAGGACGGAAGGGTCCAATTTATTGTGAGGACGGAAGGGTCCAATTTATTGTGAGGACGGAAGGGTCCAATTTATTGTGAGGACGGAAGGGTCCAATTTATTGTGAGGACGGAATGGTCCAATTTATTGTGAGGACGGAATGGTCCAATTTATTGTGACGACGGAATGGTCCAATTTATTGTGAGGACGGAATGGTCCAATTTAGTGTGAGGACGGAAATACAAAAAAGGGCTAAAGTGTAAAATAATAATAATAATAATATAATTATCCTTACTAGTATGCTTAAACCTCTAATGTAAATGTAATAAATTTTGAGTTTACTAACAGCATGAGGTCATGCTTATAAAAAGGATGGCCGACTGTCATCACCACTTTATATAAGGTGATAATACTTGTAACATAATGTATCATTGTATACTTAAATATATACTTTTGAATAACTACAAGTTTAATTCATAAGTTTGAAAATGAAAGATCGCATTACTGAGTGACGCAGCTGCATGCGCACGTGCAACCCCCACTACCGTACCGGAGTTGTTTGTCTCAGTGTTTAAAACGGGTGACGTGCCAGTAGCTGCGTCATTCGAGTTCTGACTGTCTAGTCGAGAGGAACTGCTGCTTGAAAGATATTATGTAAGTTATAACATTAACTACCTATTGCTAATTGTATTAATTACTAAATGTATATATACTTGTGCTTAAGTATAGATAGTATATTTATGCCTAAATGCTTCACTACTACTATGTATTAAAATGTGCATAGGTGTTTCATGTAACGCTATTGAATGTATGTATACAGTCACTTGCTACGGAACTATATTTGCTGTAGTTATTGTAGAACAGTATAGTGTTGATTATATGAAATGATAGTTAATTAAACAGAGTTTTATTTGTAGAGGTTATAGATTTCTCTAGTATTGAATACCATCCCGTAAGGCCTGACATATTATATACTAAATTCATTAATTTAAAGAGAATAATAAAAAAATAAAAAATAAATTTTCTTTGTGTATGTCTGTTAGTTTTTTTTTTTCTTTTTGTTGTTTTATTATTTTTGTTTGTTTAACTTATTTATATTTAGTTGTAATATTAGTTTTAGTTATGGCGCTAACTGAAAACCAGAGCGTATGGGAAATTCATCAACCAAGTTGTTTGACTTTCTCATACACATGCTGAGTTGGTGCCTTTTTGGTGCATTTTCTTTTTTTATTGTTGTAAATTTACTCTGTATTTTATTATTGTGTGCCAAATAAACAATTTTTCTTCTTCTTTTCTTCTTTCTGAACATTAAATGTAAAAGATAGTACACGACAAGGTATGCCTCTGATTTACAGGATTAAAAAAAAATATTTTATGTAGTTACCTACTTTTTAAACTCTGAGTGTCACAAATAACAAATCCTTGAGTATAAAATAATGAAACAGTTTGCAGAAATGTATAACTGGCAGTGTTATCGCTAAAGGCGATCTCTTCCAGACAACAATAATAGTTATTACATACATACACACATATACTCACGGCTGTGAATCCCTAAAAGGGGTAGCCAGAGCTAAGGAATTAGAAACTCCTCAGCCACTTTTGGAAAGCTGAGTGGGGTAAAGATGGTAAAATAAAGGTTATTGGTGATGGGTCTCCAACCGCATCGCCCAAAAGTCTCTTAAAAGCCCCATTACCGTTAGTCGCCTCCTACGTACACCCACCGGCAGAAATGGGGTAGTGCTATTCTAAGCCATTAAATTTTATTTAAGTGCTATTCATATCCATATACTCGTAACATGCATATCATGTCGTATGTATATTTTGTCTAACGGATAAGAAATATATCTGTTTTTGTTCTGTTTACATAGTTGTGAACAATAAAACCTTACCTAATGTTCGACTCACTCTGTTTGACAAGGACAGCAACTAGTTATGAATTAAATGAATATTATATAAATTGTTTTATTAAGACATTTCAATACATAAATAAATTAGCCTGTATGATGTAAAATTATTTCCCTTATAATGGTAAACTTTTATTTACTGGCAATACTAATATCGATGACAGCGACGCCCTTACCAGCCAAGAAATGTTTGTGGATCTGTACGTACTTACTATTGTCAAACATTAGGTTTCCCGCATGGACTTATTATTCTAGGAATGACTGAGCACTCACAAAAATATACATAAGTATTTGCTTTAGGTACTTAAA
This sequence comes from Bedellia somnulentella, assembly GCA_963576735.1. Lineage (NCBI taxonomy): Eukaryota > Metazoa > Arthropoda > Insecta > Lepidoptera > Bedelliidae > Bedellia > Bedellia somnulentella. Next base: position 16,262,426 of record OY755170.1, read on the forward strand.
ATTAACATTGGCCCCAAGTCATTGTGTAATTATAGGGAAATGGCAATTACGGCTTTGAGAAACGAGATATGGTGATCATCTATTAATCTCTCTCCTAACATTAGGTATTTTACTCTTTGTAATTTATTTATCAATATTGACGTGTAACCATCTGATTGAGTATACTTCGTGGAAGTCTTGTTCAAAGAAGGGTGACTGCCTGTTGGGTGTTGTTTTTATAATGGGTTTTATGAGGGAATGGGATTATATTAAGCATACATGTAATCAGGGCTATAAATCCCAAAAAAGGGTAGCCAGAGCAACAGAATTAAAAGTTCTTCAGTCACTTTTAAAAGTTGAGTAAGTAAAAGAAATTATGATAAAGGATAGTTGGTAATGAGTCTCCAGCCACATCGCCATCAAAAACTTCAAATCCCAAACCCCTAAGTCACCACTGTGGGTACAAATAGGTTAGAGCTATTTCAAGCCGAAATAACGCAGCTTTATTTTACAACTGTATTTAACCCTTTATAAGGTAGAGGGCTTGTAGCGACCACCATAATTTCAACCTTACCTAGCTTCAAATAGAAGTGATATACAAAGATTTTTGATCCTACCTTGTCTTATAAAGGGTTAATGTTATTTATTATTTTACTGGAACTAGAAAGGTTACAATAGTTTTAAATGCTGTAAACATCCGGAATAAACACCCTAACCGATGAATTATCTTATTAACTAAATTTAATCTCCTTCGATGAGGATGTAGGTGAAAAGTATTAACTTTACTTATTTCAAACTCAATAAATTATTCAATTTGGTTTATGGTTAGGGTTAGTCTCAAGGATCAGTCTATTAGATAGAATCTGCTTCTTATATGAGATTCCTCATAATTAAGTTTATAGTTCTTTATTGAAGGAATGAGGGCTACCGTTTTTGTACTCACCAGTGGGCGCCACTGGCGAGTGAGGTCCTGATCTAAAGATCTGAAGTCTGTAAAAAAAGAAATTCATAGCTGTAAACTCGGCAAAGAATCTTTATTTCAACGATTTCAACAAAATCTTTTGTTTGTAAACTGAAACCAACCTCTGAATTAGCTTTTCTTTCAGTCCGCTCAACTTTGCGCCTTTTTTTCTTAGTTCCACTATTAAAGCACTTTAGATTTATTGACCCGTATCTCGATTTGCCATAATAAGGATGTTTTAAATTAAACATTTTGTTATGCCTCAAAATCAAACTTAAATGATTTAAATAAAACCGCGCAGCCCACCCATTATAGTGAAAAGTTACTTTTCGGAGACCTCACGCTACACTAGCACCGCTAGCGGCGAATTCACACGTTTTAGCCCTCATTATTTAATATGTCTCTAGAACTTAATCTCGAAAGTATTTAACAACTCAAACTAAGAAAATTGCTAGGTCCCATCCCTTCTTGTGGGTGTCGTCCAAAGCAAATAAACGCAGAATTCTTCATCTTTACCCCTTAATTTTCAGAAGTGGCTGAGTAATTATTTTGGAAGCTATCGCTATTTATCTATGAGGAATAGCCATAAATAAATACAATACTTTAAAAAATAACTTACAATAAAGAAATTAAAAACAAGTCAACTGCCCTTTATATCGTACAGATTAAACAAGTAAATGAGGATTGAGCAGTAACAATGAGAGCTAAAGAAAAAAACATATATTTTATGAGGGAGTTGCTTTGGCATTCAATTAATTTACCGATATTAATGCTAATTTTTTTAGACATAATCTCCCATTTCGTGCATTATTTTCGGGAGTGGATCAACAATGTTGTAAAGAAAACGCAGCGAGAAGATTAATTAATATCACTTTTATTGCTTAAGATGGTTTGTAGAATGGTGCTGTTTTAATTTATTACTTAAATAAAACCAAGGGCCCTTGGTTTATTGCTACAAGCCCGGCACTGGTTCAATCATCGCTTGTGAATCGGAAATGGATGTGCCTCTGTATTGATAACATATTTATTCAAATTCAACAAGTATCTATCATCGCTGAACAACAAAAATAGATATTTAAGTGTTTCTGATAGGAAGAACGACTCCATCATATCCTTGGGAGCTGGACTCTTGGACTTGACGTTGGCCAACGATGTATAACCATTTGGCACTTTGGCATATTGTTCGAATCCCTGAAATAAATATAACAAGGGTTAGAGACTAACTTTGCTATTAAAAGACAAAATTTCCAGCATTTGCTATCCTCTAAAAGATACATAGTGATATAAATATACATATCAGATAATACACTGACAATACATACAAACTTAAATTCCTATTAATTTTCTAACAGTTATGTTCTACTAAATTCTGCTGTGACCAATTATTGATGATCAATATATCGCGAAAAAGTGTTACGAAATACAGAATGTTACCGATAATAGTGTCAGATATGTATAAATGTTGTCTTTCAACCTTACGAGTACAATTACACGCTTGAAATCCGATTGGATTGGGTCTTCAAATTTGGCAATATTGATAATTATGCGATAATATTGACTGAAAACTTTCAAATTTAAAGAATGACGCAGAAAATTGCGTATAATAGACGTAAGAGAAAACCAAACACCCTCTAGAAATATAATTGTGTCAGGATTCACAATTTATTTGCTTTTTTCATAAAAACAGATCATAATTTACCGCTTTGCTGAATTTCAATTACAATATTTTCGAAACTAATTAAATCTTTAAACAAATATCTAGCTTGCCACTATATCGGAAAATACTGGTGGTTTAATCGACATTTCAAAGCGTTTATCATTGATCGGTATAAATAAATGGGTACAGAATAGCCTCAAAGTAAGTACATTTACTACTTAGAGTTTTACCCATTTGTCAAGGTAGCTAACTAACCAAGACTATTCCCAGCACGCCTCGATATGAGGAATTCAATCTGTACTGAATAGGGTAGTCATCAGGATCATTACTAGTCACTCCTACTTCTTTCTTAACGTAACAACTATTTCAATAATTATTCGTCTCTTAACTGTCTTTTTGTATGTATGCAGCCGCGGCGATCACAATTTTTGCTATCTATTTTGCAGGACATATAAATATATTTGTCTTTATTTCTTGTGGAAACTAGTGGAACCTGTAAGAGAGCTGTATTATTTAGACTAGTTAACGCTAGCTAACTTTAGGAGTGGGCAGCGGAAGCTTATGTTTAATTTAATAGTAGGGGAGGCGAAGCGGGGATTTTTGAAGTGACTCGAGCATATCAGATTATTATATAGGGAGAATCCTTGTACCCTTTGATGTACATCTATCGAGTATTAACCCTTCGTATAGCGGGGTATGCTGGTATGGGAATCCGTCAGATTAGTAAAAAAAGACAATCCTCCAAAAAACTCGAGCGCTTTAGACCAAGTAAAGGTAGGTTAATTACATTTAGAAGAGTGTATATCTGGATAATCTGACGATTTCCGCGTGACGTTAAGAAATAAGATGGTCAAGAATCTTCAAGCGCGTGATGCGGGTGACGGCAATGTTCCCGCGATGGTGTTTTGGTGTAATATTTGTGCAGGCGTTAAGACTGAACATTGTTGTTAAATTTCCTTTAAAATGGCCAGAATAACGACATCCCTTACATTAATCATCAGATTAATATATAATGGTTATCAGAATTATAAATCGCATTCATACTGTTAATGGCTGACGCGCCCAAGTATTGCTATACTACTATTTTTTTTTACATTTTTATAAATGTTTACACGCTCTCTCCCCCACTAAAATATAAACTTGTAATATACTTCTTTTAATTTTGGAACATGAACTATCAAATCCAATAGGTTTCTACGATGCTCAAGCAACTGCAAATTTAGCATCTAGGCCTCCCCTACCATAATGTTCATTACTGATGTGAATTATTTATTACATAAATATGTAGCAAAAAGCCATGTTAAATAGTTTTTCACAGTAGCCTGACATATGAAGCACCGCATTACAGGTGGCCGATTCAATTTATTTATAATAGGTATCGCATCAACTATATAAGGTTTCAGTAAATAAAATCAGGAAAACGTTTGAGGCTACCTTTTCCTATCCCCCAATGACTAGCTGGCTGACGTTCATTAAACTATTTGATTCCCAATTACCGTTCGAGAAGAAATGATAAACCAAATTCTTACCTGGCTTGCGGTCTATACGTTATTTTATCAATATTATTTACAAAACAAATATATATTATTTGCAAACCGAACCGCGCGTTCAAATTTATACAAACCACTGACCTCCATTATACTATATAAGTACGCTGGACTAATTATACGGGCTTATTCCGTTTATCTACCTTAAAACAGCAACCCTAAGTCGGATATTCGGAAACGCGTGTCCTTCTATCCACCCTGATTGGGGTGGATAATCGTAATTCATAATAATATGTTTCTTCCGATTTTTCACCCCAAGTACAGTCATTTACTGAAACATACACAACACAAACCCGGTCCAAGAAACTTCGTGAACATTAAAATACTTAAGATATACATACTCACTCTCCTACTTACAGTTTGAGTATGTTATCTGGGTGGGAAGTTTTAATTTAATATTTATTGTTTAAAAAAATAACTTAAAATAATCTTCAATCTTAATTGCAGGTAAGCACCTACAGGATTTGGAGGTATATTTGGGTAAAAACCATTTAAAATGATCGTTGTGACAAATGAAACCATAATAAGAAGAAACCCTTAACAAAAAAGTAACAAAATTAAAAATTAGTGTCTTTTCACTACTGACACACAATAACAGATAAATTATTTCTTTTCTTTATTAATTTTAATGTTCACAAAGTTTCTTGGACAGGGTTTGTGTCGTGTAAGTTTCAGTAAATGATTGTACTTAGGCAGGGTAGAAATTGGAAGAAACTAATATGAATTACGGATATCCGCCCCGTTCAGGGTGGATAGAAGGACGTGCATTTCCGAATATCCGTCTTAAAGTGGCTGTTTTAGGGTCTTAGAGCATATACAAATAGAGAGATAAAGACTACGTCACGACGAGCAAGAAAAGGATAGCTAATTATAAATCTCTTAAGGATAGAAAGAGCTAGTACCGTGATTTTTTTTCCCTTACGGTGTAACCTGTTTTTTGCTTGCTCAGACTGTCAAAAGAGACAGTTTGAGCAAGTCTGTCAGAGAAATAATAAACGCTTTGTTTATCTTCATCGATTTTAGATAATATTGTGCAAATACGTGAAATAAATCATATTTTGGACACGTAGGAAGTAAGCTTGTTTAGGGCAGAGACATTGTTTATGTGATAGTGCTTTAAAAATAGGTAAATACAAAGAATTGGGCTGCAGTTATCAAGGCGAGTAAAAAGCCCCAGATTAATCACTTCACAGTGGCGTATCAAAGAAAAATCGGGATATATTTACAGTTTATGAACCTTATTAGATTTACAACAGAAGATATGCTGTTATTTATACGTTTTACCTGTGTTTTTGATTTAATTTTAAACATAACCTTCAACAACCAAAAACAGTGGTGTTGCCCACTTCAAAGTCTCAATAATCTTTTAGAAGTAAGAATTCATCATGTGAATAAGACAATTACTATGAACGAGGAAAGGACTCGGAACAAATAAAAAAAAATGTTTTAAAGACAGAAACTTTGATTGTTGATTTAAATTATGTTGAAGTTGATTAAAGTAACGTGTAATACAATAACTATGAACATTTGATTAAGAGTTGTTTTATTTTAACAAAAATATTATTGGTTTATTACCCTATTAGTATTATTTTTAAACTACGTTTTTATTACCACCGAGTACCCATGGAGTGATTGTTGTCTATTTATTGATAAGTCATTGTTAATATGTATTTTGTTAATATTAATCATTTTCTTTTGGTTATTAATTTAGGTTTTTTGTTTCCTTATAATTTATCCATTTAGAAACTTATTATTTGAGGATATTTGCCATATATGTTAGGTAACATAATATATCTGTTGTTATTGAATGCATGGGAAAAGCCTTACAAAAAATAGCACAAGCGAGGTGAAATTGTTTTTGTGTCAACACCGATTGTGCGAAAGAAAGACATATAGGGTGCCACGCGCGTTATCTGTCTATAGGTAGTTGGTCTGAGTTTAGGGTGGATAAACGGAATAAGCCTGTATTAAAATGACAGGGAAAGGAACTAAATCTGACGTATACTGCAAAACGGCCAGTGATTTTTTTATCTATGGTTTTTAGAAACAATTATAATCAATAGTGCTGTGAACATGCAGCGAAATTCAGTTTCGATAGAACTTACCGATATAGGGCATGTAGTGCCTATAGACAGATTGTTAAACAATGAAAACCTTGTAATTTACAGGTTTCCAACTGAAAATATTAGTCTGGAATTATGGCTGAAGTCTAGTTCACGTCTGAAATTATGTGATTACATATGCTTAAAACACTTCTCTGACGGCTGTTTTATTTAGCATAAGCATGCACTTTGAAAAAATTAAAAACGTTGTTTTTGTTTATACTTAATATATTAAATAATAAAATTATGTTTGTTCTATAAATACCTCACATAATCTATTGTTTATATTGTCACGGGCAAGTGAAACGCGTAGCAGCTCATTACGAACTGAAGTTAAAGTTTCATTTTTATTTTAAAAACGTTCCCTATTTATTGTTGGATCTAGCTAGCTAGTCACACACGGACCACGTTCCCCAGATTCGGCTTATCCTACGATTACTCAATCCTTGGTTAGGCATAGTATTAACGATCAATTGAATTAGTTTGGATATTAGCCATGATGGCTTTAAGTAGAAGCTTTTATCGATATATTCTATATTACTGTCCCATTCTTTCATTAGTTCCTTTCCCACCCACTGCCGCCGTAAGCACCAAAATGGCGAAAATCAAATTGCCTCAATATGTCACGTCCTATAATTGGTCCAGCGTACTAATATAGTATATATAATAATATAGTAAAAGGTCAGTGATACAAACCCTTGTATATATAAAGACACAGTAAATTACTGATACACACCTGATAAACTTGCCATCCCCAGTCTTGATAGGTTGTGTTACCGGTAATTTGGTACATGTACCACAGACTTTCCACGAACTCTGGACGCAGGAGACTGTGCGAGTCCGCTGTTTTTGTGTACATGTCGTCAGTGGTACTTGCCTTAAAATAAAAGCAAATGTTTAACTAATAAAATTACAAAAAGTTCAATAAAGACATATTAGGCAAATGGGATCAGTGGTTATGTTAGTGCTAAAGATCATAAGTTTTGTTGCAAATTTACAAAATGAATATTTCCAACGATGGTGTTTATATATCAATCATACATATATACATATTACTCAAGGCCATAAATCCCAAGAAAGGGTAGCCAGAGCATCAGACCTAGAAACTCCTCAGCCACGTTTGGATGTTGATAGGGGACAAGACGGTAGAAATAAGATATCCTTGGTGATAGTTTCCAACCGCATGGCCAAAAAAGCCCCATATCATTAGTCGCCTCTTACGACACCCATAGGTAGAAAGGGGTGGTGACATTCTAAGCAGGCACTACACGGCAATATATAAATGAATTATAAAAATTATATGTGTACAATAGATTAAAGTATGCATGGCCTATTCATGTCTATATCGACCATTGCTCGAAAAATGAAGCAGAACCAAAACTTTACAACTATTACATACTTAAGTAAAAGAAACTCACCATATTAAAATGCGTAATCTCAGGAGCTAAGAACGTGGGATGAGCGGCATAGGTTAGGTAACAAGTATATAATAACTCTTCCGCCATTTTCATATGCCAGTCTGGCATACCATTGGCATATCCCAAAGCCAGCGTACCAGGAAGAAAACATGTCAAATGGTCCATTTTTGGATTAAACACCTTAAAAGATTTTTTAAAAACTGTTAAATATAAATTTAGAATCAGGAAAAAAACTCAGAACCATATCATGTATACAGAAATAGAACAATAAATAAATATATGCCTAAAGACATATTACAACTATCATACTAGCTCCAAAGTAAGTACAATTTAATGACTCATGGTATGGGATATTAACAAAACGATGTTTTGAACAGTATAAAATTAACATATAAATAACTTCAAAGAATAAAAAACAATTAATAGTCATCATATAAATGTAGCCCTCAGCGTGATTTGAATCAGAGCCCTCCGGACCCAAAATTTAGTCACCTATGTATTAGGTCACTGATGCTGTCAATTCATACATATATTTTGGTTTATTACATGACATATATAAAATATAATTATAAAATAGAAGAATAGAGATAGTATGTAAAAATATTATATATAAAAATATTTAATTGTTCCAATTGAGATTCTGATTCTTACCTCTGAACCCGATGACAGTTCACCAATAAACAGATATTTACTGGGTGAAGACCTTTTAGCTAGAAACTCTCGCACTCCTTCCATGGCCACCTTATAATCTTCTATTAGACTAAAACAAATTCAAACGTTATTGCTTTTTGCAGCCATAGTAAAACATTTTTAAAGAAAACATAAATTTAACTTACTAATCAACTGTTTTGCCGGTCTGTAGCCACTGTTTCAGTAAATATTCGTAATAACTATCGCCCCTTGCGCCCAGAGTGATGGTCGCGTGGGGCACAAATTGGCCAGAATTGGGATTTATAAATATAGGAACTAAACCACTTTTTTTTGGAAGTTGGTGTATCTTTTCCGACACCCTAGAAGCAGCTTTCTGAAACACATATACTTGCATTAATATACAAAAGATTTTCAATAATAGTATGCCGATAAATTTCTGAAAAAGCTGAAGCAAGAAGTTGAACTGATACTATTGATATATATTAATTGATCTAAAGAATAGTTGATGTTAAGTTACCAATCAAATTGCTCACCAATTCATTAATAATCCCAAACAAAGTACGGCACCCAGTTTAAAATATAGGACAGTGTTGAAAATTGCCAACACCAGAATGCTACAATGCCTCTTAGTTGACAACACACAAATACTCGGCTAAGCAAAGAAAGTTGCAAATATAAGCATACCTCAAAAACCGGATTCATAGTAACTCGAGACAGTTGTATAAATTCAAGTTGAACAGTAGACACTTCGGCAGTAGAACTATAATACGACCATTCTGGAGCGTGCGCTGTTTTCATTCCCAAATTTACATCCGAATACGGTATCCCTGAAGGTGTTCCATATGCTGCCATCAGTCTGTCACCTAAATCTTCCTGGAATTTAAGGTCATTTTATTATTATATACACAAATAAGATTTATGTTATACATTGTGTGTTACACTTACAGCCTTTTGGAGGAACATATCATCTTTTGTAAAATGATAATTAGTTAGCAGAGCACCTAGCACGCGTATAGTTACTTCGAAAAAATTCACATCTTTGTTACGCGTAAATATTAACTCGTCTTTTACCCATTTTCTGCCCTCCTCGAATTCTGAAACATAGCTGGAATGTATATGCGGAATACATATTACAGTATTTTAATAAAGTATAATATTTATATTACGCAATTTACTACAAAAAAGTATAATCAATAATTTTTCATAGATACGCAGATTGTGTAATAAAGTACAAAATAAAATATAATTATAGCTGTGTTATTTACTTATTGGCCATTACTTATTTTAAAAAATGGCTTCTCCGTTTAATAGTTCACCATTATAATCAGCCAATACACATCCCATACTGCTTTAATATGTCGCAGTAAGATTTCAACTAAATATATGTTTTTATCAAAAAGCCCATAAAAAATATTAGGTCTTGAGCAAAAATCCACTTACCTTCTTTTAATCCCATAATATATGCAGTATCTAAAGCGTCTACAATAGTAAGACCGAGGGAAAACCAATCGTACGGTAACTTAGAAATGGGTCTTAAGTTATCATGGCCCCAAGCACTTTCTTTATACCCGTTCCAGGCATGCCTAAAACTTTCTACTACAGCGTATTGGCGGGCAGTAGTAGGTCCTGTATAAAGAAATATAAAAACATATAACATGATCTACGATACATTTTATTGTTGAGGGTGATGTACTGAAAACGTATGAAATTTCATGTTCTTGATTCCAAAAAGTATATTTGCTACATAATTTGTTCCACTTGCACTTTAGCGACGTTAGGCAGAGACTATCAATCGTCACATATTACTATCCTCGCAAATCTTCAGCTTTATTTACATTGATCAGTCTTTTCACCGTGCCCTTTACTATTAATACAAAACGCCTTTTGAGCACATTCTCTATTTGATCTTCATATCTGCTTTCATGTTCTTCGGCCACACAATAATTCAAACACATATTTAGCATTGTGCACTGCCAATCGGGGCTTTTCGCTTACCAACTGACATAGCAGAAAGCTATTCAAAATATAACAGTTTTTCACTCTTCCTTCATTATCTTACTAGCAATATCAACCCTAGTTTCAGACATTGTTTCGATTAAGAATGTTAGATTTGCAATTGTTTGCAAACAATACAGTTATACAATAGAAAGGTTAATAATTCAGATCATTCTATAAACATATATATACATTTATATACTCACGCCATTATTTCCATTCGGGTAGGCAGAAACTTATCGATCTCCAGCATAGTTAAAGTAAAATAAAATAAATAAATAATAGCAGTCAATATATATTTTTTTATTTCTTTTAGATATTTACGGCATTATAATATTTTTCAGTACTTAAGGAAAAATTAAAAGTATTAGGGAGTTATTCGTGCCACATAATATCTGTTTAAATACATGTTGTTGATTTGAGCTAAATAAATAATAGGTTGTCATGTTTTTCAAAATTAGTGATTTTTAAACACTTGGCCGAAATCTCTCTAATATCTTATCATGTTATGTTATATTCTCATTAAAACACATATCGGCTGTATATGTATAATTTAATGGTCTAAGATGTAGATGCTCTATTTACATTTTAATTTTATGGTTAACTAGCTGACCCGACAGACTTCGTACTGTAAGTTTGCTTTTGCCAAACTTAGGGGATAAAAAGTATGTTGTAATTTGGGTCATTATCTAGCATTCTGCTAAATTTCATTAATATACATTCTGTAATTGAGAAGCCCTTTTACCTCAAACACACAAACATCAAAACATCTAAACTTTCACATTTATAATATTAACAGAATAAATAGTAACTAAAAAATAACCCGCGCGTCGGCGAAGACCGATTGGTAGCCTGGTAAAGCTACACCTATTTTCAATAGGTCACGTTTCAATAACAAGTCTTATCACATACACCCAGTCGCAAAAAAAAAATTGGCTACAAATTTGTGCTTCGCGCTGTTAAGTCATCCTATCTTAGGCAGCCTGCGTGTGTGTGTAATTATTTTTAAGCAGTTCATATAATAATATTAAAATTACCTGGGAATTCTATGCTGTTTGAATCCTTATTATCTAATGATGGCATCTTTATTTGAATATTTGCATCATTATTGACTAGAGAAATATTTTTTTCTATTGCCTGCAATTAATATATAATAATTTACATTATACAGTAGCACAATGATTTGATTTGATTGAGCGAAAGTTTATAATTGAGTGTAGTCAACAACCTTTAGAGCTTTGGTAGAATAAACCAAGCGGTATCCCATTTTTTGAAATAGGAATATTAGGACAAACTAAGTATAGTTCATACGCTTAGATAGTGTCGCTCTTTAATCGCAGTGCCTTGGCGCGTGCAGCATAACATCACAGGACATCGCATCAAAAGCCAAGGATGCCGCAAGCAGACACTATCTAAAGAGCTTATTCCATTTGTCTGAATGAAGACTTCTGAAAGCCACGGAATCTGAATTCAGACTAGTGGAATAACGTTCAAACTGAAATTTGTGTAGTGGAATAACAAGCGTCTGCGGTAGTAACTTCGAAGGACGTCTGAATTCAGCAACGACAAAGTGTAATGGAATAAGCTCTTAAGCGTATGAACTGTAGTGTAGTGGAGAATAGTAGTGGGGGTGCCCTGACGATGTAATTAACGATTGCTTATGATAATAAGGCAATCCTCAATAATAATGCCAGTTAAATGCTTATAAAAAAGTCATTTGTTTACAGGTGTTAGGTTAGCGCAAATATAGCTCTTAAGCTAATACCTCTATGATTGCTGACTATCCTTCTGTCATTCATTATATTAAGTATTGACAATAATAAAAACATTTCAGCAATTATCTCCGGTTTTTTTGGGATTTAGCTATTCACTTCCTACTGATAACAAAAGCTGAGCTAGAACATGGGTTTCCATACATACAAACAAATACTCACGCCATAAGCTCACGCTCGTAGAATATTTTACTACAATGTTTCAATATAAACTATAATAAAAATGCAAGAAGCATTAATTTTTAGTTAACCCTTATTTGGTAAAATCTATTTTTACCGCAGAATTTAACTATGATAGTAAAATTTCGGATTATTGGAGTGATTCGATCGCAAGGCGCGGTTTCACTAACTCTTTTTATTAAACCTAAAACTCTAGTTTCTCATAGGTATAAATGATGCTGACCCGAAATTTCTCACTTACATTCAGTCAATTGGTAGAAATTATTATAATAGCTTAGCGTAAAGTTTGCTAAGTAGTGTCAGCTTAGAATAGCACTACCCCATTTCTTCCGGTGAGTTAACGTAAGAAGCGGAAAACGATATTGGGGTTTTTAAGGGATTTCGATGCAGTTGGAAACCCGTCACCAACAACGTTTATATGACCATTTTTCCTAACTCAACTTTCTACAAAAGCGGCTGCGGAATTTTTAATTCCTTTAAAGTTAGTTATGAACATACATACTGGGATATTATACAGCTAAATATTACAAAAAATGCTAATATTTGCAAATATACATACCCATACATTTAATGTATCCTTTTTAGCTGTACCTTCTTCTAATTGAACACTTTCTCTTATGCTTGAAAATTTAAATCCTAATAAAATTATTATGCTGGCAATAAGTAAGATATAAATAATAGTACGTTGTAGCCTAGACAACCGGTTCCACCTCTGAAATAAAAGTGTAAAAAATTAAGTCCACAAATAGCAAACTCAAACATATTATATTGTGGCTGGATATTGATTTGCTTCAAATCTTTTATTTTACTATCATCTCCACACATGACGTGCAAAATTAACTGAGGTATCCCCAGAGAGGCTATAGATAAGAACCAAACATTATAAATTGTAATTAGCTGTGTAGTGTCAGCTTAGAATAGCACTACCCCATTTCTTCCGGTGGGTGTACGTAAGAGGCGACTAACGGTATTGGGGCTTTAAAGGGATTTTTGGGCGATGCAGTTGGACACCCATCACCAACAACCTTTATTTTACCATCTTTTCCCCACTCAACTTTCCAAATGTGGCTGAGAAATTTCTCATTCCTTAGCTCTGGCTACCCCATCTAGGGATTTATAGCCGTGAGTATATGTATGTATAAATTGTCCTTATAAATAATTTTATTTTACAGTTAATTAGTTTAAATGATGTATTTTAATAATGAATAATGCAAAACACCTTACCCTAACAATTTTTCTGTGTGTCGCTACATGCTGCTGATCTGGTAATAAACTTGATACATCTTCACTATTAGGTGAAAGACCAGTAAAGTCTATTTGGGTCTCTATCTTTCCTAACATTTCTGTAAAACAAAAGAAAACAATATGCACCTTATCTACAAGTAAGTGAATAGGAAGAGAAGATTATTCTAAATAATTTATTTACTCAGAGTTGGTGGTATAAAATAGCTATACAACAAAATTTAAAAGGAAAATAATAAAACACAAGAGGTCCAGTTTAAAAATTTAAGCAAGCAAGAATAAAGCATTTTTTTCTTCTTCTTTTAAAAGGTTGCAGGTTCCAGAACTGCTACCATTTATATTATATAAGGACGAGAAAATCTTTGCTTTGAACATTGTTTATTTGATTTTTGAGTATTATTCATTATATGTTGAAGTCATTACTATACTTTTTAGTGACTAATTTAATAAGTGTGCTATGTCAATATGTTTATTTATTTATGCTGTATTAGTAGAGAGTAGAAAGAAAAGAAAGGGAATAAAAGTGAATGTGGATAAAACTAAAACCATGGTTTTTGAAAGAGAGGAGAATACGACCGAATGCGTGATTGAGATTAATGGTAAGAGAGTGGAAAAAGTAAATGAGTTTGTATATCTGGGAAGTATGTTTACTAGAGATTGAAAGTGTGTTGAAGATATGGAGAGAAGAGTGAAAAAGGGTAATGCGATTAATGGAGCACTGGATAGTCTAATGTCTAGTCAATCGGTGTCCGAAAGGGCCCGAATGGCTGTGCATGATGCTGTTCTTGTTCCTACGCTTATGTATGGCAGTGAATGTAGGATGTGGCAGAAGCATGAAAGCAGAGTGAAGGCAGTAGAAATGAGGTCCCTCAGAAAAGTTTGTAATGTATGGTTATGTGATCGTGTGAGGAATGACGTGATTTGTGAAAGGTGTGGTGTAAAAGATGATAATGTAAGTAAGATAGAAAAAGGAATGTTGAGATGGTTTGGGCACATTGAGAGGATGGATTATAGGAAATTGGTAAAAGGTATCTATAGAGCTAATGTGGAAGGTAATGTTTGGAGAGGACGGCCATGAAAGACACACTTGGACCAAATTGAGAGTGTGCTCAAAAAGGCAGGCGTCAGAAGTATGAAGAATAAAAGAGCATGTATGAAAAGATTGATGGATGTAGACAAAGCAAGAGACGTTTGCCAGGATAGTCTCTGCCTACCCCAATGGGAATTAACGGCATGAGTATATGTATGTATGTATGTAGTAGACAGTGTTTTTAATAATTGTTGTTTGATATACTAAATTCTGCAATGTTTAGTATTAGTAGTTTTGAATGTTATTGAACTGTTTTAGATCACACAGAATAAACTCTTCATTGAGAATTTGGAGTATGAATTCATAGGAAGAGGATGGGATGGGATGGGGTTATAGGAACACTGCCACTGACCAACTACAAATGCCACAAAAGGTTTTCTTAAAGATAAATTATAATATGCTTAAATTATAACACAACATTCTCATACTTGTAATAGTATATGAACATTAACTCATATCCTAAAAAATATTTTTTGGTTAGGTGAGGGACACCTTATATGATTGTTTGACTGAACAGGGCTTAACTGTCTCTGCCTACCTTCACCACTAGATGTCCAGTTTAATAATATGTCATATAAATTTTAATCACTTCAAATAATTTAGATACAGTATGATTGAGGATTTTCAGGCAAGTCATTATTAATTCATACTGTTATATATAATCAGATATATTTCGAGAGCAATAGCCATTCCATTCCATATTTCAGTTAGTGTAGTCATAATAGAAGTCACTTTACAGTACATTAAAATTAATAGAATCATCAATGGCTGAAAGACACCTTTTCAGAGTAAAATAGTAAATAGCATGCCAACACCAAGTACACGTCATTATAGATACCTAATTTATTAGACTAAGTCTGAGTTTGTGGACTAAGTAAATAGAAAAATATGTTCGCTACAGATTACACTGATAAAATGATAAATTGATAGATAATGTAAACCCAAAACTTACCAAAAATACACACAAATATAATTAACTATTTCAAGATAGTCATAATAGAATTTTAATCCTATTTACACAGATAAATAATCTTTCAAAAATAAAATTATTTAAATGGAGGACAGCAAATTATATCAACTAGACTTTTTACGCGATTTCTATTCACTGTATTACGCAGATTAAAATCAATAATCACAAATTTTCTACTTATTTAACTACTGCATTGCATTGTTCTGCATTAAAATAAATCTGCGATTGGATTGGTTGGTACTACTACCTAAGTACAACCAAACCAACCAAATCTATTGCATATTTTTGACAAGAAGAATTAATAATTCCTTTTCTTTTTATTTCGCTATGGCAAACAAATAGCCAATAATTAAGATAATATTAATGCCAGTTGCCAGTTCAAGTTGTTCATGCTCATACATGATGCTAGACATGCGCGAAACAGTACACTTTATATTTGTATATTTATTTATAAATGAAATTATATTGAAGTATTGGCATAATATTTCATATCGAGTGACATCACATTAAACATTACATGTAATGCTACGGTCTAACATTTCCTAATATAACGCGTGCGGTGTTGTAATGAAATATTTCGTGTAATGGGAATTCATACAAATATATCACAACAGATAGAATAGCAGTGTAATAGATAATTATATAGGCCTGTGAGAGATTAAGATGGGATAAGAAATGAAATGTATCTATAGCTTTTAAAACATTTATTTAAAAAAAGTTATTATGACTTCATACTTTTGCCGGCATGCCGACGTAAAACCCGGCGCTAACTCAAAATTATGAAAACTTGATGCATTAGTTGTAAACTTAGAAAACTAAAATTTGATTTTAATGCAGTTAGGGTTAATATTCATTGAATTAAACAAAAGGCATGCTTGAGACAGATGGTAACGAAACTCATCGATGTTAACCGAACTCTTTGAATAAATGCGTTATATTTCTTAAGCGTCCAGTACACAATGGCCCACGATGGCCCACTGCACGCCATCGCCACTGTGTACAGGAGGCAATGGTGCATGATGGCGGACAATTCGGTATGCAAAGCTTTACAAAATTGGTGCTGATTACGAAACCATTTCGAGATATTATGTTTTTAAATCATATTTTCTTGAAATTAAATCAAACAAAGCTAAGATGACCGTTATTTTAGCAAAAGACTGTAACAGTATTTGACCTTCAGCGTTATGTCAAAGACGTTCGCTCTTGCAGCTTATTAATAAAACATTAATAATCATAGGTTTGTTTAGTATAATATCGTAATAATTTCATTTGGGATCACAAATTCGCGAAATATTTTGCATTTAGCAACATTTTTACTAAACATTTCGCATTATCTGCATGTCGCTACGTGATATTTTCGATCGATGACGTCATTAAGTACAAAAGTTGAACAATCTTTAAAAAAAACATAACTTTGCAATTATTCATTTTAAATGAAAAATATTCAAATCAGTTTTTTATTTTCGTGTTTGCTATCGAATAAAAATATTCAATAAATACCAAAAACAAAATTTGCATACCGAATTGTAGATCGTGGCTCGCAATGGCGAAGTTGTCGGTTTTTCAGGCACACTTCAAAGGAATCGTGGCGTAGCGTGGCCGGTGGTGTTTCCACAGTGGGCCATTGTTTAGTTCGTCACCGGCCGCTCATAGATACTTATACTTTTTTGGAATATTTTATTGCAAAATGTATTTATAATAACTTTGTGACTTAAAAATAACATAAATAGCGCCATAAATAAAATAAATTACATACATAATAATAAATAAATAGCTGCAGCCATAATTACTTCGACGTCCATTGCAAGTGGATTGCCAGGCAGTAATGAGCAATGGGTAGAGATGGGTCGAGCGAGGGCATAAAAACATATTGGGCAGATTGGGCGTATTGGGTTAAAATGGGCAAAAATGAATTTACGCCCGATAAGGGGCCGTTCAAATATTACGTAAGCAGATTTATTACAATTATTTACCCCCCGATCCCCCTTGTCAGCAAAAGTAAGCAAAGCTCTTACCCCCTCCCCCCATGCTTACGTAAACATTTTTCTTTTTTTTTATATTGTAATGTTATTATCATAATTTTAAAAATAAGAAAAAAGATTTAGAGAAGTATACATTTCCTTCATTATTATCATATTATCATAATTCATGGTCTTTTCTTTGTTTTTTTTTTATTTTTTTCTTTCTTTCCATGTATTACTGGACCTGTTTTTTTATGTTTTATACGTTCTTTATAACATATATTTTTTTCTTTTTTCTAATGCATTTGCTGTTTTTTCATGGGCAATAGCCTTAATTTCGTTCTTTTTTTGTTTCGTAACTGATAATGATAACTGTGATCACCTGTCCCTGGCTTTGTAAAACAATTGTATGTTCTGTGCCATGTTTGTTGTGTTCGCTGTTGGTGGTCAATGAATAAATAAAATAAAAATAAATAAATTACGAAAATAACTAACGTATTTTAAATTTTTGGTACACATATCGTTCGTACACATCTGCGTTCGTTCTCAACCCAACTTAACTCAAACATTCACGCCGTATATCCCTGAATAAGGGGCAGACCTATCGCCATTTTGTATGAATATACTGTCATTTGACTAAGTACGACTTAGCCATGTGGGTATCTTTATGATGTTTTCCCTCACCGTTAACAACTGTATTTACTTTTCTATGAATTTTCTCGATGTGACGATTTAGTAACTTGACAGAAGCATGATAATGACCACATGTTTTGCATGTTCGACTTTGGTTGTAAAATAAATATCGATGACGTAATCATCGTCTAGACTCCCCTACCCCCCATGTCATCCAAAATAAGCAATACAAAGACCCCCCCACCCCTCCATAGTGCTTACGTAATACTTGAACGGCCCCTAAATGCCCAATCGCTGGGCGGAAAAACTAAACTTTTCTTTAAAATTAAACTACAAGTGGATCATTATTTTCATAGTGTTTAACATAAACATATACATCAGCGTCATCAGAATAAAGGAATAAGAAGAAAAAAGAAGTTATAATATGCCAAATATAGGCATATAAGTACTTTAAATTCTTCCTTAGACGACATTATAGTTCAATGGGTAGAACACCCGCCGCCCGTTAACAGACAGTCGTGAGTTCAAATCCCAGGTCGGGCCTACACCAATTGGTCTTTTCTGATGTCAAATGTGTGGTTAATTTATCATGGTTTGTTAACGGTGAGGGAAAACATCGTGAGGAAACCACATGACCGAGTTGTACTTAGCAATAGGACAGTGTATTCGTACAAAACGGCAATAGGCCTGCCCCATACCACGTGAGTTCACTGTCTAAGCAAAACTCGGGTACCTACTTTGGACACTAAGTAGCGCTGTAACGTGATGTTCAGAACCATTGGTAGCTCTGCCAACCACTTCGGGGATAAACGGCGTGAACGTTTATGTCATGTTAAATACTTGATCTTAACCCACTTTTACTTTGAACGATTATAATAATTAATATTTATACCGTTACAATAACAAAAACATATTCAATTACATCAAGCGATGGAGTAGCTATCAGATTTTAACTTTCGTATAACGAATAATGTTATAAAGCAACTTAGAGAAAAAAAACATAAAAAATATATTTTATATTTTTTTTTTATGATTATTAACATAATGTAGTAACGGTATATTCCGCTAACAGATTTTCAAAATGTGAAAATACTCACGTTCACGCTTCTTATTATACTCAAGGGGATGAAATAATATTTAGGTATTAGGGTTTTAAACTGAAAAACAGTTCGTGTTTAAATAGTAAAGGTCAATAAGCATCAATGTATGGAAAAAAAATCACAGCGGACACGAATGATTTTGATGTCATATATTGACAGAGGACATGTACTATTCGTGGCAAAAGGCGCATATTTCCAGGTTGTAATAATTTGGCGGTAGATGGTGCTAACACCAGTAAAGGTGTAAAGAAATAGACAAAAACCAATTTTCGCGCCAGTGATAACTTGATACTATAGCTCAGTTGGCAGAGCGACGGGGCGTATATCCGCTGCTAGATTTTTGTTAAGTTGTGTCTTACCTATTAAAAGGCAGATGAAAATATACACTAAGTTAAGTAAAATTATACAATGGTAAAAAATAATTTCAATATTACAAACATGATATCAATTCAATTTTAATTGCCTAATTTATTTTTTTAGCTGGCACATTTTTGTTATTCCAGGTTCAGTAAACCTTTTTTTTGTGTTGGTTAAGTGCCGGTTTAAAATAGCGCTACCCTATTTCTTAGCATGTGTTATTGTAAGAGTCGACTAAGGGTATCGGGCCTTTTGAGCGACTTTTGGGCGATGCGGTTGAAGATCCATCACCAAAAATAATTATGTAACTATCTTTCTCTACTTAACTTCCAAGTGGCTAAAGAATTTTAAGATTCAGAAAAGCAGGCTACCTCTTCTAGGGATTTGTAGCCGTAAGTAGATGCATGTAAGTATGTATGTTTTTATAAACGTAAAGCAAATCGCTCGCTCTGTATTATTTATTCAATGTCGCTTTTAGCTGTCGTTATGCGTGTGTCTTGTCTTGCCATGTCATTCGACTTCTATGAATACTCAAATGCGCTCATATCTTTTCCATATTTGCTATTATTTGTTATTATTAACTGTTATATTTTTAAAGTTTCTGTTCACCGTAAATGCGCTTTTTGCATTTGTAGCGTAGAACATAATAAAATTTATGTATTATATTCTAACAAATAAAATGAGTTGACGTGGATGTTAATAGAAATTAAAAAAAAGTGCCTGGTCAAAAAGATTTATAACCTCTGACATGTCAAAAAAAGGCAGCTGTCAGAATTCTACGCAATTAAAAATATGGGTACAAAATAGCGAGATTGAATCCGGCGGAATGTCAATGTCAATTTGGGGTCAACTCTATATATATATGAAGTGTCCAATAGGAGCGCGTTGTACTTGATACGAGCCCAACGTAAATAGGGTTAGATGCTCATAAGTTAATAGTGGGTACTCTGAACACCAGGTGACAAAGTCACGTGATGTTCAGAAGTATTAGTACCTCTGCCAACCCCTGTTACGTTAATAGTGGAAAATCATCATAATCTAGACTATGACCATCCAGAAAGTTCGTTTAAATTAAAAGTTTAAAAAAGTATCACAATTTTCACCATTGTACTGTAACAAATTAATGAATTGTCATAAAAAGTATGATTAGATTTTTGCATTTAAAAATGTTTGCGTTTGTGTCCGCAAAACTTCATAAAACGGGTTGGATTACACCCATTGACTTTAATGCTAATGGTCCCTATCATGAATCCTATAAGTATTATTTATTCTTTAAATAAAATAGGCCATTTTATGATGATTGTAAATAATAACATCAACAATACTGCATACAATAATGATATTTTAAAAATTAAAATTAAATAAGATTTCTGCCCACGTAATGGACATTTATTAGGCATTTATGGACATCTATTGAATAAATCAAATCCGCCCAAAATGCCCGGGCAAAATCCCATCTCTAGCAATGGGCCATTGTGTGAACACCAAGTGATCATGGCCTACAATTGTGCATTGCGGATCGTGGCCCATCACTGGCCATTGTGCACTGGCCACTTTACACTGCACTTCTCACAAAGTTCTCTACCTGCCATCATGATAGTGTAATGAAATGAAATGTAATGCCATGCTAGTTTTGATTTTTGAAATGGTCGAGTAATGTGTAATGAACTATTGAAATAGTACGCGCTCGAGTGATATTACGTGTGATGAGATGCATTACTCGCATTACTTACACGTGTCTAATGACTGCTGCACGAGAATTACTTATTGTTATCCAAGTAATAAAGTTATCCTAAGTAGCGGGTCAAATTCAGAATAAAGTGCAGCTCGCTCTACAGACGTAGTTCGTATTAATATAAAAAAACAAGGGACTCTAATAGTGAATATAGTTATCAGGCATCAGTAACAACTAATCTCATTAGGTACATACAACCTAAGACAGCTCAGTGCTGTGTCAACCTGAGTTTTTATCCGTGGTTGACCAACCCTCGAGGTTCAAACCCTAAACGAGGTCGAGGATGACTCTACGCTGGCGCTCTACGCCGATGACAGCGCCTTCTTTGCCTCTTCACGTCGGCCACAGGTAGCCGTTGCCAAGATGCAACTTGGCAACGGCTTGGTCGGTGGAGGACGGCCGCCCTTGTCACCCGTGTAATAAAAATCGGCCGGGCTTGTGCCGCTCACGTTGGGCGGCAAAAGCATCCAGCGGCAGATTCGGTCAAGTTCCTGAGCTGCAAGATCGAGCACAACCTCCGAATGGACTCAATGGTAGACCACGTCTGCCACTACGCGCTAAAGTGCGCATTTATAAAACTTGTATTCGCTCCCGCCTAACTTATGCGGCGCCGGCCTGGTACGGTTTGCTTTACCCAAGACAAGGTACACCTGCAGAGGGTCCGGGTTTTTTTTTTTACCTTTGGCATAAATTTGGTATTATTTATTGAATTATGAATAGTAATCACTGAAAGCATTTAAGGCACATTTCATTCATAAAGGGCAATATTTACAATAGGCCCGCTGCTTAGCTGATTATCGTCCTTGAGTAAAGAGTCAATAACCATGTTCCAGGGGAGTGGGTAGGGGAATCTGTCTCTGTCGCAATAGATCGGATGGTGTGTATGTAGCTAGACAGGTTACGTGACTTGGCTTTTATGTCTATTGAAAATTCTAAGGCCCAATCTTCTAACTTTAGTAGTGTTATAGTCACTTTTGCTGAACAAAAAGCCCGATAAAAAGATTATTCTTAATAAATATCATATACAAATAAAACTTTATTGCATTATAAATGCATGCAGGTTTTCTCACGACGTTGTTCATTAACCTAAAAGCTAGCGAATAGATGACAAATGCATTGAGATATTGTGTTCTGGGGACTGAGGTTCGTGGGGACTATAGACTTTTCCCTTTGGTCTAAGAGAGGATATCTATGGCCACTAGTAGGACATATTACAACGAGTGACTGAGCAAGATGAAAACCTCGAAGTTATTAAAATTAAACAGTATACACTGTATGTATCATAAATTTCCAAGCTCGTTGCATAATTTATCAGTTATTTTATTATATACTTAACATACTAGATTTTTATTTTTACATAGAATTTAGGTATTCGGTAGAAATCTTGGGAGACGAGACACTCATTTAGTTAGACCCCGTTAATATTCACCCAAGTACACTGATACGGGCTGGTTTTGGCTCTAAAAGACGTGTATCTAGAACCACTAAACCAGTAAATGGAAAATGTAATAAAAAATAACATTTGCTTGCTTTTAGAGTTGTTTAATCTGGATCGTATTATCCGATTTTTTTGATCGAATGTCATGACTCCGATCTCTCGCTAAAGTGCTCGGCAGCTATCAGGATTGCAATAAGACGAGGCACCGCCATCTCACAAAAACAAACGGATCAGTTAAAAATCAATTATCGTTATCTACTTATCAATCACAATCAAACAGTTTGAACTGTATGAAGATGAATGAATATAATTTTTGAAGAAACAAGATTATTGTTACCTGCAGGAATGCTATGTGCGCTACCTGACAAGTAATTGTTGATCTATGGTTTTCCATTACATAAGTCTGTTAATTTTTACCTATTTATCTTTGATGCATATTGTCAATAAAAACAATCTTTCACTTTATAAACAATATTCGAAATAAAAAGACTGCAAGTTTACACATATAAAAATGCAATTTGTTATTTAAATTTAATATTGAAATATTCCTCACACCCAAATCGCAGGAATAATACATTATCTAAGTTGACACTCTAGCTCCTTTTTTATTTTGTTAGATGAGGAAACTAAATTAAATCTTACTACTGGGTACAATTTTAAATAAAAATATTGTAAAAAACTGCTTAAATATATATGATGAAGTACATAGAGTTAGATATAATGAACCGCAGGGGCTGAGTATTATTTTTCAAAGCGTTATCCAACCGCTTTTTGTTTTGATAGACCATGAAACTTACATAGGCCTTTATCATCCTATCGTTAGTGATATGGTTGGGCGCTCAATTTGTAGAAGCATTTTATGATTAAAAATCTCTTCCATAAGCTTTCGCATCATAATAACCAATTTAATTGAAACGAGGACTGAGAAGAATGGTAACATTCAAAGGAATCGAATGTTACGCATCGGATTGATAAAAATAGGTATTAGTATCTTTGTAAATTCTTAAGAATATATATTTCGGCCTAGAGTAAAGAATAACCGCACTCAGCACTCTTGATCCCAAAAATCGTCGGATCGTATGCTTACCGATCCGATTTTTCAAAGGCTCGGATAGGCACATCCCTACTTGCTATTGCTTTGCTTTGCTTGCATTGCATTGTGTTATTTCGTTTGGTTTCGTTCTTGCATGTTTATTTTAGTCAATGTTTATTTAAGTCTGTTTTGTACTACAAAATATAAAAGTGAGATTAAATCTTCAAACTTAAACCGTTATTACAAAAAGTGTGAAATATATTTGCAGCATATCTTCATAATGTAAGTAAACTTCATCAGTTCTTTGCGACGTGGAATGGTAGAAGCTCTGTCATTTGTAAAACCAATACATTCGATAAATAATTTTGCTTTCACTGTTCCTTATGAATCAAAGTTTAATTAATTGCGCTTTAGTCGGCAAAAACCGTAAACTAGAAATAAGTCAGGGTTAAAATTGAAAAAACATTAAGGTATGTTGACATATTTTCAATATTTATTTTATTTTCCAAATATGCGTAACTATTGAATTAGTAATAGTAGCAAAGCAATAGTTGTTTTAAAGGTAACACAATGTTATGGGTGTGATTATAGAAATTTATTACATGCAAATTTAAAAATCAATGTTCTAAACTGATTTTTTTGCCAAAGTTCTGCAGATTTGCTTGTGGTTTATGCCCTTTTACATAATATGTTGCATACAATATAATATGTTACATATATATATCGTTTATATGTAACATATATATCTTTTATCATATTATATAGATATTCTCTGTTTAAACCTTCCCTGGAATGCATCAAACATCAAGAAAACAAAATCAGCTTAATATTTGTTGGACAAACAAACAGCAGTATATTTTTATGTGTATTAATAGTTTTGTTTATATTTATTATATAAATAATATTCATATATATATTTATGGCTATAAATCCCTGAAATGGGTAGCCAATCCAGAGCTTCTGAATAAACCTTCCTCTGCTATAATAGGTAGTTGTAGGTTAAAAAGATTAAGGTGGTTGGTGGTGCATGTCCAATCGCATTGCCCAGAAATCACATTAAAAGCCCCAAAACCCTTAGTCACCTCTTATGATCACCCAGGAGCAGAAAGGGGTTATTGCTATCATAAATATTAAACTATAAAAAACACAAACATGTGACATTAACTCAAATGTTCTTAAAAATTTTAAGATCTACTGAATTGGTAAAACAATTTAAACAACATAAGTTAAAGATCCAAATCCTCTCACCCTACACCGCCCAATCTAAAAAGATTATGAATGTGTGTTATTACATTATCCATGTCAGTTATCTTAATTACTATGTTTTAGCATTAGTGATTTTTCCAAAGTGTAAATATGCCTGCAATCATATTACATAAATGCACTGTCCATGCATAGAGTAAAAACTTGGATATTCATATGTCATGGAATGTCCACAATTGGTATCTCCTTCAATTCTTTATTTGATTATGCTTTATATTTATAGTGGGCTAGTGAGAGAGTAAATATTACACATGAAAAGTAACAAACTTACAGGTTATTTTTACTAAATTGATCTTACACACCTTATGATACTTATTTATAATGATGCATGACAATTAAGTCTCATTCACTTTTTGCTTGTTTATAAGTAAAATTTAATTATCTATTTGTTTTTGCACTGTGCTATAAAGAAAATATATAATTTTGTATCATTTATTATGTTTTTTTATTTATTGCACGTTTGACATCCTAACAAGTTTATAAATTCAGACAATATTAATTTTTTGTGTCAGTTTTACTTATTATGACATTAAGATTGGCATCTTTTATATAATTTAAATAACATATTCATTCTACTTAATGTTCTCCTATTATTTATATTTATCTAAACATCAGAATGATATTTATATTTTCTGCTTTCTTTTTTATCTTTTCCGGCTACCTTCTGTATTTCAGTAATGTCTTTGTGATTATCATGACAAAAAGATTTAATTCATATTTCAAACCATTTCGATTATAATTAAAAATTTTGCTTGCTTTTTCATAATTTTATACTCATTTCCATTGAATCTCAGAATGTTCAGATAAACCTTATGAATTCTATACAATAAGAGTCAAAAATATACCTTTGTATTGTTTGTTACATACCAACATTAGTAGTAGCATCATAAGCCAATAGACATCTCATGCATATGACAAAGACATCCTACAAAGATCTCCATAACAAAGACTCTATGATAGTTAAATGTCTGTTTCTTTTTTATAAATCTAATACTCTACACACAAGACCTCCTAAATCAAGTATAAAATATTGCATCTTTCGTAGCTTTATAATAATAGTGAATTTAGCCAGTGGCAATTTGTTTACGTTCTTGTTTAGTTGCAAGGATCAAATCCAATTATTGTATGCCATTAGTGCTGGGCTCATTTCATGTGTAGCCTGTACGGCTTATGTATAAACGATTAGAGATGAAATAGGAAAGCGTCAAGCGAGCGAGTCCATCGACCCGCGCGGCGGTGGGGGCGGGGGGCGTCACATCGGTGCGATCGTCTGCTCCGTCTGCCAGCGTACTATGTGATGCGAATAGCCAATTTACCTATGTTTAATAACTAGCCAAGGCCTCAACTTATAATTTCTAAACGTTTTGATTTAAAACAGTCTATACGATAATATCCATTACCGTTAGGTTTTGCTAACATTACGTACTCACGTAACACAAGAACCTTTTTAAATGCATTTATGCTATTCATGATACTGAAGCTCTGGCTACACCCTTAATCGAGATTATAAAGATGTATGTATGTATTTTAATTTGTTTTATTACGTTGACCCTGTTTAGTGCTAAATATTTTAAAATGAATCGGGGACATGTGTTGGTCAACATAGTCATTTATCTTGTTATTCTTTATTAAACACTATTTATCTCTTCCATATGCGTTATAAAACTTTGCGATTAACTATTTTTGTTTTCATACAATGTATCTATATCTAGCTAGTGTTGCTCATGTGCGAACCCGTGATAGTTTGGTGCTGGTGACTTAATGAGTCATCGGTGTAACGGTACGAGCGTAATGTTATTGAACTGAATCACGTTCTCACGTTTGATTGTTCGTCAAGCGTAATACCTCTCAAAACTATTAATTGCTTAACACATACAAGCTATTATTATGTTAGTACGATTCATGGCTACTGAACCCCGCAGATGCTTGATTTTCCATACTAACTAGTTCTATCATCGGTTACTTAGTTTGCAACTGACTCCATTGGAGTTTATGTTTTTTGGCAGCTAAAAACCCGTTTTGGAGGTACATCAACTTATCGATTTGAAGTGAATATAGGTTGCTCTTTGCTGAAATAAAATTTTTCATTCAATTGCATTTACGCCATGCTCTAATACAACTAATAACTGAAAGTTGGCACAAATATAATATATAAATCGTAATTTTAACTGGCCTATGTATATACATTGTATTATTTGGTTACCATCGATATTGTTTCAAAACTGTACTTAGTGTCCGCTTCGAGGTTACGCCGATGACGGCTGGCGAGGTCCACGCCTCAAGTCGTTGCCTCACACGTCACAGTAGGCCCAATGATAACACGCCATCAACAGATTAAAGACCTGTTATTTTTTATACTATTGATTTACTGTTACATTTCTTTCAATCATAGTTTGAATAATATTAGTCATTTCCGGTTCAGTATATACTGGGTCTTGATCTTGACTCGTATATGTTCAATACAAAGAATAATTTGAAATGGAAATTAGGCTTGTTATGGTACAAACAATCTTATCGCGATTCCAATTTCCAAGCCCCATTTTTGTTATTGTTAGTATCTACATTTGCATACGCAAAACTACATGTGCAAAAAAATCATCATATCAATAAACCACAGGCTACATAGACTCACTTCACAATAATATTCCCATAAATTAGTAGATATAGGTATAGGATGAAGAACTCCTTAAGGATTTCATACTTAAAAAAGAGTTATACGGAAAGAAAAGATTAGGATTTCCCTGAAGATTAACTGAAGATTATAGACTACGAATTTAGGAATAACTAAGTATTTAGAAGCTACTTGAATCTGGGAGTAAGCGAGTGTTACTTATTATGACATAATCAGACAAAATCGGTACTTTCATAAGTTTTCAATACATGATTTCTCAAAAAGTTGCGGCCGTACCGCAAATCAAGAGTAGTTAGTACATACATACATACTCACTGCTATAAATCCTTAGATGAGGTAGATAGAGCTAAGGAATTAGAAATTATTCAGCCACTTTTGAAAAGTTAAGTGGGGAAAAGATGATAAAATAAAGTTTGTTGGTGATGGGTCTCCAACCACATCGCCCAAAAAATCCCTTAAAAGCCCCAATACCGTTAGTCGCCTCTAAGCTAGGGGTAGTGCTATTCTAAGCCTACACTACACAGCACTAGAATCTAGTAGTTAGTAATGGGTTAGAAACACATCTCCCAACTACTCCGCCTCTAATATAATATTATTTCTTGCTTTTCACGCCCGTCACGAAATGTATTTAATATTCGCGTATGCAGTTTTATAGACGGAAGTATTGATGTGATAATTTACTCTAACAATAACAATGTAGCAAATGTTAGTTTTTCTTCCATCCATAGAAAATCGAAATAAAACAAATGCTTTTTCTGGTACTTACAATTTTGATACCACTTACCTCTTTTACGTTTAAACCCTAAAACAAACATAATAACTAAAATAATAATAAATAAATAATAATAATAATAAATAAATAACTAAAATAAACATAAAACAAACAAGTGAACAGTTACTTATTTCTAGAATTGATTGAAAAATACATTAATTATCAATGAAAATACAAACTAATAAACGTATTTAACAAGTACACTCTTGCATATATTACTACATACTTATATAATTCGATATGATTGTTTGCATGATGTGAACGCGATATGATTAATTAGTAATAATTATTGTAATTGAGTTATATCCTAAAGCGAGTAAAGATGTTAGTTTTACTTTTTGGTTTGTATAACTTTGATTATCTGAGTTTGGAATTAATTTTATATATATTAAATCCGAATTATAAAAATGAAAACTCATAGAAATAATATAACTAATCGATTGGGCCCGCTCTAGTTTTACAATTTGCAAATTATATTAGCTTTAGGAATGGTTTGTAATAAGTCTATGTATCAGTCTTTATGTGGTGTAAAAGTTTCGTATTTATCCGTTAACTGAATTATTATTTCTGAAAGTTGTAGCATCCCATTGGTAAAATAATTTGTCAATTGGTTGATTGATTTGATGATACACACTAACAAATGTTTCCTCTTATTAAAAGTATAGGTAATAATATGTAGATAAAATTATATATTTTTCTGGCAATAATTCAAGACAAGTATACAATTATCTTTATTTTTATTGGTGCATCGAATCTGCGAATATAGCTATACAAGTACGTACATCGACAGGGTCGTGCTAATCAAAGAAAGATTGTCTCAGCTTACCCCAATGGGAATAATAGGCGTATAGTTGTAAATAAAACTTTATATTATGTATTGAATACTTAGACTCACGCCCATTACGTGTAAAGTACTGTAAGTAAAAAGACCAAAAAATGCTCGGATATAATTTTATACAAAGAATTCTCGGACAAGTTTGCGTCATAATGTGATTAGCAAAATATAAACTGTTTACACTTTAGGGCGTAACAGGTAGGGTGGCCCAGCCCTCTAATTAATTTCTCGAAAGTATGCCATCGTCTGGCTGGAACGACCTCCATTCATTCGTGTCGGTTTTTAGAAATACGCCTGATAAATATATTAGTCTTTATAAATCATATTTGATTATTTCGATACATCGTTTTTGTTCATAGTGTTTGTAATTCAGCATTTCCGTGTGTAAATTTAGTAGGCCTGGGAATAGAAGGAAACTATTTTTCGTACCCCTAAGTTAGAATAGGGTCAACCAAACTATATTTTTTTTATTAATATGGAAAGACAAAGTTTGTTAGGTCAGCTAATTTCATTATGACGATATTTGTGTTTCAGTTAATGTTCGCACCATCAACAGTGGTCAATTGCTCCACAGCCTATAGAGTGAACATAGGTACGTATTTTTTTACCCAATTTCTATGCGATCGATGTTTTGATATTGTTACCCAGTAGTGTTTTTATTTTTTTAAACTTTGTTAAGTATCGAAACACACATTACTTTATTTACGAAATACCAAAATAGATCGTTACATATAGACAATACGGGATAATTAAAATACGGTATTGAAAGAATGTTTTTAAATTATGTTATACGCGATGATGTTGCAAACTAAAAAGTACGAAAGTAATATGAAAACAAATTTTCTTTTACACCCTTTCATTTGCTTTCAATGTACAGTTCTGTGAATACCATTCATTATTTTTATGCATTTTTGCTTTCTGCTGAATGAGCTCTGGGGTAATGTTTTGACTTTACTTCCAATTCAGTATACACTGAAACTATGGTATGTTCAGAATGAATTTCATAAAACTTTTCTTGGAATAAAAACTACCACAAAACATATTCACTCGTAATGTATGTATCTAGAGTACTACTAGAGCTACCGAAAAGGGCTTTATATGATCTTTTTTCCGAATCGAATATGTATGTAAAATACTCGATATGCGATTGAACATTGATACTTTCAGAACATTTATATTAGGAATAAATATAATGATTGAAATTAGCACGTACGACTACGACGATTATATTTCGGTTTTAAAGACCTTCTATTGCTACCGAAGCAGCCTTCGCAGTTCAATTTTGCTGTGTAACACAAAACCAAAAATAGTCATTGGATTTTTCTCGTTCGCCTTGTGCTCATGAATAATGGTCGTGGCAGGACGTAACGTCGAGTAAAGAGCCCTCGCCTCGCCAGCGTGTAGTGTAGAGCGCTGAACACCGTCATGACAGAATGCACTACTCAATTATCTAGCGGCACGTGAACGCTCGCTGCACCTCGACAGCCACTCGAGATACTTTTAGAGCTGCAGATGAAACGCTGCATTGCATACCCTACCCGTAATTACGCAGCTACCAATCGCAACGCAGCGCTTACCAAACCACTTTATGGACGGTAAACTAATGTTCCACTTTGATGTGAACCACCGAAGTACCCGTTTGAAGTGAACGTAACCTTAGGTCAATGATTAATTGTAACTTAAAATAACTGCGCTCTGTGGTAATAATACAACGGCCGAAACTTAAATGTATATACGTGTGGTATTCGACCTTCATGGTTAGTGGGCGGATGACAATACAACGCAGTACGACGCTGGCAGGCCCAACTTCACTTTCACCATCCATTATGTACTCTGCGTCGTGCTACACAGATTTTTATTGTAATAATATGCTTAAGTAGGTAGTTAGCTACATATATTTTTTATTTACAAATAAAGTATTACTTAATAATTAATGCTGAGCACTAAAAAGACACGTAACGGTACAAAGTAGGTTTTGAATGTTTTACAAAATATGCAATTATAATTTAAATCAATGTCATTCTATTCAGTTAGTTATACGCACATATTTAAGCTGAGAAGAATTGGGATGGCATGAAATCAGATTTTAAACAACAGTTCAATGAACTTTTGTATTCGGTATTCTGATATTGGGAAAGAGTGAGATTTTCAGGAATTTTATTTGACCAAATATATAATTACAACCTTTATATCAGGAAATGGTGATATCACTGGTGATTGTCATAAAATTAGCATCATCGAATTCAAATAGTAAAAAAAAGGCATGCTCAACTATGTGACTCATCCGGACGTTGCAAGTTGCAAGGTCCGCATAATCTGTGTTTTTTGCATGCCCATCATTCGCTAATAATGAGTTCATCTGAATGTTTATTAGTCAACGGTACAGTAAATCGTGTTGCTAACTAAAAAGTGTTGAGCTAAGCTAAGAAAGAAACAGATTAAACTGGTGTATACGTATGTAGGTATATATGAGGATAGAGTAGTGATGGTCGCATGACTGCGCGTGTCTGGTGCAGAGTGGTGCGGTGCGGACGGGGGCGGAGCAGCCGGACTTCTATATGGCAGATCCTGAAACACCATGACGTTGGAAGCGGAAACGCGCGCGACCCAGGCAGCCGGCGAGCCCGCACCGAATAATAGTAATAATGATTCGCCTGTGTCATCTCTCGACGGTTTGTTGGTTTAACACTCATCTTCTCAAACGCACCAATCAATCGTCTACTAACCAACTGTCATTGCCATACTAACAACATCTGGGACGGTTTGTGATATCTGGTGGTTACTTATGTGAGTTTTCATCCTGGTTCTACCATTTCACCTATCTCCCTCGATGTAGTTGACGTAGGGATGTTAGCCGTGCGTTAATCGTTACAATAACGTTAATCGACTTTCGTAGCGTGTTATAAATTGATAAATTATCGGCTTTCGTTCATCATTTGGGTCTCATGTTTGGTATTTATATTTTAATTAGTTTAATTACACCGTTTGTTATCTTTGCACTTTTTATATTTATTTTGTTTTAAACGATATTGTATTTCAATTTACTCATTTGTGTATTTAATATATTTTTTAACAAATTGTATATCTTTTTTATTCTTTATTATTGTTATTTTACTTGCACTTTACATTCCTTAAAATATGTTGTTTGTAATTAGTGTAGAAATAAACAATTACAAATAATAACAAAAAAATGTACATACAGTACAAAAAAAATGTACAAATTTGAATAACATATTTGTATTCTTTAACTTTTAATCAAAGTTTCACCTAATTCCAATACTCATCAATCCGTTCAAAACCAACTTTGCCAGCCACAATAACTAGTGTTGTAACAACAGATTGTCGGGAGCCCGCTAATATAATTCCGAAGCCGGAGCAAGCGCTGCTCGCCAAGCTGGAGGAAGAGAACAGGCGCATCGAGGCGGACGCCAAGTGCCCCTCGCTTATCACCGTGCATAGCCGCAAGAGTTCTGATACGTCGCAGATCTCGTTGGCTTCTGGTAATACCTCGTTTTATACTCTAATTTCACACACATACATATAGACACGGTTTTGTATCCGACAGCGATAGCCAAAGCTTCGGAATTGGAAATTCCCCAGCCACTTTTAGAATTTGAGTGGAGAAAGATGGTAATGTAAAGAATGGTTGGTATTGGGTCTCGATCCAAGGTCCAACCATCAGGACAATACCTTAAGACCCTCTTATAACGACATCTGCAAGAAGAAATGGGTTGGAGTTTTTGTTATGCTGACACTTCACAGCTATTTAACACTTATTTCACAAACCTGTGAGAAATTAAGATGTTACAGTAAAAACGGGTCTGATATTTGCTTTTTCTTACATAACTGCTCTTGCCACATTTATAACCTCATATACCTACTCTATTTTAAAGAGAAATGGTGAACTTAAACTTGCGGTTGCTACTAGAAAGTGGTTTAAAATCTAGCCTATTTCTTAAATGTGTTGTTACCAATAGGACACTTATTCACTTAACACTACACATATATTCAAGACAATGTACCAATGTACATACAGAGCATAATTGTTACAATTTCAAACCCCATGAAGAGAAAATTCAAACTTAAATCAATATCTAAATAACAAATGAATACTTATACAGACCAGAAATTTACATAAACCCAAATCTATCCCTCAGCCACAAGTTCTAGCCATGAAGAAAATCGAAACAGCGGCAGCAGCTCAGTGGGCGGCGAAGAAGACCTATGGAGTCTCTGGGGCCGTATCGCGAGCAATTGGGAGACGGAGTGGAAACGCCGGAACCAGTTGGTCCGGGACTTGGTCCGGCAAGGGGTGCCCCATCACTTTAGAGGGATCGTGTGGCAGTTGCTCGCCGGTGCTGACAATTCACCCGAGAAGAAACTCTATGCCTCGTATATTAAGGTAGGTTTCCCTCAAAGATTTCCACAAAGACCGGTTCTGTGTTGTTCTCATCCACTTCTTCCGAATCTTCCCCAAGTCGTCGGAGAGGAACCTTACCCTCACTGCATCATTCATTCCTTAACCAGAAATTTAGACCCGTTAGGAAATCATGACAAGATAAAGGAACATTTTAGTTTGTTTAATTCTTACAACATACAGTATCGTCAATTCAGATTTCTCAAATTATATACTCTGCTAAAATAAACTGTTTTTCTCCAGGCAAAATCGGCTTGCGAGAAGGTGATTCGGCGAGACATAGCACGGACATACCCAGAACATGACTTCTTCAAGGAGAAAGACGGACTTGGCCAAGAGTCGTTGTTCAACGTGATGAAGGCGTACTCTCTTCACGACAGAGAGGTCGGCTACTGCCAAGGTTCTGGCTTCATTGTGGGACTTCTGCTTATGCAGGTAAACAAATTGTTACGAAATATAATGATATGATATAATAATAAGATTCATATGCCAAGCTCTATGACTAGTAGAATAGTTAAGTACAATTCAACAAGGAATATAAAATAGAAAAGCTTACGATGTTATATTAAACAATAAAACATTATTATTTAAATAGTCTGACTGATTGAGCCTGCCCCTATAAATTTTTGGATCACTGTGATTATTTAATTGATTATTTTTCTTAATTATTGCAAATATTATTTCTATCAGATCGCCTTAACATTTGAGAGCAAAGCCACGAAACAAATTTAACTATATAAAAAGTGGTATACACAATAGATACTTCACCTGTTCTATATCTACATTCTAATGCATTCCAACTTCGTCAAACGTAACTTGGCACTGAGAAGACACATTGGTGCAGGCCCGATTCAAAATGTAAAATCGCGTCTCCTGCATGAAAAGCAATGGTTCTTCCACTGAGCTATCAATGTTTTCAATTTGTTGTATGTATGTTTTAGATGCCAGAAGAAGAAGCTTTCGCTGTTCTAGTAAAGATAATGCAACAACACCGTATGAGGGACATGTTCAAACCGAGTATGGCCGAGCTCGGCCTCTGCATGTTCCAACTTGAGAACTTGGTGCAGGAGTTACTGCCAGATTTGCATGTGCATTTTCAATCGCAGGTGAGAAGACTGTTCATGTTGCCTTTTGACGGTTTCTTTATTATACATACATACATATACACACGGTTATGAATCCCTTGAAGGGGTAGCCAGAGCTGAGGAATCAGGAATTCCTCAGCCACTTTTAGAAGTTGCGTGGTGAAAAGATGGTGAAATAAAGGTTGTTGGTCTCCCACCGACCCATCGGTCTCCAACCGCATCGCCCAACAAACCCATAAAAGCCCCAATACCGTTAGTCGCCTCTTACGTACACCCACCAGGAGAAAAGGGGTAGTGTTATTCTAAGCCGACACGGCACGGCAAAACAAATTAAATTTCTTGATTATTTAACAAAAAATATACATAAAATACTTATGGCTATATATCCCAAATCAACAAAGGTTTAGAGTTAAAAAAATCCTTAGCCACTGTTGGAACTTGAGTGCGTAAAAGATTGTACAATTAAGTAAAGGCTCCAGCCACATTCCGAAGTCGCCTGGTTCGACAACCGCGTAACGATGTGGCTCTAGGCGAAACTTGATTGATTTCACGAACAATATTTGATTTCACGAGCTTTCCTCACTCAACTTTAAAAGAGGCTCAGCAATTTCTAATTCTGAAGCTGTGGCTTCCCCTTTTTGGTATTTATAGACATAACCATAAGTATGTATGTACGGAAAATAATCTCTTGACAATTTGAGAAGCATTGATTTTGTTTAATACAAGATCCCTTACTTGTATTTTATGAAAGCCACGGATAAATCTGGGATATTATTAATTTGTAACTAATACCACGGCTAGTTTTATATAAAACCAGTCGTATCCCAGAAAATTGCGGACTTAAAGTTTACAAAATCAAAGTTAACTTGGCGAGTCATGGATTTTTGTCTGAAGGGATTATTCATACATACATACATATACTCACGGCTATAAATCCCTTAACGGGGTAGCCAGAGCTTTGGAATGAAAAATTCCTCAGCCACTTTTGGAAGTTGATTGGGGAAAAGATGGTTATAATAAATGTTTTTGGTGATGGGTCTCCATCCAACCACATCGCCCAAAAAACACTTATAAAGCCCCTAGACCCTTAGTTGCCTCTTACGATCACCCACGGGTAGAAATGGGGTAGTGTTATTCTAATCTGACACTACACGACATTCTTTCACGGATTATTCAAACCCTTTTTTCACTATATATGTTTATTTATTTTTCACCAGAGTTTCAACACATCTATCTACGCCAGCAGTTGGTTCCTGACCCTTTTCACCACAACTCTATCTTTACCCCTCGCTTGCCGGGTCATGGACGTATTTCTCTCAGAAGGAATCGAAATTGTCTTCAAAGTGGCTCTTGCTTTACTCACTATTGGGAAGGAGGATCTACTTTCTTTGGATATGGAGAATATACTTAAGGTAAGATAAATAGGTATTGATTTTCCATGCTGTGAACTTAATTATTGTCAACACAAAAAATCCATTCAAAACTGTAAATGATAGTTATTTATGCAAATGTTATGGTTGGTTTTGTGATATAAATTATACACTATGAATCTATAGTGACCTCATTATTACTTAAAACTATTTATTTGTCCAATTGAAATTGATGGCATCAAGTTTCGAAATTGCCATATTGACGCTCTGTGAAATCAAATAATGTATGTGCGTTTTGTGTTATTTTCAACCATACCATTACTATTACCTCGTAATATGCAAATAAAAGCTACCGCGACTTATTGCCGACAAGTATCCAATGCTTTGTTGCAATGTTGCTCAGCGAATATACCAATATCTTGAGTCAAGGAAAGATTCTTGACCTAACAACTCATTTCTATGTATACATAATAAAACATATAAACATACTTCTGATACTATCCATCGCCATTTTGTACTGCCAAACCTCTCCAGTTTGAGGTACATTCATTACCGTACGTCCATTTTTATTATTAAATTTCAATTTGTACCTATTTAATTTTTAATCGATTTCATTTAAATTTTATCTTATTTTTAATCAATTCGAATTTTTATTTCAATTCTTTTATTTTCGAATTCTAATAATTGTAATCATATTGTGTGGTTTTTTCTTATGTCTGTTAATATGGGTCACCGTTGCCTGAAATAAATGAATTTTATTTATTTTATTTATTAATCTTTACGTAAATACTCTTTTATTCTGCACGCTGCAGGCACTTACTATTTTGGGCAGATTTTCCACTTGATCTAAATATGTACTATGTGGTCATACTACACACTACATCGTACAGATAAGTATATAAGTATGCTTGGCTGCAATTTGAAACAATATGTTGTAATTGCACTGAACTTTTGCGAATTTTATATTAGAATAACAAGCATTAGCAGATAAATATTTCCAATTCTAAAATATCGGACAACAATTGATGGCGGATAAATTCAAAAATACCACAAGGTTGTTTCATCTTGTTATAATTCTGTGGAAGTTCAGGGAGTGAATTCAGTCCATCACACCATATTGCAAAGAGAATCATTATTTTCATAAGTTCAGAAATGTGGCTGAGGAGTATCTAGCTACCCCTTTTTGGGATTTATAGCCGTGAGTATATGTATGTATGTTCAGAAATAATAAACTTTCTAAATATTAAGCAGCACCAAAGTTCAGTTAGAGTTGCAGTTCTTTACAATAACATACCCTCACGTCATTGGTTCCCTTAGGGGTAGGCAGAGACTATTGATCGCCACTTTGTAAGATCCTAACAAACCTCTCTAGCTTCGTTTACATCCTTCAATCTTTTCATATAAGCTCCTTTATTCTTCATACTTCGGATGCCTGCCTTTTTGAGCACAATCTCAATTTTGACAAATGTGTTCTCCGATGTCGTTCTCTACTTACATTACCATCCACACTAGCTCTATAGATCCCTTTTACCAATTTCCTATCATCCATCCTCTCTATTTGCCCAAAACATCTCAATATTCCTTTTTCTATCTTACTTTCAAATATCTTCTTTCACAGCACACTTTTCACGAATAACACTATTTCTCACTCGATCACATAACCTATCATTACATTGTTTTCTGGGGGACCTCTTCTTAACTACATTCACTCTGCTCCCATTCTGATTCACTGGTCATTGCGCCATTTACCATTTAACTTCATAAATTATATATTAACATATTGAATTGCGAATTTGATACAGCACTTGCGCAGCGAATGCGCAGAAAGGCCGAATTTAATTATATATCCTAAATTACTTCAATCTTTTCCCCATTCAACTTTCCAAAAGTGGCTGAGGAATTTCTCATTCCTTAGCTCTGGCTACCCCTTCTAGGGATTTATAGCCGTGAGTATATGTATGTAAATTACTTTTGTGTACAAACAAGTATTAACTTATTAAAAATTTGTCGTACACTGCTAAACATATTTTTTCCTAAAAATGACCTTAATCACTGGTCTGTCACTGTCAGTATCCATCGGTTTCCTGTGAAATTTACCATCTGACCGCTGTTACTTCTATTCCACATTTAGATCCTAAAAGCCATTGATGCCGAGTGCAATGTGCAATTATTTAAAAGTAGTTTATTTAGCTCGACCATTATCGTAGTTATTATATCGTGAATTATGTTATTATACTGATCAATTCAAATTCAATTGACGCTTTGATCTTCCTTTCTTCCGGTGGGTTTGTTAATATGGACATTGCGACTTAAAATGGAAATGCGCTTTAAAAAAATGATAATATTGGATGATGCAAGATGCGATTGTGTTAGTTGCGATTTCGAGTTTGCAAATGTACCAATAAGAGTGATTATATGTATATATATATATTGTTAAATTTAATTGCAGTATATGCAGAAAGAATTGCCAGCGAAAGCAGATGAAAATCCCGATCGACTTATGAATCTAGCCTATTCGGTCAAAGTTAATCCAAAGAAGATGAAAAAACTTGAAAAGGAATATACAGTTATCAAGACTAAAGAACAAGGCGATATAGCTGTACTGAGGGTACGTTTTTATAATTTGTATTTATGGATTTTCTTTTACACAAGTCATAACACAAAAAGAACTATTTCTGTAATTCTTCGGCAATGTCAGAAATATGGTGACACTGTAACTAGAAACTACATTGTGCTTTTTTTGGAGTCAAACTTTATTTACCCCCGACTTTTGTAAATTCGCATGTAACCTAACTCCTCCTAAACGGTATATCCGTCCTCGACCAAATTTTGCATAAGCACACCACACAGAATCACAGAGAATCTGCACATCACTGTTGGACATTTTTTAGGGTTCCGTAGCCAAATGGCAAAAACGGGACCCTTATAGATTCGTCATGTCTGTCTGTCTGTCCGTCCGTCCGTCCGTATGTCACAGCCAGTTTATTCCAAAACTATAAGAACTACATTATTGAAAATTGGTGCGTAGAGGTATTCTGTAAACCGCATTAAGATTTAAAAATAAAATCTGAAAAAAAATACAAAATTTTTAGGGTTCCCCATACATAGAACTGAAACTCAAATTTTTTTTTCATCAAACCTATACGTGTGGGGTATCTATCAAAAGGTATTTGAAAATGATGTTGAGGTTTCTTATATCATTTTTTTCAAAACTGAATAGTTTGCGCGAGAGACTTTTCCAAAGTGGTAAAATGTATGTCCCCCCCCCGTAACTTCTAAAATATGGGCATGATAAAACTGAAAAAAATATATGATGTGTATTACTATACAAACTACTAACGAAAATTGATTTGAATGAGATCTATCCAGTAGTTCTATTTTTAAACGTCATAAATCAAATTACTTACCTAATTTATTAATTTCACTGAAATATATAACAATAATTTTACTATCACAGGCCTTACGCATAAAACGTGAACCTACCTACCTACTACGTCTACGAAACCCTTCATTAGCGAGTCCATCTCGCTCTTGGCCGCTTTTTTTTTCTCGTTTTAGATGCTCAAAATATGCCTAACATACTCGTCTTATTCTTATTGATAAGTCATTAATTCATCCTTTTCATCCATCATCAAAGCACATAATTATGTCTTGTGAAACCTCCCTTTCACTTTTGATTTATAACCGTAATTATTATCGATCATTTTGGAAATTATTAAAGAGATCCTCCTCCTCCTCCATCCTTTGATATTCTGGCTTTTCTTATTAAACCAAGAATTATCCACCACAGTGTCTCCGCCAAGAGAACCGCCTCCTCAAACAGCGGGTAGAACTCCTCGAGAAGGAGAGTTCATCGCTAGCCGAGCGTCTAGTTCGCGGGCAGGTGGACCGCGCGGAGGGGGAGGAGGAGACGTTCGCGTTGGCGCGCGAGGTGACGGCGCTGCGGCGGGCGCACGTGGACGCGCAGCAGCGGCTGGCGGTGGCGCAGGACGAGATACGCTCGCTGGAGATGACCATCGCGGAGGTATGTGGGGTGCTAGTGTTTTACTAGTGTTAAAAGTAAAAAAAAATTGAAAAGTTTATTTTTCAAAATAAAGTTAAATACAAACATTTTTTTAACACCAAAATTTTAAATTTGCCGTGTAGTGCCGTCTTAGAATGTCACTGCCCCTTTCTACCCACGGGTGTCGTAAGAGGCGACTAAGGGTATTGGGACTTTTAATGGATTTTTAACCGACTTCAAAAAAGGAGGTTCTCAGTTCGATTGTTTGTATGTATGTATGTATGTATGTATGTATGTATAATTGTCCGCGATTATC
This sequence comes from Bedellia somnulentella, assembly GCA_963576735.1. Classification (NCBI taxonomy): domain Eukaryota; kingdom Metazoa; phylum Arthropoda; class Insecta; order Lepidoptera; family Bedelliidae; genus Bedellia; species Bedellia somnulentella. Next base: position 16,302,940 of record OY755170.1, read on the forward strand.
TCGAGTTTGGCTTAAGCTATTTGGATGCGGTTTTCAGAACAGTATTCGTTACATTTAGGAGAAGGTTTTAGTACCTTAACCGACCCAAAAAAGGAAGGAGGTTCTGTGTTTGACCTGTATGTATGTCTGTTGGTCCGCGATTATCTCACGTTTGGCTTAAGCTATTTGGATGCGGTTTTCAGAAAAGTATTCGTTACATTTAGGAGAAGGTTTTAGTGCCTTAACCGACCAAAAAAAGAAAGGAGGTTCTGTGTTTGACCCGTATGTATGTCTGTTGGTCCGCGATTATCTCACGTTTGGCTTAAGCTATTTGGATGCGGTTTTCAGAAAAGTATTCGGTACATTTAGAAGATGGGTTAAGTGATTTAACCGACTCTAAAAGAAAGGAGGTTCTGTGTTTGACCTGCATGTATGTATGTTGGTCGGCGATTATCTCGCGTTTCGCTTAAGCTATTTGGATGCGATTTTCAGAAAACTACTTGTTACTTTCAGGACAAGGTTTTAGTGATCTAACCGTCTCAAAAAAGGAGTTTCTGAGTTTCACCTATACGTATGTATGTAAGTTTGAAGGTGCTTAGTTATTATTAGACAAAGAGTTATCAGTTTATGTTATTACATTCAGGAGAGGGTTTAAGTTCTTTAACCGACTCGAAAAAAAGGAGGTTTCTTAGTTTGAAATATAAGTATGTATGTAAAGTTATCAATACTAGACAGAGATTTATCAATATATGTTAATAAAGTTTTTTTATTAGTAATAAACAGAGTTACTAAATTATTAAACAAAAAAGTATATAAAAACATGAATAAATTACTCTTAATTATATTGAAGAAAAAAATATATATTGCAACATCATGTTTTTCATCCTGGTCATTTCAATCAAGGCTCTTTCGTCATGGGGATGGTTAAGTAATTTCTTTGAATCTATATCACTTAAAGCCATCTCATCAAGGGATTTTACACGACTCAACGCTACATATATATAAGAGTGTTTCTTCGCATTTGTGATAGGTGAACTTCTCTTTGCTCATCTGTTTCGGCAGCAAGAGCAGCACGCTGACGATCTCTCTCATTCTGAAGGGCAAGCACGAGTTGTCGACACGATAACGGTTAGAATGAGATGGCAGTATACGATACTAAGTAAGTGCGTAAAAGATGGCTGCTTTATCCCACGCGATAACTAGTTTAAATACGGCTCGTGCTTGCCCTGCTGATGTCTTTGTTTTTTTTTATGGGTGTTTCGTTCTCCCTTACGCGACTTTTCCTTAAAGCATCCTTTGATTTTCTATCTAGGCCCGCAGGTAAACAAAATAGTAACAAGTAAGCTAAAGTCATAATAACAAATATTATAACTACCTGTTAAAAAAACTATAAAATAAACGGACAGTAAAACTTATCTCTAAAAAACTATCACTAATTCACTAAAAAAACTCAGAGTGATTTAAGAACTTATCACTAAAAAGTATAAAATAAAAAACAAAAACAAAAACTTCAAATTAAAAACTAAACAGAAAAATTAAATATTTTTATTTTTTTTAAAAAAAGAACCGCCTTCAAAAATCCAACTGAAAAGTATAAAATAATTTTTATTTATTTTATTATGTACAACTCTATTCAACTTCTTCTTTTTGAAGTCGGTGCCAAACAGACGAATCCAAAATGAAAATTGCTACATAGAGAAAACCATACGAATAATAAATCAATCGATAGTGCCTCAACAACAGTAGGTAACACAATCGCGCTCAAAAATCAAGAAATTTCATCCGCTCGCAACGACGTCGCTTTATAAAGGATGGAATTGGGGGACAGTGAGCGGTGCTTAGCCTGGTGTGCATGCGTCGCACTCCGCAGAGAAATTATCATAATATACATGTCACCGTAAAACTGTAAATACTAGTAAATTATAATTTTAGATAGATAGCGAGATAGTAAACTAACGTTAGGTTAGGTTATGTAAGATTATCAGATTTCAAACTAACGGAATTAACAATTCGACAGAGACATGCATGCACCGAGTTGGCACAACCAATACTTCTAACACTTTGTAAAAAGACGATCGAGAAACTAAATCACTACATAGTATAAAACAAAGTCGCTTTCTCTCTCCCTGTCTGGGATATACGGACATCCTTATGTATAATTTAATCTGTAAAACTACGAAATGAATTTTGATGCGAATTTTTTTATTAATTGATTAAAAAGGAAGGTTTATAAGGATGACATACGCTGATGGGGTGGAGAACTCACTCAACTTGGGCGGGCCACTAATATTCGTTCTTCTTTGTCATGAAAATTGGTTTGGCACCGACTTCAAAAAGAAGAAGTTGAATAGAGTTGTACATAATAAAATAAATAAAAATTATTTTATACTTTTCAGTTGGATTTTTGAAGGCGGTTCTTTTTTTAAAAAAAATAAAAATATTTAATTTTTCTGTTTAGTTTTTAATTTGAAGTTTTTGTTTTTGTTTTTTATTGGGCGATGCGGTTGGAGACCCATCACCAAAAACCTTTATTTTATCGCCTTTTTCCCACTCAACTTCCAAAAATGGCTGAGTAATTTGTAATTCCTTGGCTCTGGCTACCCCTTCTAGGGAATTATAACCGTGAGTATATGTATGTATGTATGTAAAATTTTAAATTTATCATTAATCCGTTGCTTCGGAAGGTGTTTGTAAAGAGAAAAAGCTACCAAGAAACTCTTCACATTCACATTTTTTCAAAATATGGTTTGTACAATTTCAGTTTATAAACATGTTTTTACTTTATAAAAGATTTTCTATGCGACCAAACCAAACGCTAGTTTGACATAATGAAAATAAACTGTCCAGAACAAAAAACCAATCACATAACGTGAGAAGAAAGCTGTTAGTAATATGTCTGGGAGGAGGAGACGTTCGCGTTGTCTTTTGCGGACACGGCTGTTACACGGTAGATTCATGTAATATATAACATATAGGCAAATATTTAACACGGCAACTGAAATCCTTCTAAGGCGACTTTCTATTAAGTCACAAAAAAACTAACTTTGCAGTGATTAAATATCTTAGCAACTATTAAACTATACAAGCAACAAAATGCTGGGAGCAAAAAACTAAAAAAACGGCTGCTACTGTAAGGTATCAAATATATCAAGCGGGATCAGTGTAAAACTAGTTAAGGTATTATAAAACCTAATATGGCGACTAATTTTTCCGAGGGTATATCATACATTCTTCACTGGCAACTATTGGATTTCATTATAAAAATACACATCTGGCAGCGATTTTTAGGTAGCTTTAAAACTGAAAATGGGTATTATAATAATGAATTAGGGTATTAGAATATTGTTTGCAAATTCTTGAAAAGGCGGCAAATGCGCTCGTGTGTCTGAGCAGTGCGGAGGCTGCGGAGCGGGGGGTTGAGCGCGGCTCTAGCCAATGGGCAGATGCAATTAAGTTAGAGAAGGAAAACAAAGAAGGGACGGGGGGCGAAGCCCCCCACAAGAATAAAAAAACAATTAATCACCACAATTGCATTTGTGCTAGGTTAGGTTAGGGTTCGCTTGTGTCCCTTAGAGCGGAAATAGGCACCCCGCGAAGCGGGTTGACCTCGAAACGCTGTTAGGTTAGGTTAAGTTGTAACTTCATATTAAAACTAGGGTTCGTAGGTAATCATATTTTACAATTATTTACTCAAAGTTACTCTGTTACCCATGTATATTTTCTATGCACATGTGAAACGTATTCCCCTCATCAAATACAGCTTACTTATAAACCAACTTTCCGATTCAGAACAACTCACGCCAATCATCCCTAGAAGAAGGTGAAACCAATGGTGTATCCGGTGATGAATTAGCCAAATGTCTTCAAAGAGAATTGGTCCGGGCGAGACTTCACGCGGCCGAACGAGAGGCAGCTGAAAGAGAACTCAATGCCAGAATCACTGAACTGGAGAATGAGAACAAGAGTTTGAGGAGACAGAGGGTCGATAATAATGTCGCGCACTTACAGGTAACGTTTTAGTAACAGTGTCAATACTATATTTTTGAAAATATTTTATATTGTTAAAAATTGTGGAAAATTGCGTAAGAGCATGACTAAAATTGCAATATATACTTATAATATATACATACATACATACATTAGTCACGCCGTTAGTTCCCATTGGGGTAGGCAGAGAATATCGATTGACACTTAGATGATCCTGGCAAACCTCTCTAGCTTCTTTTTTTTTTTTTGTTTACCGGTGTGGAAATCCTCATAGGATCCCCCGTCGCTCTCTCGAGCGATATGTCGGTATGTCGGACTCTTACCGACTAAAACCCCACCGGTTCGGTGTAGCTGGCCCTGCGGCCTATGCGGCGTCACCTTGACGTGTGTTTTTTGCCGGGCGGCTGAAGGCCGCCCTGGCGGTGCAAAGGAGTGTACCTAAGCTAAGTCGAATAGACTCTAGCTTCGTTTACATCCATCAATCTTTTCATACGTGCTCTTTTATTCTTCATATTGCGGACATCTGCCTTTTTGAGCATATTTTCTATTTGTCTTTTGAAAAAAAGGGAATGAGGGTGAATGTGGATAAAACAAAAACTATGGTTTTTGAGAGAGAGGTGAATATGACCGAATGCGTGATTGAGATTAATGGTAAGAAAGTGGAACAAGTGAAAGAGTTTGTATATTTGGGAAGTCTGTTTACTAGGGATGGAAAGTGTGATGAAGATATCGAGAGAAGAGTGAAAAAGGGTAATGCGGTAAATGGAGCACTGGATAGTCTAATGTCTAGTCAGTCTGTGTCTGAAAAGGCCCGAATGGCTGTGCATGATGCTGTCCTCGTTCCTACGCTTATGTATGGCAGTGAATGTTGGGTGTGGCAGAAGAAGCATGAAAGTATGTAGAGTGAATGCAGTAGAAATGAGATCCCTCAGAAAAGTGTGTAATGTAAGGTTATGTGATCGTGTGAGGAATGATGTGATTCGTGAAAGGTGTGGTGTAAAAGATGATATTGTAAGAAAGATAGAAAAAGGAATGTTGAGATGGTTTGGGCACATAGAGAGGATGGATGACAGTAAATTGGTGAAAGAGATCTATAGAGCCAATGTGGAAGGTAATGTTAGTAGAGGACGACCTCGGAGGACACATTTAGATCAAATAGAGAATGTGCTCAAAAAGGCAGGTGTCCGAAGTATGAAGAATAAAAGAGCATGTATGAAAAGATTGATGGATGTGAATGAAGCTAGAGAGGTTTGCCAGGATCGTACAAAGTGGCGATCGATAGTCTCTGCCTACCCCAATGGGAACTAACGGCGTGAGAATATGTATGTATGTTTCTATTTGTCCCAAATGAGTCCTCTGAGGTCGTCCTCTACTAATATTACCTTCCACATTGGCTTTATAGATCTCTTTTACCAATTTTCTATCATCCATCCTCTCTATGTGCCCAAACCAACTCAAAATTCCTTTTTTACAATATCATATTTCATCCCGCACCTTTCGTGTATATAATATTAAGGATGTAGTCTCGATCTACATCAATGAGAACCTATGGTATGTGTATTAAGAATACTAAATATCAATGCACACAGTGCACACTGATTGATTTTACTCAAATTATCAATTTAGCACTAAGAACCAAAATTTTTACGGGCCAGATTTGGTTCATCTGAACTACGATCGCTATTCCTTAGCATATGTCATAGTTTATAGATGCCCCTCTATAAGTGATACTATGAAAGATATCTATTGCATTCAGGAGACAAATTATCAATTCATGTTAGCCTTTTAATAAATTAATAACAATAATACTTCTAGGACGAATTGATAGCAGTAAAATTACGTGAAGCTGAAGCGAATCTTTGTGTAAAAGAACTTCGAGAGCGTGTCAAAGAAATATCTGAATCGTGGCAGAGACATTTGCAGGTAAGTTTATATAAACGGTTTTGTAATTTAGATCCTATTAATATAATAAAAGTTATAGTTTAGATGTTTGGATGTTTGTAGCTGATCGGCGTCTAAATTAATAGAAAGATTTACATGGAATTTGAGATTAACCTTCAATAATGACCCCACTTAACATATAGGATACTTTTTATCCCGGAAAAATTAAGTATTAATCCATTTTCATTATAAAAAAAAATGTGTTTGTTTATAATAACAGAATCAAAAATTTGCTTGCAACGCCAACTATTTACGTGGCCTAGCGGCACAACAGTTAAGCTACTCTATGCTTATATATAGTTATAAAGCTCCAAAAAAATGGTCTTTTCAGGAGCACAGACAAGAGGCAGCCCCTTCACCGGTTGCCTCTAACGTGGTATCTGATATAATGGCCACTCCGAAGAAACTGCTGAGGGCCTGGGAGGGGCGATCCGCTGATGTTCTCAAACTTGATGAGGAATTGATGACCACTAAGATAAGGGAGGCTGAAGCTCTCACTGAACTTAAGGAACTGAGGCTTAAGGTATGTCAATATAAATATAAATGTAAATATAATAAAATAGGCGCGTTAAAAATGAGCTGTGAGCTAATATGCAGTTGATGACGCAGAAACTATGATAGATGTAACAAGTTCTAATATACAACGGAAAAAAAATGTATGCCTATTCCAGTCTCTGCCAAATCTAAATGATTATGAATTGTTTCTGAATTGTTCGATCACAAATTCAATCTTAAATAAGTTACATATATGTGTATTTAAACCATCTTAGATTAGATTTACAAAAGCGTCTGAGCTATTGCCTACTGTGAAGCATTTACTTTCTCTTCTTCGGTTATATTGCCTTGAGTATATTGTACTTATTTAAGTAGGTGCATACTAAGCAGTGCTATATTATAAGTTTTTCAAAAATATATAGTTAGCAGTTTTCCAACACAAATCAAATAAGAATGTTTATAATCCCTACCGTGTCTTTTTTCCTAACAACTCATTTAAAACTCGACAGGTAATGGAATTAGAAACGCAAGTCCAAGTATCAACGAATCAACTCCGAAGACAGGACGAAGAAGCACGTCAGCTCAAAGAAGACTTAGACAACGCTTTACAACGAGAAAGGGCATTGCAAGCTCGCCAAAGAGAATTTCAACACAAATACACCGATTTGGAAAGCAAGGCGAAATATGACTCCATGCAAGCAAACATACGAAACATGGAAGACGCTCAAAGGATTGCTGAACTAGAAACAGAGGTCTCGGAATATAAACTTAAGGTATAAAACTTAGTATTAAATATTATACTAAGCATGATTAAGGTGACTAACATTTGTACATTGTTCAAAAGCATGTCGAATGTGGCTCAATAATCTGACTATTTTTTTTTTTTAATATGAACATATTGGGGAGGTTTGTATTTAAAAATGTATATAAAGATAGGTAAGACAGTTTTTGTGGCGGGATTGTACAAGTAACACTTTTACCGCCAGAACGAAGTAATGGCGACGGAAGGGGAACTTCGCAATAACATGGATGACACTGAGAAAGTTCGCGAGCTGCAAGAACAAGTCGCTGAATTAAAGGCAGAGGTAATCATCTTTCATTATTATAAAAGCAGTTATCACCCAAGTTTTTGAGACAAAAACCATATGGGGCACTCGGGATTCAATCCACAAATAAACACTCGCTTTGCTTATTCATACATTAATGTGCCTTTAAAAATTCACGTCACTAACAAGAGCTTAAAATTTGGGATTGTAAATATATTGCCCGTAAAGTTTTTTTGCCTCATTCTCATTCGTCACTAATATTAAATAATGTAAAAAAACTGTTTAATTGTGTGAGAGATCCAAATTGCTTCGATATATCCTGACTAAATTGGAATTGAAAGAAATATGAAAGCTTGTAAGATACTGATTATTACGATTTATTAAGGGTTTTTTTTTCTCAACAATACCGAGCCGAAACGTATTATACAAAGATACTAAAATTATAATTTAATTGGCTTGACTTCTATAAACATACATTCCATATATTGTACATTGAACTCATTCAGTATAAACTTTAATCAGACATATCTTAGCATTATGGATCCAATACTTAACGTCTACTAACATGTCAATAAATGTATCCCAGTATAACAATACATAACATATGTACCATACTAACACACGATTCGGCACTCGCAGTTCCCCACGCCTATCACCTCGCCGGACACTGAGCCGTGGAAGTGGCTCGAGTAAGTTTGTTTTACTACACAGCCATTGCTTGCTTTCTAATGTGAATCATTTGCTTTATACAATAGAATCGAAATATCGTACAAGTACTTTCATAAAAGTAATACGTACGTAGATTGTACTTACTACGGCGTAGTACGTTTCGTAGATCGAACGTGTATTTTCTACGTACGTAGTACGTGTCGTAAATAGTCTGATTTTTAACTTCGTAGAACTCTTAGAGTTAGAATTTTTGTGGCAACTGGAACGTGTGTAAACGGCTTCGTTTTAAAATCAAATTACAGTTTTTAAATTAAAGTTTAGAATTTCTGAACGTGTTGTTATGTAAAAGCATTTGGTTCACGATTTTCTTAATAACTTAACGGTCTTCTGAAGAATGTAGTTTAGATATCAGATGACGATAATATGTTTGTTAATAAATATGCATGAGTGTTGTACTTTTCAGTATAAAATCTGAACGCAAGAAATAAAACAGTGCGCTGAACCATAAACGATACTATAAATTTGGAGACGATGTTAAAAAGTATTAAAATTAAAAAAGGGAGTTAAAAATAGACACTATTCTATTATCTTTAGTTTAACTATTTTTTATAATTAGTCTTATATTTATTATAATTGTAGGATAAGTCTTCAAGTAAATCATAAATTTGAAAGTTACTCTCGTTTAGCTTTAACTAGTAGCAGTGACTCCCAAACATACCTTAAAACATAAGCTCATAATTCCTGGAAGTTTCCTCTTAAACGTATATTAAGTAGTAGCGTAGAAAAACGTTACCTGTCAGTAATATTGAAAAGTAAATGTGCTTTTTTATACCTTTTGTCATTATTGAAATATTTCATTATCTTTCTAATTTAATAAGGTTTGGTTATGGTGATGATTTGTGTTAATAGTACAGTAGTAGATTTTATGTGACTTGGTTTTGATGGTTGGCTTTGAATGTATTATACCTTTTTTTAGGTACCTAGTAATGTGTAATGTGTGAAATCTTAGTTTTACCCCGTTGTAGTTTCTGTGTCTTATATCAAAAGTAGCCTTTAAGCCAACACAGTAGTTGTGATGTGCTGTTGACTATGTAAAATTTGGTCTTTAAATAACCAATTCGAAATACTTATTTATCGTTTATATAGAAAATAATAACATAACATATTAACATAAACGTTCACGCCGAATATCCCCGAAGGGGTTGGCAGAGGTACTAATACTTCTGAACATCACGTGACTGTCACCTGGTGTTCAGAGTACCCACGTTTTGCATGGACAGTGTACTCACGTGATAGGGGGCAGGCCTATCGCCGTTTTGTACGAATACACTGTCACATGACTAAGTACAACTCAGCCATGTGGGTTTCCTCACGATGTTTTCCCTCACCGTTAACAACCATGATAAATTAACCACACATATGTCTTAAGAAAAGACAAATTGGTGTAGGCCCGACCCAGGATTCGAACACTAGTCGCTTGCACGATAACCAAGTGTTCTACCCACTGGGCTATCACGGTTGTTAGAAAATAATGAAACACCATAATTATATCCTTTGTAATCTTTTTTTATGATTTACATAGGCTCAAGGCTAAACATTTAAAAAAAGCTAAGGAATTCATTTATTACCCACTTTTTGAAGGTGAATGGAAAAAATAGTGATAATCAATGGTCTATCGACACCCACTGGAAGAAAGGATTAGTGCTATTCTAAGCTAAAACTACATAGCTAAAATATCCCAGCTAACACCTTGTTTAAAAGCTTGACTACTACTAGTTTTGGATGTGAGCTCAAGCGATTTAGTTTTTATTACAAATGCTTGTACGATGCATGGTGCTTTTGTGTATTTGATTGATGTTTTATTATTAACAATACAAGTATTTCCAAAAGTAAAGTAACAAATATTTTTTGTCTCCACTTTAATAATCATATTTTCTAAACTGTTAACAGCACATAAACTATTTATTTTAATTGTGGTAAATATAGCTAACACTCCTTACCGTATTCATATTTCAAGTTTCTCTATGCATGTCTGAAGCATTTTTTATCTGTATGCTATACTATTGTCGGAATTTGTCATTGTTACAATCTGTATGCTTTATTATTTTCTGAATTTACAAAGACTTGTAATAAAAATGTTTATCACGTGACTTCCATACAGGTCATGAGGCTAGAGTCGTGGAAAGGCCGAGCGCTCGGTCGTACCGCACTGAGTCGCGCAGTTTCATACGAAGACGACCTTATCGATGAGGATGACAAACTAAAGTTAACTTTACGAAGGGAATCCTCCACTTCATTCGACATGCGACCCTCCTCGGCTAATGAGAAACACCCACTCACATAACAAACATCGAAACTGGCGCGGGACTCCATATTAATCAATTTGAAAATATTCCTCGAACTATATTACTCCTATTCTGTTCAATTGCTTAGATATTATTATTTTACATATAAAGCACTGGTAACTAAACAGTTTTGTTGCTTAACTATCCACCCACTAAGAATGCATCGAAGGTGAGGCATATTGAAGAATTTCATCTGAAAGGTTTTAGTTTATGAATTTAATAATACAGGTTATAGCAGTTGTATCTAATTACTTAACATTTTAAAGTGTGATCACTATACCCTGTCAAACTAAATAACGAAAGCGTACATAGACTCGCTTTTTATGTTTGTTATCGTAGTAATGATGCCCGTATTTATAACATTGAATGCTAGTAATGTAGGCTTACTACGAACTCCGGTATTAATATAATGTAGAATTCACCAGCTAGATGTTGTAATTTAATTGAAATACAATAAATTTAACAGAAAAATAGAGGTCTGCTCCTCACTACTTATTAGGTTTTATACTTTAGCTGTAGAGTAATCTAGAATTTGTGGTCTAGCCGTAAAAATGTGTAGAGGCGTATTATTTCAATGATATTATCTCTATTATTGTAGTGACATATTTGTAATACTTAATGTAGTTTCCGATGCCAACTTATTTCGAAACATTATTTATAGTATGAATTTTCTTACGATTGACTTGGTCATTCTCTTAGTATGTAAATTTAGAATAGTATCATATTAGTCTTGTCTTCGTTAAGAAACTTGTATTGAGTTGTGATTTTAACTTCTGTAAGTATATTTTGGTAACTACGTACACTACCAAACTGTACGGGACACCAATTTTGCGCAATATTTGGAATTCAAAATTTTGTTTTTAGTACTCTCATCAATACTTAATATCCCATATACCATCGTGTAAAACACCAAAACCATTTTACAATATAATAATTGCAATATAATCATTTAGATCTCAACTTTACTGTGTTACTACAACCATTTATTTGCATGATTTGGTTCTCCGAATTTAATTGATGAATTTGTTTTTCGATTTTATTGTTAGTGCATCGACGCAACAACTTATGCTATTATTAATGATATTTAACTAATTTTATCCAATAACATATGCTAAATTTGTATTGCTTATTTTTTTTATCAAAAAATATTTCGCCACAAGAGATAGTTATAAGCTTAATACTTTATTATTATTTCTTATTAAGTTTACTTCTACATCGTTGAAAATCAATTCCAACAGCATGATTAATGCATGACAAAATCTAAGGACTTGGAGCTCTCTCTCTATTATTTAACTAATTGTGTTTCTTTGAGATTGAATCCAAAAAGTTGAAGATTAAAGGTTTAAAGAAATTTTTCAAAATACAAATTATTAAATCTTTTTTGATATATCTATTAAGTTTGTTTAACATTACATGTTTAACATGTATTTTAGTGGATCTTTAGCGTAAATTTTAGTAATGTTTTTAAATTATTTGTATAAAATTTTAAAATAAGTTATCTTTTTAGTAATCAGTGCTACTAGATTAACTTTATAAACATTCCAATTGTTGTATTTTCTTAAGTATTATTTTATCATATGTGTAATTTTAGTTCTATAGTTTTAACAGTTAGAAATGAATTATGTTTACTGTAACTACATAAAATCTGTACTTATTTTTATTCAAACTGATAAATCTAATCAATATCTCATAACAATATGCAATCGTCAAAAATATGTACTTACATGCATATTTGTATAGTTATCCGAACATCATATTCTCAAGACATTTTTCGAAACTTATCTTTTAATATACTTACCAATATGAAATATATTATAATGTGGTAGTAACGTAACTTAGTCGATTAACAAAATACAGGAATACTTTAATTGTATGCAATAAAACACCAAAGTCCGGCGTCAACATTTTATTTAATAACCAGTGAAAATCACTTATACTTACCATGGAATTGTAAATGTAACATGAAAGTGTATTTTCACATATTTCGTATATCGCTTGTAGAACAGTATTGTTATTTACTTATGCAAATGCCCGCCAACTGTATTGAAGGTACAGAAACGTGCACTTATATGCCAATAATCGTAATATTTTTGGTTTATCTAAAACCCCTTCATTGATTTATGTATCATTGTTTGATGTGGTCATAATGAGACATTGAATGGTTCCGAGTGAGAATTTAATTAATAGTCGTATATTGTCGAGGTTTATAAGGAACTGTTAAATATAACCACTTCATTTCTAAATTATTTAGGCACGTTTGGTTTTATCTCAATAATTTATGTATTGGTTGTTATTGTATTCATTTAATAATTAAAAGTATCTGTTTCAATATTATGATCTTTTAATTAAATGTCTAGTGTAACGCCCCAGATTAGGAGAGGTTCTTTTTTATCACTGCTCCTCTCTTATTCAATTTACTTTACTTTTAAATTAATTAGAAAGCCTACCATTTTATCAAATAATATAAGATTTCATGGTTTTCACTCATAAAACTTACCGAATAGACTAGAGATATTTTATTTTTTATACATACATATACTCACGGCTATAAATTCCTAGAAGGGGTAGCCAGAGCTAAAGAATTTGAAATTCCTCAGCCACTTTTGGAATGTTGAATGGGGAAAGGATGGTAAAATAAAGGCGTTGGTGATGGGTCTCCAACCGCATCGCCCAAAAATCCCTTAAAAGCCCCAATACCGTTAGTCGCCTCTTATGTACACCCATCGGAAGAAATGGGGTAGTGCTATTCTAAGCCGACACTACACAGCAGCTTTAATTTTTTATCTATAACTCTATCGATGCAAAAAATACATGTGTATTTTTTACAGATGATATTCTTATTAATTATTAGTTTCCTTTCATTAAAAATACTTTCACACAGGTGGTATGAAATAATCAATTTCTGTGCAGTACTACAACACTTTCGAAGTACGAAGAGGTAGTGTGGAAGCGATGCAGACTAAAGGAGCCAATCACTGTATACATACGTTTGTTCACGGCTATAAATCCAAAAGAGGGCCGAATATAAATAGGACTTCAGAATTAGAAATTCCTCATCCACTTTTAGAAGCTGAATAGTGAAGAGATTGTAAAATAAAGCATGGTTGGCGATGAGTCTATAGCCACTTAAAATTACCCCAATTCTCTTAGTCGTTTCGTACGACACCCCCGGGAATAAAAAGTTTTAGCTACTCTTAGCTGCCATTACAAAGCTTATCTCAGCATACCTAGTACGAGCGACCTTATAACTAGACATCGCGTGATTTAAAACAGCCATCTATTTCGCCCTTAGTATCGTATCGTATCGTATACTGTCATCTTATTCTGTTATCGTGACGATAAAATAGAGCTCGTGCTGGGCCTCATAATGGGTTTCAAGGTGCTGGGTTTCATAAAAACCTTACGTCTTGATATATGCATTTTTCCCATCACCAATATGAATCGAGATCATTAAATTATAATTTTAATCACTCTGGCTTCATCCCGGAATAGTACTTGACACGGACTTAAATACTTTTCCCTCCCACCGCTTACACACTTGATTGTATTTCCTCAAGGTATTAGTTTGTTCTTATGGAAATGTGGAAGCAATAATGACAAACGATACATTCTGTAGAACACGACACGGAAAACCAAAAATAGTAATATTTTTGCTTTGATTAGCACTACCCCTTTTCTTCCCATGGGTGTCCGTATGAGGCGACTACGGATATTGGGGCTTTTTAAGTGATTTTTAATCGATACGGTTGGAGACACATCACCAAACTTTTTTTTACCATCTTTTCCCCACTCAAACACAAAAAATTGGCTGAGGAATTTCTTATTTTGAAGCTACTCCTTCTAGGAATTTTAATCGGTAATAAAATTTCCGTCAGTGCAGAATCAAGAAGGTCCAAATAATCATCAGGGTCAGAAAAATGGGCTTCATCACAGTACAGGATGTTCAGCCAGCAGACAGTATTGTTAATGGAAACAAAAATCGCAATAATCGCTCTCGATTCAGCGGGTTATATTGTAAACCAAAACCAATAGTCACGGTTTGTACTTCAAACACTATGTGTCCTAAATCTCACATGATGGTCATATTTATTAATTGCTACACCTACGGATATATACGGCGCAAATAGTGAGATTTATTTCATCATCAGCCATAAGACGACCAGCGCTGGACACATTTACAACGGCCGGTCCTGCTCTGATAGATACATCAACGTCCGTTGTTTCTGCTTGAAATTTTCTTCATTTGCACCTGAGGTGTGCAGTAGCATTTGAAAGTTTTTGTTCATGAAAACCTCATGTGGGAATTATTACTAATAAATAAAGGAAAGAAAAATTTTAAGTAGTGTTTGCGTTCCCTACAAACACTACAAAAGTGTAAAAGAAACAAAGGATAGAAGAATTTCGCACTGGCAGCCATTGACACGGTAGCTCAATTGGCAGAGCGACGGGGGCGTATACCCGAGGTCGCGGGTTTGATTCCCGCCTGTGGCGAAATTTTTCTTTCCTTTATTTATTAGCATTTGCAAGTCTACTGTGACAAGCTAAGTTAGTCTAAACTACGCGTACACTTGCTATTACACGTAGGTAGGTACACCTTATTCTTTTTATAGTGACTCTTGTAATACCAATTTATGTACTAAAAAAAGGTTAGATAGGTTATTTATGAGGAAACCGGCGCTTACGAGTGGCACGGATTGCAGCAGATGAAGGCACACCACTAGAAATATATCCAAACAACACACCAAGAAATATATTCGAAATGTAAGCGCTATCTGCACATCTCATAGCGAGCGCTAAAAAGAGATAAACATACTTTCTATTTCTATGTACCGACGTGAAATATGACACTAAGACGACCGTTTGACAAAGAATAATTCAGATCTATACACACAGTACACCTAATTTATTATAAACTAGTGGATCGGCCCAGCTACGCACGGGTAGCGGAGTTTTAAAAATATCCGAGGCATTTTCAATCACTGCTCGCCCTTTGTGAAATTTAGCGCAATGATTACAACTTAAAGGACTCCTGAATAAGCTTTGAGATTGTGAAAGCGCTTTTATGAACGGTTCAGTATCTCCGAAAATAAGCCAGAGTTACAAACTTTGCATACATCACACATACACACACATACTCCCGGCTATCTTTTATCCGCGCAATTGCTACACAAAATAATCCTTATAGCATGATTCAGTATTCACGTGCGACGACGGCGCGCTGGCTTATTTCATGTATAAGTTTGGTGTTTTCATACCGATTTCTATGATTCTTTTTTTATTTAATAGCTAATAATATAAACTATTTGAAATTAGAGATAAAGGAGAGTATTATAAACATAAAAATAAAACAAATATAGTCAGAATGCTCCGAACTGCTAAGCTATCAGCAGTTACGCGTGTTATTGTGAGTCAACCATAAAAGATAGACTTATGCTGTTCAGCAATATTTTAATGACAATTTAATGTGGAATATTTCCATCTAACATGATTTCTATGTAACTTTAACCATTAAGGCTGCACACGCGACGGAACCTTAAAAAATGGAGTAACTTTTCCCGTTTTCCCAAAATTCCCCTTCACTATTTTGCTGAAAAGTATAGTATAACCTGCCCAGGAGTACGAAGAATAATTGTGCCAAGTTTCGTTAAAATCCGTCCAGTAGTTTTTATTTCCATAAAGAACATACAAACCGACAGACAGACAGACAGACAGAAAGACAGACAGACAAAAATTTTACAGATTACATTTTTGGCATCAGTATCGATCACTAATAACCCCCTTATTGTTATTTTGAAAATATATTTAATGTACAGAATTGACCTCTCTACAGATTTATTATAAGTATAGATTATAGTTAAAACGTTGTAAATTTATAATGCTTACGAATGATAAGTAACCCCGTCAATTTAGTAGTTTTTCTACTATAGTTTGTGCAAAATCTCATCACACACGAAGGCATTCTCGATTATTTTGATACGACACGCTAAAACAGGTGAACGATTGCAACGGCAGCTAGTGTGCGACTGAAGTCAGATGAGCCATTTCGCCTGTTTTTTAAGTGCCACTTAAAAGCGCGCATAACTTATCTATATGGTTTTTTATTAGTACATTTATGTGTAATACCCATTTTAATTTTGCAACTCTGCTTGTACGGATCTTCTTGTGATGGGTTCGGTCGTATTTTGTAACTCCTAACATAGCTAGCTCTCTTCAGTGCCTTTTGGGTCACTTGGAGCTTACTGGGCCCATAATTTTTATTAATACTGTCATAATAGATTTTGAAAATAATAGGGTACATGGGAAGGCAGAGAGCAACACACAAAGTAATAAAAGAACACGAACAGTTAGTTTACATTTGTATTAAAATATACATTGCACAATTGTTAAGGCACAAACATTAGGACTTACACACTAAACAATGTAAAATATAAATATTAATCTTAATATACATGTTAGTCTATTAATACTCGTCATTTGTTACGTCAATTTGCACTTCTTCAAGCTATGTTTTTGTACTTTGTAAATAAGTTGTAGAGCACGCGAAGTGTCGATTTAAGATCGAGATTCACAATATCTGAAAAATAAATATATGTAACTGTTAATATTCAACATAAATTATTACCCATGCAGGTTTGCCTTAGAATAGCACTATAATATTCCACCTTTTCTTGTGAATATCCTACGAAGCGACTTAGTGATTTATGGGTGGGTTAAATTGATTAGATTATTACCTATGTTTCCCTTCTCAAGAGTAACAAAAGTAATAAATTATTACAAATATTAAATATACGGTGTGAAATATAAACACTGCAATTACAAAACTGAACTATGCCTATGACTGGCTGAGAGACCCCACTTAATTAAAGTTCAGTTTAATCAGATTTTTCATCTTAAAACTGTCAACAGAGGGAAAGTTAGAAATCGTATGCCCGAGAAGTCATACATAAGGAATGTTATACGATAGGCTAACGCAAATTTAGATATGCTTGTAAAGAAGCTAGTTATAAGTATTGTGTTACTTTACGAAAAATTATGAATAAATACCTTCAGGCCTCGCTTTAGGTTTAGCGAGTCCTACATCTTGCATAAGTTCAAATGCAAACGAAACGTTGTGAACTTTCTGGTCGAAGTCTTGTGGTGTCAGATGGAACTCATACAGGGGGACGAAAAATCCTTCCAAAAGACCCATCAGCAAACACAGGTACACTCCGTCGTGAAACTGCGTGTCCAAATCCATCACTTCCAAATTTACTTTGCTCAAGTGTTTGTTAACAAATGTAACCAACGACTAAAAAAAATGTACTTCTATAGTTTTTATAGGTCATTTCACTTATATTTATATATTATTATTTATTTTTATAAAAAATATACACGAAAGTAGGCGAAGCTCGAGATGTTTGCCAGGATTGTACTAAGTGGCGATCGATAGTCCCTGTCTACCCCAATGGGAACCAATGGCATAAGTATATATATATGAATAAAATATAATACCTTCTTAACAACTTGTAACTTGTCAGGCGCATGATCAAATAATGCATCGAATGCATCTCGTTCACACTTCATACCAAGATCATCATACGTTGTGGTAATGTCTTCTATGTAAATTCTGTGAAAATACACAAAAAATGACACACTTACTTGAATGAGTCTATATAACTATAATAATTTGAAAATTTAAGTGACTTCTTGCTAAGTACAAACGTCAAGAAGCAAAACTAGGGCAGTAACCAAAAAAACAAGATATGTGCCAAATGCCTTGATGAGCAAATACAATGAAAAATCACACATCAATTTTTTCAGGAATATTCATCTACTTACCTGTGTGATAGCTGATTAGTACTGTCTTTCTTAACAACAACGACATTAACACTGACATTCTCAGGAAGTCTGATCGGGGCACGGAAATGTCTTGCCAATGCGACCAACAGGTGTAGTATAGAAACTATGTTCTTTGAGTGTATGGATTCAACACTCCACTTTTGTGCGGGCTTCACACTTCCAAACAAAGCCTAAAAAAAGAATTAATTAACACAAATTTTAAGACCAGTTTGGAGCATCTTTAACCAAAATATTATATCATTTATACTTTTTATGGAAAATAAAGCTAAACATTACCTGAAGGAATTGATTTTTAAAAGCTTTATTTAAAAAAAGATCCTGCTCAAAACTACCTAGGAAAGCCCAAAAACCCAAAAAAAAGGATGGATGGTAGCCCATTACAGCTGTAAAGACATAAATTTACCCGATTCACAGCTCTCAGCACAACAGCTAATTTTTGTCTTTGTCCCTCCTCTGACTGGGTTACTTCAGGTACATCAAGTTTGGTCTCAGTCAACTTCTCTAACAACTTCTGAAGAACTTGACCATCATACAGATCTTCACTTATATCTTTGACAATGATCCTCTGCATTGCGAGCTCATCATTCACCCAATCAATCAGTATTTGTATTAGCTCCTTTACTTTTGGATCCTCCAAGGACCTTGGTTCTATGATGGCTCTCTCTTCATTGTCCACTTAAACAAATTTGTTCAATATTAAGTAGAACAAGTCAAATATTATACAGTATTAATATGATAGTTTACTAGAATAAGCATTAGAAAACATTTTTAAAACTCTTTAATAATATTATAAGGTGATTGATTATCCTCTGTGTGTATGGCTGCGGGTTGTTTCTATTGATAGATTAAATTATATATCCGGCATGGAGCAAATAGGGCCATTACCATTATCTAACTAAAGGGGCATAATATCATTCATAAGTATCTAATACTTCTTAAAATTCACATTGTAATTTTGGCAAACACGGTAGTACGAAAAAATATAGTCATACTTACATAAACTATACTCTTCTGGTGGAATTTCTGGAGCAGCAGGACTGCCAGGAGAATCGATAGCATATTTACCTTCAGCCTGCACTTCTTGAACTAAAAGGTAACAGTTAAAAATTACTTTTATGGGGCCAGTGGATGTCTGAGAACATAACAATGTTAAATGAATTTGAACTGCCAATGTATGGCCACTATAAAAAATATCTATCTTTTTGAATATGTGGCTGTTTATGACTTAACCCAATTTATTATTTTATACCTGGTAACAATGCATACTTGTGTACTAGTGTATATTAGTATATATCCTTCATATCAGATAGATAATATTTTTGACAATATCTACCACACACCAGTCATTATTGTACTATTTTGGGGCTAACTTGATTTGTGTGGTATTTCTTATATTCATTTCATTCAGGACAAACTTCAGATTATTGTAATAATGTGCAAAACAGAATATTTGTATTTACTTTTACTGGTGAATTTAATGGTGAAAAAATAACCAGCCATATTCCAAAAGTGGCTAGGGAGTTTCGGAAATAGAAATGCCATAACCACTTTGCAAAGTTGAGTGGGAGAAGATGATGCAATAAAGGATGAGGTAGATATGTACCCAGTCATATTGCCCAACCATCAACTAAAAGACCCAATATCATAAGTCATCTTGTACAACACCTACAGGAAAAAATTAGATTGTGTTATTCTTTGGCTACCCCTTTTTGGGATATGCTACTATTATCCCATGGCTATCATAATGATACTATGCTAATCAAATCAGAAAGGCTGTCACTTAACAAATGCATAGTTACTTATCAATAGCATTTTATGAAAAGAAAACTCTCATGAGTTCAGAATTACAAAGGGACAGTAAATAGTCTTGTCACAAGAGGGATTGCAGCTTTTTCAATATACAGACAATCATAGATTTTATTTCATTTTTAATTTCACTAGCAGTCAAAATCAGTAATACTTTTCTAGAGTTATAACAATATCAAAAATAAATTACCCTCCTTATAAAGGAGTCAGGTAAAAACAAGTTGCTAATGAAAAAACTAATTATGATTATGAAACATTCCTTGTTGAAATAATTAATCACTAAAATTTATTGCAGTAAACCATCTGTCCAACTAACAAAATATTTGGCTGGCATTTCAAAAAGAGCGTTGTTATATTAGGGATAGCGAATAAAATATTTCAAAATGTTCTAGTAAAATGATTATAAGGGTTCATAATAATTATACACAAATAATACGCCCACACTAATCAGTCCCACACAATACACACCTTCTTTTATGCGTTTCTTACGTCCAATGGTTCCAATTTTGTCCCAGAATGACTCTTCCTTATCGTCCTTTTTAGGCAAAACAGGAGTCCGGGGCGATTTCGGGCGTGGCGATGACATCTTAACGGGAAAACAAAAGTATTATGCATGTGAGGAAATGAAGTCATCTTCGAACGACCTAAATTACGATAGTGGCATTCCATTCCCCACCTTATTTGATATTAATTCAACTTTGAATTATTCATAATTACCTATTTAGAAGGATAAATAATTACCTTTTATTTATTTCTTTGCACAACTTGTCAAAATTTGTATATAGGTAAAAATAAATAAATAAAATAAAACTTTTTAATAGAATGGACCTCAAGCCTGACTCTGTGGTGAGAGTAGAGTATGTATGTAGGCAGAGTAGGTAGGGTAGGGATGGGAAAACGTAGGTATCTATGTAGGTACTTGTTATTTATGGGCACACTCAACTACCTATATGGTCTGAGATTCTTACCATAAACTAGCGTTTACACCTATCCAACTCGACGTCAATAATACTATGTCAAAGTTGGTCTCATTCAGTGGTACAGATCCACAATCTTTTCTTGGCCGGTAAGGGCTGTCGCTGTCATCGATATTAGTATTGCCAGTAAATAAAAAATAACCATTATAAGGGAAATAACTTTACATCATACGGGCTAATTTATTTATGTATTGAAATGTCTTAATAAAACAATTTATATAATATTCATTTAATTAATAACTAGTTGCTGTGTAGTGTCGGCTTAAAATAGCACTACCCCATTTTTGCCGGTGGGTGTACGTAAGAGGCGACTAACGGTATTGGGGCTTTTAAGAGATTTTTGGGCGAAGCGGTTGGAGACCCATTACCAATAACCTTTATTTTACCATCTTTACCCCACTCAACTTTCCGAAAGTGGCTGAGGAGTTTCTAGTTCCTTAGCTCGGGCTACCCCTTCTAGGGATTTACAGCCTTGAGTATATGTATGTAATAACTATTATTGTAAGTAAACAAGTTCGTTTTAATGTAAGCTTATTATATTTATTTATTTTTGCCCTTGTCTGGTATGTCTACCCGAATGACTGTGTATCCTAAATTTGATGATCTTACCTCCCAAATGTTTTAGCGATAACACTGCCAATTGTACTTTTCTGCAAGCTGTTTCATTATTTTATACTCAAGGATTTGTTATTTGTGCCACTCAGAGTTAATAAGTGGGTAACTACTTAAAATAATTTTTTAAATCCTGTAAATTAGAGGCTTACCTTGTTGTGTACTGTCTTTAACATTTCATATTTACACATAGATCCCCTAAAAAGGTGGCACAGAAAAAATAATTCTAAACATCAGATATCGTTTGGGTCATTCATTTTGCTGGGTCAGTGAATTTATGGGCACTTTTTTATTGCTGTTAACAGCCTTGTAACATATAACATAACATAAATGTTCTCGCCGAATACCCCCGAAGGGGTTTGGCAGAGGTACTAATACTTCTGAACATCACGTGACTTTGTCACCTGGTGTTCAGAGTACCCACGTTTTGCATGGACAGTGTACTCACGTGATAGGGGGCAGGCCTATCGCCGTTTTGTACGAATACACTGTCACACCACTAAGTACAACTCAGCCATGTGGGTTATCTCACGATTTTTCCCTCACCGTTAACAACCGTGATAAATTAACCTTAAAAAATTAACCGTAAAAATTAACCACATATGACTTTAGAAAAGACAAATTGGTGTAGGCCCGATTCGGGATTTCACGGGACACTAGTCGCTTGCACGTTAACCGGTGTTCTACCCATTAAGCTATCACGTCGTATTTGCCTTGTATTTTTATATGTCAGACAGTTATCACTTAAGAAATGACACATTGGTACATCCCCGCATTAGGATTAGAACCCACGCATCAGTGTTTACGAAGTGAAATCTTATTCAGGAGCATTTCCCCACTTCCCGTAACCCGCACCGCATGACTATCGATGTGCGCACAACTTTTCGGACGGTGTTAGCCTACTTAGATAAAATTTAACAATATAAATAATAATTTTTATGAATTTTTATATTGAATACTGGAAATAAAAGCGTTTATCAATAAGCAAAGATACATCATAAAAATAATTGTCTTTGAAAAAAAGTTTCCACTACAAAAAATATTAATGAAAGTGATAATTTATTATATACGTAGGTCACCCTATAATTTTTATTTAGTTAAGAACTAACTGACAATGACAGGCCGAAATTTCAAAATGGCGACAGTAGTACCAGAGTCGCCGCCGGCCAAGTTATGATTGTGGATCTGTATAATGAGGCATCAAATAATTTTTTTGAGGGTATTTTAGTATATATTTAGATTAAAATATACATATAACCCAACTAGGACTGAGACTTCATAAAAGGTTGTCGTTATTGTCTCTTTTTTTTCCAGAAGGCAAGCACGAGCATAGCCGTCTTTAACTTATTGGAGGCTCTGGGCATATGAGGATAATGGGGCCCCTATGACTTTGACAGAACACTATTTTGTTAGAATAAACAAAGAAAATTGTGTAGTGTCGGCTTAGAATAGCACTACCCCATTTCTTCTGGTGGGTGTTGGTAAGAGGTGACTAACGGTATTTTGGCTTTTAAGGGATTTTTAGGCGATGCGGTTGGAGACCCATCTCCAACAACCTTTATTTCACCATATTTTCCCCACGCAACTTCCAAAAGTGGCTGAGGAATTTCTAATTCCTTAGCTCTGGCTACCCCGTCTAGGGATTTATAACCGTGAGCGTGAGTAAATGTTCAGTTTTCCGTCGCTATAGGGATCTTGTGAATAGATCTTAGCGATGTATGTTGTCGAACTAGAACCTCAGTCCGTTAACAATTAATAATTCGAAAAACTACTTAACAAATATATTTTTGTATGTCTACAGCTAGGCCACTAGAATCATTTTATAGAAATTCAACGCTATCTATTATTTATAAACAAAAGCGTATATATACATTTTTATTTGCAAAAAAATATTATTTTATATTTTGTTGATTCAGTATCTCGAGAACAACGCATCAGAAATCGAGACAAGATGCATATAACTTTTAGAGAATTTTACATACTTTGTATACCATTAAATTGTATTTTTATATATTGGAATTTATCTAAGTATGCTGAAATCTTCGCGCACGCAAAAGCTGTAAGAATATTGGTATTGTAGTCAGTAATTTAGGTTCGATAAATTCGAATCAAAGAAGTTTTTCGGCAACAAATGTCGGTTATTGTTTCGTGATCTGGTAGAGCAAGGGGGCCCCTATCGATCACGGGGCCCTGGGCATTTGCCCAGAGTGCCCAGTGGGAAAGAGGGGCTTGAGCACGAGCCGTGTTTAAACTAGTTATCGCGTGGGATAAAGCAGCAATCTGTTACGCACTTACTTAGTATCGTATACTGCCATCTCATTCTAACCGTTATCGTGTCGATAAAATTGCGCTCGTGCTTGCACAGCTGGTATAAATACAACCAGTGTATCCTATATTGTCTGTGCAGTGTATACGTTCTGTCTGGTAATAAAATGTAAAAATGTAAATTAAATATTCTCTGCTATATTGTCTGTGTTCTCTGCGTAAATAGCACAGACTATATAGAGATGGTAAATAGTTTGTTTCCAGTCCCCAATATATTTTTATTATGTAAATTTTAGAAAAAAGGTGGTTTTAACACAAATATAATTTAAGTGAAAAAGGCTTTCAAGTATACAGTGACCCTGGTTTAACGCTAGTGTGATTTCTTTAACTGAATTTATTTAGAAAAGGCCAAACTTCAAGGTTTACAACAGGTGCGTAGGATTCGAACAGCCAATGGCAATGATTTACTCTAGATATGGATCATTCCTAAAAATAGCTTCAGGATTGTATTGCATCATTGCATGTGTTAAAGAGGGCTTTAATTAAATTATTGTATACAGGTTAATTAAAATACGATGGAAAAAAGTGGGCAACCTCCATCTTATGGATGGGGAAATGGGCATATTTTGCAACCTCCACCTGCTGCGCCTCCAAGTTATTCTCAAGCTGTCGGTGGTGTAGGACCTTCAAGCCCATATACGCCCCAGTATACACCAAGTAAGTTTATTTGATTCATGAAACTTATTTTTTAACAGAATGATACTGTTCTGGAAACTGAACTGTAATGAGAGTACTGCAACAAGCTTTAACCACCACAAAATAAATGGCACTACTAAAAGGTGTAGTAAATTTGCATTCAGTTGCTTTTCAAGATAACCTTGTTATGTAATGTGAAGGCAAAGATTTAGGAGTTAACCCTAAGTAGAGAGTGTAAAATTTTGTGATATGTGGTAACTTAAGGAAAATTAAACTGCAAACCATAAGTAACCAATGTCTGTCTGGTAAATTATTGATACTTATACAATGAAAATATAGTAGATAATTGATTATGTTCAGGGTTGGCATTAATATAAAACATTTGTTTTAAATACTGTGTAACCTTTAACTGTGGACGTCAATATATTGTCACATTATCATGGATGAGTGGTCTCTCAGACTGTTATAACTACCAGTAATAATTTTGAGAAAACTACCATTTTATTTGTTTTTTTTTACTTTCACGTATCTTAAGATTATCAAATTAAAAGACTATAAATATGTATTGAGCTTATATTCATTTATTTTCTTAACAATTATGAAAATCTCATTTAGGGCAATTTTTAGTCTTAAATTGCCTGAGATGAAATAAAAAAAAACTACTACTTATAAATGAATTAACTTCTTGAAAAAAAACCAGATTAATTGGTAAGTAAATAAGATAACAAACATAAAAAACAAAAATCAACTTCTGACCTTGAAACAAAAAAAAACAGACAAAGGTTAGGCAGGTCTGCTCCTAAAACGCGCTTCAATGTTATATGCAATTCCTTTGCAAATGTGATGACACATCTTTGCAAATGTGTTATGTGACCAAGGATCTTGCTAATTTCTTTCAAAAATCCCCCTTTACATTGCTTTGCGCTGATGCTGATTATGTAGAATATGAGTATTCACTCTACACAAGTCCAGTATCCTATATAAAATGACCATAGACCACCTTGTTGTTTTATAGCTACTACTACATTATATATAGAACATTTCTTGTCAGTTCTGTCTACTCCTTCTTTAATGGAGTTATAATAGAAACATTTCAAGTTTTTGGTGCTGCAACATAGAAAACGAAGACAATAGAATGCGGTCTCAGAAAATTTAAAACAAAATTGATCACTCAAATTGCAGCCAGCAATGCAACCTTACCTCTTTACAGTCATTTCGCCACTAAACTCGAAGCTACTAAACGTCACAAGAGCAGGTAGTGGAGGCAGCAGGGTAAATACAATTTTCTGAAACTAGAGCAGTCTAAATAGTTAAAGGTTAAGACAGAAAAAAATTAAACTATATATATATATATATATATATTAATAAATTATATAAACTATATCAAGTGTCTCAAAACACAATTTAAAGATTTGGAGAGATTTAGGCCTCTCAACTTTGGATGTAGTAAATTTGCTGCGAAGTTTAATGATGTTCGGCGGGGAAGAACCGCTCTGTTAAATTCTCAGCTCGCCAGACGAAAAATTTATTTCCTGAAATCGATGTTATGCCCCTAATTTAATGTTACTTAAGGTTTTTCCCCTGATAGCATTTAAATATATTGATTGCCTCTTTTCGATTCAAAATAACTTATACTAATATTGATAACTGAAGAATGGATGACCTGATTTGGTTAAAAATTGGTAGAGAGGTAGCTTAGAACCAGGAAAAGGACATAGGATATATTTTATAATATTAAAGGAGGGATTTTTTTTTATGTTAGTAATGAAAAGGCTCCACAACAACTTAACCGATTTCAATAATTCTTTCACTGATAGAAAGCTAAATCTCTCAAAAGCAACATAGGCTATATATTATCACAATTAAAATTGTAAGGGGTAAGCAATGAAAAATACTTAACACCATCTGTGTGGAGCTGGGATGGACCACTATTACTATACATGAAGCCAAAAAGAACAATAAAACAGTTGTTTAAAACATTTTGAACTGTTTGTTTTATAAAATTGAAAAATAATTTTTAACCCTGATTATGTTGACTATACAAATGTAATGGTGCTGTTGTTGTTTATCTAAAAAGAGTGTTGATGTTGTCTTCAATCCCATGCCTTACCTTAGAGTACCTTATTTAACTTTACTTAAATCAACAGCAAACATTTCAATGTATGTGCAGAAATCAATGTTGTGGCTTACGACCTTTGAAATATGTAAATTAATTAGATTGTTCAAAGATTTTGTCTTCATAACCATCATAAATATTATGCATTGTGATATTAAAATGAAAACTGTGGATGGCCACACTCTTTATCTTTGCTTTTTTAATTCAGAAAGTAATTTATGAAATGTATCTTGTTTCATGTCTGTCTTATGAAATCAGGATTTTATGCATCGAAGTATTTATAGCTGCTAAATGAACTTGTTCAATTTTCCATATTCCTTATATTTTTGGGTAAACTACAACTGAGTATATAATTACTTAAATAAGTTGGCAATGACAAGAATAAATCAAGTGAATTGTCCCAATGCAGTAAGATAACTTTATAAAAGTACATACATACATACATACATACATATACTCACGGCTATAAATCCCAGGAAGGGGTAGCCAGAGCTAAGGAATTAGAAATTCCTCAGCCACTTTTGGAAATTTGAGTAGGGAAAAGATAGTAAAAATAAAGGTTGTTGGTGATGGGTCTCCAACCGCATCGCCCAAAAATCCCTTAATAGCCCCATACCGTTAGTCGCCTCTTACGTACACCCACCGGAAGAAATGGGGTAGTGCTATTCTAAACCGACACTACACGGCACCATATAAAAGTGATGCTGATTAAAAATCTTTTTTTGAGAATTTATGTTCTATATTATTATACTTACTTATGTCTTTTTGTACTTTCAACTCTTCCATGGATAAAACTATAATTTATAATGAAAGAGGTAGTGCTCACTGATAAAATAACAGTCAGTCGGGGGTTCTAACGCTGCTCGGTTTTGGTTTTCACAAGACCTTCATCATGCAAGATGGCTACATCCACTAGAAATACGCTTTACTGCAAACAATCCCTTACCACGCTTCCCACGCTTCGCTATCAGGCTTATTTGTCAAAATAGTCCTGTCCGTGACTATGGATTTTGACACTGTCGTTTTTGAGAATCAGCTCCAGCACTACAGAGCAAGCTCATGGTGTTGAAACTATAAATGTTAAATAAAAAAATATATTGTATTTATATAATTAAATTACGCATAAATAGGTACATTAATTTTAATTCAAAATTCCTTTATTTCAAAAAAGCTTTTAAGCTTAAAGCCTGTGTTAGAAAACCCCTATTACATAATGTGTTTACATCTATGTTAGATATACCAGTGGAGACATAGATTTTAAGGAAATATAGCATTTTTTATACGTATTTCCACATTATTATTTTTTTGCTGTTAAAATGTAAAACAGCAAATTTGAAGACCATTAGCTTACATTTAACAAATATTTTATTCTTATCATATTAATATCATGCAAACATATAAAGTCCATTTCAAAACCACCAAAATCAAACTATTTTTTCGGTGAACTGACACCTTAACCTAGGAGGACAAAGTGCAGTTTATTCTTCTCTTACTTTATATATATTTTTTTTCTATTAGAAGATTTAAAATTTTTACAGCTGCAGGTCCACAAATTGTTACAACAGTGGTTCCAGTAGGCCCACATCCCACTCATATGATTTGTCCCAGTTGCCATGCGGAAGTTGATACACAGACTGCCAAAAAGCCAGGATTGATTGCCTACATATCAGGATCCCTTATATGTTTATTTGGGTAAGTTGTATTTTTGGCTAAGACATGAAATTAAAATGAACGGCCATAGGTCACATATTGTATTGTAAAAGAGTTAAATGTTTTTCTGGTGAATATAAGAAAACTAGCACTGTATTTATTAAAAGTGCATCACAATACAAAGTGCAGAGCTGGTCATTACAGCCCAGGTGGGTTTTAAGCTGAAGGGGAGCAAACTTAGAGCACTGTAATATCTCACATATGTCATTCTGTTTTTCTCAACTCACTTGTAAAGAAAAATAATTACTAATAATTATAATAATTTGTCTAATAAAAATGACAAGTGTGTTGTGAACAAATGCAAAACACCATACATTTACTTAAAACAACATGTAAAACCTAAGGAAATTATTTTAAATGCTAAATGTATAATTTTCCACCTTATCAAGTTATATGTGTGAACTTGCTTAAGGGTAAATTAGGACATTCCATTATATTTATTAGATACAGATTTCACAGAAAGCAGAATAAATGAGACTTTACCCTGGTTTTTATGATTTCAGGGGAATCTTCGGTTGCTGCCTGATTCCTTGTTGCATTGAAAGCTGTATGGATGTACATCACAATTGTCCTAACTGTGAAGCCTACCTGGGAAGATATCGTCGTATTCGATGATCTTCTTTGGTTGTTAACTTAATTGTTTACTGTCTTAATTATAATTTAACATGTTTTCTTGGTCCTTTGAAAAATTTGATGAAGTTTCCTCTTGAGAATCTTATAATAATATGAGCTCTATACAAGTTGTTCTTTCAAGTATTGTTTAATGTGCAGCTATTATTATATACCGCATGCCAATTAGTAAAGTAACACTTAGAGATTTACTTAAATTAAAAAAACATATCCATAATAGTTTTTGGTACAAATTTTACACGTTAAAAAATAACATGTAATTTTCCATCAAGGATTTTTATACCGTCAGTTAGAAAATCTTCATTTTAATAAAAAACGCAAATAAGACTTGAATAAAAATAAATATTATATATACTATTCTTCTATATTTAAGTTTGTAAGCAAAGATGATAGTCACACTCAGCAAAATCTATCTGGTTACCAATAACTCATTCTTGTGGTGGGTACAAATCTCATAAACTGCTGTCAGAAATATATAAAAATGTAAGCTTAAGTTAATATGTTAAATATTATGAGTAGCTGGGCCAAACCGGCAATGTTGGTGTGAATCGGAAAATAAAATAAGTTTATGTTATACATATGACCCAGTGACAATACTAATGAATAATGTATAAAATCAGTGACAATACTAATACTGTTGATAATGTTATTAATTAGCACTATTATAAAGTTTTTACTAACTTTTTTGATGAAGTGTGTCTTAAAATTAATATAAATAAGTATACAAATTAGGGCACGATCAGCAATAAATTGAATATGATTGTTTATTAAGTTAAGTGTTACAATTGTAGAATATTTTTATAGCTTTATAAACGCAATGCATTTTACAATGATAAGTAAAGGAAGTTTTTACTGTTGTATTTACAATTTTACCTAATGAATCTCAGAACAGTAACATCACTATCATACAAATATTTTATTAATAAATAATATTGATATTATGTCTTTATTTCATTTCTTTTAATATAACTAAGTAGCCATTAATTGATCTAAAGCCGTTAGCCGCCACTTACGTACACCCACCGGAAGAAATGGGGTAGTGCTATTCTAAGCCGATACTTCACAGCCGACTTTTTCACTTTATAAATTTAAAGTTAATTAGTATAGTAGTTTCGGCTGAGCATTGATTCTGAGTCAGTCAGTCTCAGTCCGTCTTGTCTTGCGCTTCATGCACGCTTCTCAATTTTGTTGCAGAGTAATTTTAAAATTGTATTATCTTCTAAGATGTTAATTTAAATAAAGTGATGTCAAGGACAATTTTATTCACAATTAAATACTCTTATTATACAACAACACATTTATTTGGATAAGGATTAATATTATGTTGAAACATTATGGCAAATAATTGACAATAATGCATTAATTTCGACCAAATTTGATTACCATAACAATTGTTTTAGTGAGTCAATCTTAAAAGATAGACATATACCGTCGTGGATATTATTTTAGATCAATAAAGAGAAATAATTCATTCATACTTTTTAACTTAAACCGTTTAAGCAGCGCACACAACGGAAGCCTTAAAATATGAATAATTATCCCCCTTTTTTCAACATTTTTCGCTGATTCTTTGTTCCTATTGGTTGCAGCGTGATGATATACAGTCTAAAACCTTCCTCAATAAATGGACTATCCAACACAAAAATATTTTTTCAATTTGATTCGGCAGTTCCCGAGATCCTAGCGTTCAAACAAACTCTTCAGCTTCACAATATTAGTATAGATATGGGAAGAAAAAGCTTAACATTCCTTTAGGTGTAGGTCTATATTTAGTTGGCTTAGTAGTACGATAGAATAAATTCTTAATTATGAGAAAAATGTGGTCCTACCTAGCACTTGAAGCGATCTCTCCAAGACAACCTTTGCTTGGTAAGGCCAGTAAATGAATAGAAATGACAGGTAAGGCGGTTAACCCACTGGAAACGCGCGGAGGCGCCGACGAGCGGATTCTGCGCGCGGCGACGGAGAAGCAGATCCGCTCCTTCGAGCGGCCTTCACCAAGCTTAAGGGTCTTTTCCATTTTGGCGACGTGGCGTTAGCACGTAACAATGGACAATACTGAACTCATTCAAGAATAACATAACATACCATAAACGTTCACGCCGTTTATGCCCGAAGGGGTTGGCAGAGGTACCAATACTCCTGAACTCACATGGCAAGCGCCATCTAGTTTCCAAAGAAGGTACCCACGTTTTGCTTAGACAGTGTACTCACGTGATAGGGGGCAGGCCTATCGCCGTTTTGAACGAATACACTGTCACATGACTAAGTACAACTCAGCCATGTGGGTTTCCTCACGATGTTTTCCCTCACCGTTAGCAACCATGATAAATTAACCACACATATGACTTTAGAAAAGACAAATTGGTGTAAGCCCGTCCCAAGATTGGAACTCACGCCCTTCTGTTTTCGGGCGGGTGTTCTACCCACTGGACTATCATGTCGCTCATCAACATCATTCAAGAATCTGCGATTGTTTAAGCAATATGGTTTTTGTATAAGCAAATAAGCAGGCCTAGAAGATTGGATACATCCTTTTTTTACGAAATAGATCTAGGAATGGTTCATTTGTACTGAATTACATTGAGATAAGAAAACATGAAGACATGTTTTATAACTTTACTGTTATTTACCTGTTTACTGCATTTCTTGCTGTATTTGTCCGTGTATTCTTTTGGTGTTCAGTAAAGTGTATTATTATTTACACGAATGTCAACTGCATCTTTTGTTTGACTATTTATTAATTAAAATTGGGCCTACTAATACTGGATACAAATTTTCACCTGAAATCCAATTTTCGCAAGAGAACCAGTCCCTTAAGCATGAAAACAAGCGCGTTAGCGAGGAGCCCAGCGTGTGGTACCCCGCGGTTATCGGCGCCTCGGCGAGGTCGAGCGGAATCCGCTAGCGGACTGTGCCTTGGCGCGGTTTTGTGTGTGTTAACCGCCTAAAGTAAATGTATAAGGCGTAGAGAAACAATGTACCAAATAAGTAAATTAATTGTTTTTTTTTGTCAATATTATAATTTTGGCGACGTGGCTAACTTTGTGTGAATAACCTTTTGAGTAGGAATAACCATGAATAACAAAGGCGCTGAACTGACAATGTATTGTATAAAACAACAGCGATTACGTAGAAAGCAGTTGCCGTTAGGAATATTCTGATTTGCATAAACATTTATCTAGTCTTAACTTTTCTAAATAGAATGATCATATTATATACCGTTTAGTGTCGGCTTAGAATAGCACTGCCCCATTTTGTCCGGTGGGTGTACGTAAGAGGCGACTAACGGTATTGGGGCTTCTTAGGGATTTTTGGGCGATGCGGATGGAGATCCATCCCAAATAACCCTTTCTTTACCATCTTTTCCCCACTCAACTTTCCAAAAGTGGCTGAAGAATTTCTGATTCCTTAGCTCTGGCTACCCCTTCCAGGGATTTGTAGACGTGAGTATATGTATGTATGTATGTAATGATCATATTATACTTTTGATATACTCTTCCAAACTATTATTTTTGTGCTAATTGTGATTGATGAGTTGATATCATCACTTGCAATAATACAAACAAGCAAACCAGTTATCCCATCTCGTGAGAAGAAAAAGAAACGATAGGGTTAAAAATAACCTCCAAGCACTTGACTTATTTCGTTGGAAGCCTTATGAAAAATTTAGAATTTCACCTGGCGACTCTGATCCAACATGGATATAATCCATTTTACAGAAATATACCTTCAGATCGACCAACTTATCCATAAAATATAAAACAGACAAAACGTGTAGTGGCCGTGTAGTGTCGGCATAGAATAACACTACCCCATTCCTACCCGTGGGTGATCGTAAGAGGCGACTAAGGGTATAGGGGCTTTTTAAATGATTTTGGGCGATGTGTTGGCGACATTTATTTACGTCACCAAAAACATTTATTTAAACCATCTTCTCCCCAATCAACTTTGTGTGTCAAGATTTTAAGAATGTTCAACTGCCAAGTCACGTAAAATTAACTATAATAATAAATAAATCGCAGTAAGGAACCTTAGACTTGGCTCCACTTATTTAAGAGATTTCATTACTTTTCAGAGATAAACAAGCAGCTCTATCGAGACTTGGCTAGTTTTTACAGAATGTTTTTGGTGGGATCATACTTTATTTCTATCACCCTGTCCCCTACTAACTTCCAAATGTGGCTGAAGAGTTTCTAGATTTACCTTTGACGAAGATCCCCTTTAATAGGCAGAGTCTATTGATCTCCACTATGTACGATCCTGGCAAACCTCTCTAGCTTCGTTTACATCCATCAATCTTTTCATACATGTTTTTTTTATTCTTCTTACTTCAGACGTCAGTCTCTTTGAGCACACACTCTATTTGATCCAGGTGTATCTTCCGTGGTCGTCCTCTACTCACGTTACCTTTCACATTGGCTCTATAGATCTCTTTCGCCAATTTTTTGTTATCCATCCTCTCTATGTGCCGAAACCATCTCAACATTTATTTTTCTATCTTTTCTACAATATCACCTTCACGCCACACCTTTCACGAATCACGTCATTTCTCACACGATCACATAACATTACAAACTTTTCTGAGTGACCTCATCTCTACTGCATTCACTCTGCTCTCATGCTTCTTCTGCCACACCCAACATTCACTGCCCTACATAAGCGTAGGAACCAGAATAGCATCATGCACTGTCATTCGGGCCTTTTCGGACACCGGCTGACTAGACATGAGACCATTGAAGCTAAGCTTCATTAATCGCATTACCCTTTTCCACTCTTCAACTCAATAATGTTTTATACTATTCAGGTTTCTGCAAAAATTTTAACTCTACAGAAACGAAGATAAATCCAAAAAAAAATTTCCTTTAATATTGCAAAACTCGCTCAAAATCAAAATTAAAAGTTTTATCTAGGTCTGTAACAGAGACATCTGTAGGCGAATTGCGAGTTTTACGACCGATTTCTGAATTGAGTATTCCAGCTGAGAACAACATAAGTATCGTTCTGTCGCATTGAAATACTTAAGACAAAACGATACTTAAGTCGTTCTCAGCTTGAATACTCAATTCAGAAATCGGGCATTAATCAAAATTTCGCTTTCTATCATAATGATCAAGTTCTATAAATACATCAGTGTGAAAACAATATATATCTGTCTCTTTTACTCCTGTTGCTAAGGATAGGATTACTTTACTATGGCTTAAAGTAAACTTTTCGATAAAACTCGCAATCCGCCCACCGCATTAAGATCCGTCCAAGTAAACACTCGTTTCAAGGTAATCTATTTAAATGTCTCATTCCGAGGTAATAAGAAATGACATCCAAGTCTTACTAACTTAACTCCATACAAGTATTTACAAAATGAAAAGTTAGTGTCTCTAGTCTCTTCTACTTATTTTACTTGGATGATATTTATCTAGCAAGTATAATGATGACTCAAAAACGTTTGAATCCACAGTAGTTTAGCGGAAAACTTATCTTATGTCTATGTGCGATCTGCCTTGTCGATGTCCATCTTGTTCAAGCAAGAGAGATTGGGATTGGGAATCAGAAAGTGGTTGGTGTCTTTTTGTCAATATAGTTTATCCACATATTTCTGTAGCAGCATTGATTTCGCAGCAAAATTATTTGTTATATTGAGTAAGTTTTTCACATTTAAGATTGTTATAAATATAAGTGTTATTGCTAAACTTGCCGCAAGATGTGATTACCTGAAATGCCTTGTTACAATGGCTAAGTTAATTAACATTTACTGAAACTTCTTTTCAGGCAATCTCATGTGAAATCATGATTGATTTTAACATCAAAACGTTGGATTCCAACAACCATCCGTTTTCGGTCGACGATGAGGTAAGAATTTGTAATTTTTATCTTATTTTAATAGGAACAGATGTTGTGAATTGTACAATATGGTTGTGGTTATTCCTGCTCAATTTTATCGATTCCGGTGCCGCACAGTGTACAGATGTTGTGTAGTTACATACGTATGTTTTCATTAGTAGGTGTATTACTGTGATTGACACTTTTTTATATACAAATATATGAGAATACAAGATATTTGTAAAATATTTCCATCAAAACAGATTTAGTTAGCTATTGATTTTTTCAATATTGCTTTAGCTTTAGTGATATTCCAGCAATTTCTCTTTATAAGTCTTCTTTATATGTCTTTAAATATTTGATGATTGTAGCATATTCTAAATTCTTGTTAATTACCAAAAATGCTTATAGGAAATTGTGCTATGTTACTTGTTGCATACTCAGAATTTACTTATTTGGTAATTATATCAGTTTGACATGATTTGGTGAATGCATTTTCAGTTGGGAGAGTAATGTTGTTTTTGCTGGAACTAATTATATTATTTTCAAATTGCGCCAATAACTAAATAGTTGAATCTTTGATGTGTTGTGCATTTTTGTTGTATTAACATCAGCAAATCAACAAT
This sequence comes from Bedellia somnulentella, assembly GCA_963576735.1. Lineage (NCBI taxonomy): Eukaryota > Metazoa > Arthropoda > Insecta > Lepidoptera > Bedelliidae > Bedellia > Bedellia somnulentella. Next base: position 16,338,499 of record OY755170.1, read on the forward strand.
GTCTTGGTAGCATGCTTGTCTATTTGACTACAAAATTCATAGTTGAAAATAGCTATTTCTACACTTAAAAAGCACTGCATATCTTTATCTAATTCTAGCAGACACACTTTTATAATTATGCATATGCTGCTGCACCAATCAATAAGACATAGCTTGTGAGAACTAAATACATCTTGCTCCTTTGCAAATATTAAGTCGAATAACAGATTTGGTGTTTTTTTGGGTTGGAAGATGGAATATACTCAGCTATATGAAATTGTTCTAAACAAAAATTATGTTAAACATACTGGCTCAAGTGTAATTGCATTAGCTGTGTAGTGTCTGCATAGAATAGCACTATCCCATTTCTTCCGGTGGGTGTACATAAGAGGCGATTAACGGTATTGGGGCTTATAAGGGATTTTTGGGCGATGCGGTTGGAGACCCATCACCGACAACCTTTATTTTACCATCTTTTCCCCATGCAACATCCATAAGTGGCTGAGGAATTTCTGATTCCATAGCTCTGGCTACCCATTTTAAGAGATTTATAGCCGTGAGTATATGTATGTATACTGGCTCAAAATCACTGCCTTACATTACTATATATTGCTACATTATATATTGATGGAATAGACAATGTCTAGTCTTGTTACTTACATACTATGAATAGACTATTGAATTTTTTTTCTATAGCAGATTTAGTTGCCCTACATAGGTGGGCTCGGACAATATTTTCTCCGAGTTAACAATACTATTTTTTGTATATTATTATTAACTAACAAAATTATGTTAGGCGTGTAAACTAGCATTATTAAACCTTAAAATATGTGTCTTATAAAGGTGGATGCATTTGAGAAAATATTTTGTTAGCCATCTTTGTTGCATTCTAAGTAATTAAAGTAATTTGACCTTCCCAGGACAACAGGTTACGGCACATGCGCACATTAAATCTTGCGCATTTTGCAAGGAATCAGAGCTTTTCTATTAATATCTAGCTATACCCAGGTTTCCCCCCCAAACCCTTCAGCATGCACGCGCTTTATCCTAAGTGGGTGAACAGCTCGGCTACTAAATGTGGCGTGACATTAAATTAGTCTTTATAAAATATGTAAATTCTAATCTCTGACTTTCTTCCCTTGTCTTTCATATCGTTTCCCTAGGGGTAACTTAGTACCTCTTAAAACCTGTTTCAATCTGATTTAACTTAACTTAAACTTAATAACATGTTGTTAAAAGTGCGGAAGAAAGAGAAATGTAAATAATTTTTGAGCATTACTATACTCACGGGTTTCGTAAGTCTGGACCTCTTAGTCGCCATATACGCCTTATGTTTTGTCAGAATCTTTGATTCAAATATTATCAATTAGTCACATAAATACATAGACACCTACATTTCTATTAGCATAAAAGACTTTTAGTCACGTTCAGGAGTACGCACGCACAGTTAAACTCGGTAAAATAAATAAAGAAACATTGGTGATTTTCTATTTTCCATTCGTGGCAACCCGGGCGTGCTGAGTCTATCAAAGTAGGTGGTGCTCTATCTTTAGACTTTAATATTGATTGATTCTTAGTTTGTTTTCGATACTTTTTGAGTTAGAATTGGTGTATATCACGATGCATCTGAAGCAACAAAATGACGAAAAAGTCCAAAAATATTAGTTTGCGTATTAGCTATTAAGTCCGGAGGCGATGCGATCCGCCGGGAACTTTTAAGTGCAAGCGCGACGATTATAAAAGATTAAGGGCCTCCCTCGAAAATTTCACTGATTTTGGTAGTTTTCAAACTCAATAAAACCTGCTCAATGAAACAATCACACTCTAAATAAAATATATGTTCAAGTTCAATATCTTTTCTTTAATAATGACGGTTCTCATTCGTTTTCAATAATAATCGACTAAGAAAAAAAATAATTTGTGGGGGGCTTTTTTATCGTAAAGTCTGATATTGCTGTCAGAATACTGCATAAATGTTATCGATTACGTAATATTTGCGTAGACAACTGAGTAGTCTATCATCTGTATGAATAATTTTTAGTCTTTTCATCCTAATTATGGAGTTATAAAGCAAAAACCCTAAATTTCAATGTCAATCTGGAGCGGGTCCCTGTGCGGAGAACGGGGCGGCAGATGGCTGTTAGCCTTCATGCGCAGAGCTTGTGTCGAATTTTTCTGTAATAGAGCTGCTTGCCGCTTCCCGCGCTTTTTAGATAATTTATTTTGGTTGTGCGCAACATAGTCGCTTGTTTTGCTTTACATTATAAGTTTGATAACAATCGTAATATTATCGTTAATTTCACCCTGTTTCGATAGTACGAAATGGTCCAACGCATTAGGGGCCATGCGCTGTTGGTGTGGGCGTGAGTTCAAATCTTCTATTCGGGACATGCTTTTTGTTTATTTCTTTCCTCGTAAAATTATTTTGTTTCGGTTATGATGATAAATGCATGATTAAAAATACTGCGCATAATTCTGTTTTGTGAATACGCTCGTTTTATCCTAATGTTCTGTAAATCCAGCTGAAACAATTATTATCTTTTTGCTTTAAATTTATGTGATGTTTTTACATATCTTTTTAGTAAGATTAAAAATATTGTTTACCTTATAATAACGTCGGAAAATTAAATAAAGGAAACAAACATGTGCAGAAAATCGAAAATTTCCAATTAAACAAAACAATTTTGAACAACATACATACTCACGGCTATAAATCCCTAAAAGGGAAAAATATTAAAAAAAGGTTTGCTAAACAGAGGGCTCAGATAATGAATGCAAAATTGTAAGTACCAATTTTTCTACCAATAAAACACTTTAGGCATATTTTATAATATTGCACGGAACATAGTCGAAAAGTTTTGCCATATATTATATTGTTCGTTCGCAATCCTAATATAATCGTCAATTTCGACTCTTAGCTCTAAGATCGAAGTAGTGTAACGCGTTGAACGTTTCACGCTCAGTGATGAAGGTACAGAGTTCGATCCTCAACCTTGCGACAGTATTTTAGTTTGTTTTTTATTCGTAAAATAAGTATTCTTTTATTTTCTCCTTCGGATCACGATGAATGCATTATTAAAAATACCTGCTGCTGTTTATTCTGTTTTGTAAATATGCTTGTTACGTTTTACCCTATAGCTATGTTCCGTGAATAATCTTACCTTCTAACTTTTCTATCAAATCTGGGTGTCTTTTTTTATTTATATGATGTGTATTACACTTCTCCACTTTAGTCATATTTCTACTTTTTAAGAAAGAATATATAATTATCTTAATATATGTATTCGAACCGTTCTTCGATCAATTATTTTGATCCATTGTATTTCATTCATGTGCTATTAATTCTGATTTAGGCTCCAAAAAACGTATTGCTTTACAAGGGGATGAGAAATATGCAATAAATCAGGAACCTCAATCATCTCGCCAAGTTCAATTAACAGAGTAAGTAAAATAGACCAGGAGCTGATATTTATAAATTTTTAGTCTTTCATTGAACTTTGTATTTTGTAATAAATTGTGAAAAAGTTATCATACCCAATTGAGCCTATACTTATATATTATGAATTAATTTCAGTTCAACTGAGATGATGGAAGAAAGTGTATTTTCGTCCCACAATACCGACAGGGAGAAATCATTGGAGAACACGGCTACTGTATCTAATGCACCTGAACTAGGCTCATCAACTGTGATAATAGTGCTCTTAAACGCACCTTTACTTTTGTATTTAAAAAAAACGTAAAAGTATATTAATTTAAAGATTAACAGCACCATCACCATGCCATGCTTTTTCAACACAGTAAAACGAACGATGCATGTGCTCAAATATATTAAAGATTAGCACTGATATTAACAGACTGTTAATTTAACAATAAATAACCCTTTTAAGTCCGGTATATTCCGAACTTCTGTCTCTTTTAATATTTAAGTTATTTAGTCGCGGTGGATAAGTTATTTAATATAGCTATCTTGCACAATTTGGCGTAAAAACTATTTTATATGAGTTGAAGTATATTTTCAGCCGTAAAATTTCGGGAAATGTGAATTTAGATAATCAAGAAAACTTTTGAACAAACCTCTAATTAATTAAATGAACAAGTACAAAAGACGCACATTTATAGCCTCCTTCAAACAAGAAACTACAAACAGGTATTCATGAATCTGTGCCTACAAATACCTAGTTATAACTTAGTTTTTAATATTGAAAAGAACCTTAAGAATTGCCTTTTGCTTTCTGAACCATCTCAATAAAATGATAATTTTTATGAAAATTATTTGGGTTTTATAATTTACTTATGTTGAATCAGTAGTAAGTAAGTATTCATGAAAAAAATGCCTACTCCTGTTCTATAATTTGAGTTTTTGTTCAAGTGTGGATTTTTGACGTCGAGATATTATTATTATATAATTACACGTTACTTCATTTCTACTGCCATCCACGTACACTTTGTTGTGTCGGTTAAGAATAACATAAACCCCTTTTACTATGTCACGTGAAACGTATCATCACGACACCAACATTCTTTTCGACATGTTCCCCTGCTATATTCCAAAGGTATCAAGAAATAAGTTTTGTGGAAATAAAGTTATTGTACTGTTGAAGTATTTGTTTTATTTTTATAACAATATTCACTTAGCGAAACATAATTAACACATATATCAATACGCCGCGCCGATCGTACAACGTAGTACGAGACTGTTTTGGTAGATGGCGCTATATCTACATCTATATCGCTATAATCTATAGTTATCATAGTTGCTAATAGATGGCTTGTTTTACGAGTTCTATTAAAGGTGAGGAAACGGCAGGGGGAAGCCCAAATGCCGTTTCAAGGTTCTCACTTTTTCGTGGGACGCCCTTAATGACATCGTCCAACATCTCAGCTGATATTGCATGTACTATCGTATCGAGTAAATTTGTGCTGTAGCATATACGTCGTGATATACACGTTACTCGAAATCATACTCTACACGGTTTTTATCTACGAATAAGTTGAAATGATGTTTGTCATAATCGCTGGTCGGTCAAGCGCCACTAGCAGCTATAATTTGGTGTTGAACATAAACATGAGTTATTCATCTTGCGGTGTTCACGTATCAGATATTCAGTCAATTTCACAACGTTTTGTCTACAGACCTTGAATAATTTAAAATACTTAAACATACATATACGCACGCAATTATTTCCTACTAGCAGCCCGTCCCGGCTTCGCTCGGGCATGAATTATCATTAACATTTTGTTTTTTATTTTATTACATGTATTATTATTTTAATATATTCTTTTTAAGTTTTAAGCTATGTTATATTTTTTTCTGTGTAGTGTTGGCTTAGAATAGCACTACCCCATTTCTTCCGGTGGGTGTACGTAAGAGGCGACTAACGGTTTTGGGGCTTTTGGGGGATTTTTGGGCGATGCGGTTGGTGACCCATCACCAACAACCTTTATTTCACCATCTTTTCCCCACACAACTTCCAAAAGTACATACATACATATACTCACGGCTATGAATCCCTAGAAGGGGTAGCCAGAGCTAAGGAATTAGAAATTCCTCAGCCACTTTTGGAAGTTGTGTGGGGAAAAGATGGTAAAATAAAGGTTGTTGGTGATGGGTCTCCAACCGCATCGCCCAAAATCCCTTAAAAGCCCCAATACCGTTAGTCGCCTCTTACGTACACCCACCGGAAGAAATGGGGTAGTGCTATTCTAAGGCTGAGGAATTTCTGATTCCTTAGCTCTGGCTACCCCTTCTAGGGATTTATAGCCGTGAGTATATGTATGTATGTATGTTATATTTTTTTGTATTTATATTTAGATATATTTTTTTAATTTTCATAATGAGTAATTACATCAAAAGCCATTCAATTTATAGAGTTAGAGCTTCCCTGTAAACAATATTTGACGTTGTTGTATTTTGGGGCAGCAAAATAAATTGATGTTCAGGAGCTCCCACCCGCGACAGGCCAACGTACAGTTGACCGTGAGTAAAACAATTTCTTTCGCAGGTCAATCCCTACTAATTTGAAGGTTTGGCCTTGGAACTTATTAATTGTTAAAGCAAAAGATGTTTTAACCGGAAATTGTAGCCGTTTAAATGGAATTGGCAGATCAGTTGGGATCATCGGTATCCTCGGTATATGAGCTAATTGACCGGCTGCTGGGCCAGTGATAATAGTCGCTACAATTAAATTTTGCTTTAACTCTTTGATAAGCAGCCTCCCGTACCCCTTCGTGACGCCTGCAACAACTTACTATGCATAGCTAATCGAGCGGAGTTTTATCTATTTTTTTAATTCGAGATAACTTTCGAATGGAATGTTCGAATTGAATAATTCAAAAAGTAATATAAGGGTATTGAAGTAGTCTGAAATAATATATACGTTTTTTATAAGGATTAGATAGGTACAAATAAAGAGCCTTTTCTAAAGCAGGATTTTAATTTAATTTTTAAATAATTTTATATAATGACGCTTGTTGTGAGATAACTATAATAGTTAGAGACATGCTGTCGGGGCATTTTTTTTAGATAATGATGTGTTCTATAAAATTGTAATACATAATTTTATTCTATTGTCAATAGTTTTCGCAGCGCACGCGATGTAAGCATTTTTTTTGGCATTTCTTTAACACCTTGGGTTACATTTTTGAAGTTTACGTAAGGATCCCTAATTTTTTTGAAAATAAAATATAGCCTATGTCACTCGGGAATAGTGTAGCATTAAAACAGTGAAAGAATTTTTCAAATCCGTCCAGTAGTTTTGGAGCCTATTCAATTCAAACAAACAAACAAACAAAAAATCAAACCTTTCCTCTTTATAATATTAGTATAGATTTGGATAGGCATCCGCTTTCGATCGCCACTTTGTACGATGCTGGCAAATCTCTCTAGCTTCGTTTACATCCGTCAATCTTTTCATACTCTACCGATTCACCCTGTACACCTGCTGCTACATTCTCTTTCGTGTTTTGGGATACTTCCTTTTCTTTCCGTATATATTTCCAGAACAGCTTTGGTGATTCCGGTAAATATCAGAGAGCTTCCGTTCACCCCATTAATACAGATCGCGCTTTATCTTCTCTATTTTCTTAATAACTTCATTCTTAGCGCTCGTATATTCACCGCTACTTCTTCGTACTACATCATCAGGTACTCTCGCATACATTCGTTGACAGCTCTGACCGCTAGTAAACCCAACTAAGCTTTCTTCTTATTTTCAACCGCCTCTGTGACATCTTTATCCTACAATCTTGTTGTCATACAAATTCTTAACGAATTCATCAAATATTTCCATTTTCTTGGAATTTCTCCATATTTATTCCCGCAAATCCAAACTAGCTCCAATTTTGCCTTAATCCACAGGAGCCTCGGACTCACACATTCGTTATCTTTTATACTCTTAATCCTTAAAATATTTAGCTTAAACTGTATATTTGCTAATTGTTTTGCGATTGTATTTAATGTTTGTATTATGCAGTTTATATTGGTTGTGGAGCGTCGATTTTGAATAGCATTAACCTCATTTCGTCCACTGAGTGTCTTACGCCCGATTTCTGAATTGAGTATTCCAGCTGAGAACAACTTAGTATCGTTCTGTCGCTATGAAATCTTAACAACTGAATGAGTCAAAACGATACTTGAATCAGCAGTCTTGTTCTCAGCTTGAATACTCAATTCAGATATCGGGCGTTAATAGACAATTTAGGGTATTGGGGCTATTAAAGAACTGTTTGTTGGTGATGTGGCTGGAAGACCATCACCAATAATCACTTTAACAAAAAAGCTTACTGAACTTCCCAAATTGGTATTAGTATTTATTCCTTAGCTCCTGCTGCCTCCGTTTAGTATTTGTTACCGTATGTATACCAGAAAGGGGAGCATTAATAGTATAATATTGTCAACGAATATATTTTAAATGGCATTCCTTAATTTCGTCATAATATTTTGGGAATTCAGGTGAAACTATATTTTTTATATTGTTTGTATTTTGTTATAATGTGCCCTTAGGCAATGAATAAATAGTATCTTGCTTTTTCTTTCTCTTTCAATTTAGTCATTAATATTTGTGTTGCATCAACCGATATAAATTTAACTTCTTAAATACATTTATTTAATTAAGTAATTAATTAGTTGTATTTGTATCATTGGAACACTCTTGTTTTAATTTTGTATGTTAAATATATTAAAAAAAAAATAAAAAAAAAATTAAGTACCTTTCTTTGTGAATGTATATTATTTTGCGATATTTTTATAGCTTCAGCGAACGCTGTAAATAATCCAAACCGATCTGCGAATATTGGGTTTTTGTTCGACATATATATCAATACTCAGATTTTTAATTCCGTGGAATTCTGACAGTGCGTAAGTGTTGCAACAGGACCTGTCTACCTGGTAGATTCAGATGTTTAAACTTGAATTAAAATAGTAAAACGTGCCTGGCCAAAATGGATTATAACCTCTAGCATGTCAATATAGTTTATTCACATATTCCTGTAGCAGCACTAATAGAGCACTGAGCAAAATTATTTGTTACATTGAGTTAGTTTTTAACATTTAAGTTTGTTATAAATATAAGAGTTATTGCAAAACTTGCCGCAAGTTGTGATTACCTGAAATGCCGTGTTACAATGGCTAAGTTAATTAACATTTAAATTCTTTATTATTAATAAAAATTCTTCAGCCTCTTTTGGAAGTTGCGTGGGGAAAAGATGGTAAAATAAAGGTTGTTGGTGATAGGTATCCTACCGCATCGCCCAAAAATCCCTTAAAAAGCCCCAATACCGTTAGTCGCCTCTTACGTACACCCACCGGAAGAAATGGGGTAGTGCTATTCTAAGCCGACACTACACAGCAAAAGATTATTACTAATAATCCTATTAATATTATCAATGTGAAAGTTTAGATGGTTGGTTGGTTGTGTGTTTGAGGTAAAAAGGCTTCTCAATTACACAATGTATATGAATAAAATTTAGCAGAATGCTAGATAATGACCCAAATTGTAACATAGGATACTTTTTATTTCGGAAAAAAATTACCAATAAAATATTCACGCCTGATTGAACTCAGAGCAGCGGAAGAAACGCCTAAAGTTTGGCATAAGCAAATTTACAGTACGAATTCTGTCTGGTCAGCAAATTTGATATAAAAACACTTTTTGTCTTCATTAACAGATATTGTGAGTCGGTTTGAAACATTACAATGTATGTAATATTCACTCAAAAAGTTACTCTTACAAAACGCTAAAGCCTCAAGCTAAGGTCATCAATTTAAGTATATTTATTTTACCGACTTTAATAATTTCTGTATTTTTATGGGTGCCGCGAGCTCTAGCCAATATGGCCAAGCTTTACAGCCAAAGCCCTTAGCAATGTACAAACATTACTCTTTATTGAAACCGTTCTAACTTTTATGGCAAAGCTTCTAGTAAAGAACGTGACTTATTACGGTATCTTACATTTAAGCCAAAGTTACAGACAAATATTACATCTATAACAGCAGCTTTCATCATAAAATATACCAGCTGAAACTGAGCGCTAAGTGTCATTTGTTGACAGTAATTAATGTATTCATGCTTTTTAATGTTTTGTTTACATTAAATTTTTCTTTATTGAATGATATGTAGATAAAAAGATAGGTCATCTTCTTAAAGTTATATTGAAAATCAGCACTCGCGTTAAAAAATATTATTTTATAATAAGTTTATCATAGATTGAGTCCTTCAATCGAGCTACTTTTCTTATCGAGTATACTTTTTGTTACAATGGTAAATCTTACTTAATACCATTTTAAAACTGCTCAATGAATTAGTGCGCTCAACCTCAAGGCAACTTGGTTGTTCCAGAATGAAAACACTATTTTTGACAACTGTCGTTTTGTAAATAGATAAGTTTCGTGGGCTGTATGCCCGAAAAATCATCACCTATCACAAGCAAGAGTTCGGTTTTACCGATAGATGCGCCACATCAATCGTATTAACATACATTTAAACACTAAAAATAAATTTCTAATGATCGAGTTTGAGGCTATGATGCCATACACCAAGACTTATCCCTCGATGCTAAAACGATAATATCTTTATAATTGTTTTGCAGCTGACCGTACAACAACTCAAAGAAAAAGTCCAGGAACAGATGGGGATACCCCCTCATATGCAGAGACTAATATTTTGCGGAAGAGTACTTCAAGATGAAAAAAAACTTTCGACGTATGGTAAGAAAATATGTATATGTATTATATAACAATTAACTTCTTACATCAAAATAAGAAATAAATGTTCTATTAAAAAAAGGGTCTAATATTTTGTAATATAGATGTGATGTTTATTTCAACTCTAAAATTTATAAAACCTTTTTTGGTTCGAAACTAGACAGTAGTAGTATAAGATCCGGCTTCAAAATTGGTACATGTATAATGTACATAATAAAATCTAATTTGTAAATTCTTTTACAAGTAAAGGAATTCATTTTTCAAAATTGTCTGCAAATACTATCACAAAAATATTTTTAGTAGAAACGTTTCGTTCATATCTAATAAAAATAAAACCTATTCCACGGTATGATCTCGTATAAAGTGAGTCAGATTATGTAATTTTAAGTATTGTCTGTTTGCAGATGTACACGGCAAAGTAATCCACCTCGTAGAACGAGCCCCACCCAGTCCCGGCTCCAGGAATGTTCTTCCACCATCTTCCTCTCAAAGTAATGCGACCACTTCGGGTGGTAGCGGCGGAGATCCCATCAATGCGCCGCCACCGCTCAGAAGAATGCTTGTAAGTATATGATTGTTAATATTTTTGTATTTTTAGATGTTTTATTGCCAACTCCTTTAGTGGAATAATATGAGTCTCTATAGAGAGACCCGTATTTTGATTAAGAAATGCGCTAAATTTTAAAGCTGTTTAGGGTGTTGTATTATTTACATAGTATAATAAATTACTAATTATGTTCTAAAGATTTCGCTTTCAGCCTATTGTAGGGTCAACTTCAGGGAGTGTGGAGGTTTTGAAATAAAAACCCAAAATAGCGGTACACTTCGTATAATTTCATCTTTCACAATCACTTGCCGATACAACGGACTACTGACAATTGCCCACGCAATAACAGAGATCGTATATTTATACCTTACCTAACCTCAATTCAACTGACAGTCTTATTAATAATACTTTACTCAAATTTACATAATCATTATTATAACTCATTTATAAATAAATAATAACATTTTAGAAATGAGTAGTTACTAAAATTATGGATTTAATTACAATCATTATTTTAATCAGCGTGAGCTGTTTTGAAGTAAAGTCAAACAAGTATCTCATTATTCATACACGATACCACTAATACTTATTAAATAGGTAAATAATATGATTACACAATAAAACTATACAGTTTATCAATTATAAATAGTATAAATTATACAGTATAATAGCCAATCATAGCACACTCATTATTATAAGCTTACACTATGCACTTCTTTACTGCTTTGCTGAAACTGTAAAGTTTCGGCTTAAAATAGCAATTACACATGTCTCTCCGTGGGATTAGCAATTATGGACTGATTTAGCTAGATAGTCATTGCATTCTTTGTTTTAAATCGCCAATACAATTCCAATATTTTCAATTCTTATCTCTGGATACATCTTTTTGGGATTTGTATGCGCGAGTATAGGTTGTAGATCGCTACAAATACAAATGCAGTCTTTTATATTTCACTCCAGTGTCAATGAAATCCTTATTACAGATATACTAAAATATAATTGAAAAGCAAACTCATTACACAAAATCAAAAATATAAATTTAGAAATCTGAAGCTAGTTTTTTATACAAAATACTTCTTTAACATTTCACTCAAAGTGCTTCAGAGTTTATTATTCCAAAGTTGTTATGCTACTTTATATAGACCTAGTTTCCGGTGATACGTCAGAGTGGTTTTATAACTGGTATGGTATCATTCGTCACTTTGAGTAAATAATAACTTTCATATGCTGTACTTAACTTACATAATAAATGTGTCTAACACATTGCTTACAAAATGTTCTTTTAAATGAATTGAACTCAGTCATGTGTGTAAACGGGACTCGATTCTTTTTCCGAAATACTCTCCAAAGTGTTAAGTTACAAGTTTCGTAGAGTCTTAGAACTTCAACCCGAGTTTTTTTAACTACGGGGTAGGTCTATTTCAACCGCAAACAAGCATTAATAACACAACTATTTTCGCAGGCCATGTCCGGAGCGGCAGGCACAAGCATCGACGATCAAGATGCTATAAACCTGGCGCCCACCTATGCGCGCCTTGAATTGATCCGTCGTATGATTTGTGACATCAAAGCTAATATTGCTCATTTGACGGCGCATTTCATCGGCGAGGTGAGTCAAAAGCTTCATTACTTTTAATATGATGAAAGATAGAAAATCCAGTATTGTTTTGTTGGGACTGACATATAGTATTAACTATTTGCTGTATCATATTAGACAAAAAATTATAAGATTAAAATTATAAGTTTTAATCTCTCGGCTATAATATTAAACTGTGTTCATAGGATAATAACGAGGCGAGCTCTAGTCGTACAGACTCAGCTCCTCAGCCAATGGAGACAGATAACAATACGGAGGCTACGGCTGTTAATACGGGTACTCCTCCTGTTAATGAGGAGACTACTCCTGTTAATAGGCAGACTAGTTCTAATGACATGGACACTGCCACCGTTGTCGCGGACCCTCCCGCTGTTAGCATGGACATTACCGCTGTCGACACAGAAACCATTCCTGAAGTAAACATCGATGCCAATGTAGAGAGTGATGCACCACAATCTCAGGCAGAGGTAACGAAATAATTATGATTTTCTCTAAACAAAATTATTTTCATATCGTAATTTATGTTATCGTCGATATGTTAGTTACCTTATTAAAGCCTTACCATATTAATATAATCCGCTGTAGTTCATCACTTCATTGTAGTGCGCGTACTTCCAAACTACAATTACAATCAGCCTAGCGCAAGCAGGAACTTTGAACACGTTTGTTCGAATTCAGTGGATAATTCATGACTGACTTATATCTATTTCAGACAGTTATGACAGTTTCTGCATCTCTTTTTGTATTTAATTTGTTTTGATTATACACATTATGCCGAAGATCATAAGTATTTCATAAAATTTTTCATTGGTCGTGTCTTTGTCTTTGTTTGTTATTTCATCATTATATATCATTTTGTTAACAGCCGAATCTCCTTGCATTTAGTAAATTTTGTCACAATTGTGGAAAGTGGATGAAGTGGTAGGGCTCTTCGTCAAGATGGTTAATTTAGAAGGTATGTAAGTAGTCAGCCATACGCTGGAATACCCTTTTTTTTCGATAGGCTACCTTAGGCCGCGCGCGGTAAGAGCCTACCATGGGGTATCCTAGACAGTAGCCGTCTACCTAGGCAGGTTGTGCTGACTAAAGAAGAAAGTATCTATAATTATAATTAATAGATAAAATCAATGAACGAAGCTATACGAATCTATGCCTTGCTATACTTTTAATAATAATAACTAATTTATACCTTTAATATTCCTTGAGAACCGATGACTAGAGAAGTATCTACCTACATTTTGTACGTAGATGTGTATTATGAGTCTTATTACACACAAGCGAAGCCGGGTTTTCATCTAGTTATATCATAATTTTGACTTGATTTAGGATACAAAATCAGTTTTTTCTAGATGTATTGGTTTTGCTGATTAGACAGTGACAGCATTACGTTATATACACATGAGGTTTTATGCACAACGAAGTCTAATTTTTAGTGTTTGTTAACAAGTTGTGATTGGGAGATAGTACAAAAAACAAAAACCATTATATACCAAATTTAAAAATAAAAAAACAATAAATAATGAACGTAAAATCACAAAACTAACGAAAAAATTACAAGTAACGATACATTTTTCGCGAAACTATTGCGATCCTGTATCCCGAAAATTGCGATCTGATTTGCTTATTCAGAGATATGCAGAAAGTTTGCTAATGAAATACCTTTTCCTTAACCTTTAGAGTCTTATTTAGTAAGGTCTCAGTCATCTGTAGAGCTACAATTATTTTCTATATTTTGGTATCTAAAATCCAGAATAGAGTATCCATGGTAAGTTTGTTTCAAAAAAGGATCTTTATTTACATCTTAGAGATACTGAAACAGGAAAGGAGATACTCATACTGTTTCAGGTTGAATTAATACATATTATATATACTAAGATTACTACCTTTTCATTAAACTTTATAAGTTTCACAGTACATGCACAGTGATAGTTTCAAAGTAAGTGTATAAGCTAAAGACATGTTCCCCTGTTTCTGCATGTAGAGTAGTATCCTGTACCGATACACACCGGTCGACACCGACAAGTTGGCACTTTGTGTGTTTACCCTAATGTGATTCTTGTACTCTAATCGCTGCTTATCCTCTCTCCCCTTTAAATGGACGCCAAAAAATTATAATTCAAAAATTTCCTTTTTTGCCGTTAAGGTCCCAAAAGTATCTGAAATTGGCAATTATAATGTCGTAGATTATATTTAAGTGTACTAGGACATTAACGAATTGTTATAAGAATATATAAAACTATAGCTATTTGCTATAGCCACCTTTTTAATTTACCGTAGATGACTGACATTTTCACAAATAAATAATACATCGGAAACACCAATATCAAACCTTATTTCGCGAAAATATGACTAATCAGCAGTATAAACGGTAACGTAAAACACACGTCAATAGGGTCTCTGAGTAATATAGCGATAAAATAATAAATAATAATACCTTTATCCCGGGAAGAATTTATCTTACTTAGTAATATTATCAAATGTTCTTTTTCCGGTACTTTTTGTGTATTAAGCTATTATAACCAGTATAACATATCATAGGAAAATAATGAAGCGAAGTCTAGTCGCAAATATCAAGATCATCAGCCAATGGAGACTGAAAACCATGAGGAGAAAATCCCTGTTGATACAAAATCGGAGGCTGCTGCCGTTCATATGGAGCCTACAACTGCCAATAAGGCGACTACATCTGTAAATAAGGAGACTTATGGTTTCAATACGGAGTCTGCAACTGTTAATACGGAGACCACAAATGAAGCGATAACTAAAGCTGATAATACGGAAATTAGAACTGTTGATTCGGAGACAACAGATGACAACATAAAAACTACACCTGATAATACGAAGGCTGCAGCAGTTGATAAGGAAACAACAACTGACGATACAGAGACTACAGCTGAAATTACAGAGACTAGAGCCGTTAATTCGGAGATTTCAGCTGATAATACGAAGACAATGGATGTAAATACAGAGAGTACGACTGTCAATAAAGAGTCTGTAGCCATTGACAAGGCGTCTACCGCTATTAATACGGAGACTGCAACTGTTAATAAGGAGACAACGGCTGATAATGCGGAAAAAACAGCTACAATGGAGACTACAGTTATGAATACTGAAACTACACGTGTCAATGCAGAAGCTACAGCTGTCAATACAGAGACTACCGCTGTCAATGAGGAGACTTCAGCTAGCAATACCGACCCTGCCGCTTTGATTGAAACCAATACTACCGCAGTCAATGCCGGAGCCACGAGTGTCAGTAAAGATACTAATCCTGTAAATACGGTGAAAACCGCTGGTGACAAGAATAGTACCACGGCTAATTCTGAGACTTCAGCTAAAAAAACAGAAACTACCGCCGAAAATACTCCAAATACTGTTATGATATCAACAACTGCTCTTAGAACGGAGACTACCGTTGTTAATATGGAGATTACTACTGTTAATGTGGAAACTACCACTATTAATGTGGAAAGGAGTATCAATGCCACACCCACCCCTGGTTCAAACCCTGCAAGCAATAGACGGATTGTTACACGACAAACTCAGACACGGGTAAGAAAACTTTATAACTTTTCTCCAAAAAACATTTTAATTATTTGGTGTATATTATAGTGCTTATTGTAGTTTATTGCTATTTGGTTTATTTTTTATGTATGAATATGTTAGTTTTATAATATGATTATTATGTTTTGTTTTGTGAATCGATGTTAGTAAATAAATGTTTTTCTTTCTATCTTACTCTTTTTTTTTCTATCGGTTAGCAACCTTATTGAATAATTGTTGCATTGAATGTTATCGCATGATTGATGTGCTTTATCGTTTTACATTTTGTATATGCTGCGTAGGTATACTCTGTGATAGATAAGGTGCTAATGTTTCTGAATATATATAATTATGTTTTATTTGAATTTTATGTACTTAGTGGGACTGGTTTCCACCTGCAATGGAGAAGATGAGATTGTGACAATTCACCTCTTGTGAGCTATGAGGAATCGGGTATGCATAGTTTACAAAAGTGATGCTGATTAAGACAATCTTAGTCAAAGCATACTCGTGCATTACATTGAGACATGCTATTTTTTAGGTAGTAATAGGTAAAATCCAACAATGTAGCGTTTAACAATGAATTTGTTGTTTTGAAAGGAATTTTTCGCGTAAAACAGAGGTGTATTGGATGCTATTCATAATTCATACTCGCTCCATTTACGCAAATACATGGTACAATAGGATCACCGGTATCAGATCTGCTATTGGTAATAAGTCCCCCATTTCTATTTTAGCTCACAGTCATACTTATCATCTCCGTAATCTCCATATCGCAAAGTGGACCGCGAGAATGACAGGACTGTTTGACATCAACCTTACCGCATTTTCTTAAGATCTGTTATTCATTGCAAGTCAGTGAAACAGTGCTTACCATATAAAAAGCACTATTTGGCCGGGCCATTTTTCGTGCTTTGTTGGTGTATCTTTGGTATAAATGATCGAAGAGTGCGGTGTACTTAATTACTGTCTCTTCTTCTATTAAATTTCTTCTACTTCAAATGACCTATAGAGTCTCGCCTGAATGCACACCAAAATATAATGATTGTGCAATTTAGTTTCTAGAGTTAAATTCTATTGACAATTAAAAAACACGTCTTCCTCGCACATCTCTGGTGGATTTGAACCCTTTTTTGAACTAATATTTTGGTGTTGCAATAAATATCACGACGTTAATTCAGTAAATGTAGCCAAATTCAGTAATTACTAAGTTTGGAGTAAAATTAATAGCTTATTTTTTTACTACTCGCCTAACAAAATGCTAAAGTATCATGAAATCCTACTCAACGCTATTTAAGCATGTAGGTAAATTAAATGATCAGTCATACCTGTTTTTGAGCACTGATAACGCGTACACCCTAAGTCGATCGCATGCGTAACTTACTGTACTGTTGTACAGACGGGTTCTAATTTATAATCTCTTCGACGTCATGTAAAAAGTGTTACAAGAATAAAAGCTTTTTATTCATTTGGCGAAAAGTAAGCTAATTTTATCACACCATTTACTTTTAAAATGAAATAACCCAAAATAAGAAAACAAGTAACAATATCAAATAATAATTAGTTGATGTTACAAAAGATTTATAAAGTCTGGTAATGGAACTCTAAAGAAATCAATATTAAATATTCAGTAGTTTAAATAAATAAAGAGTAAACATTGTTTTTTAATTTTTACATTATTATTTTGCCGTATAGTTGCTGCATGTCTCTGTTGTTATGTTAATTAATAAATAGTTAATAATATACTACTGCAATAATTTTTAAACAGATATCAAAGTGGGCATATTGCATATTGGGGATATGTTGCAAAATTTATGAAAAGAACTCAAAACAATCCGCCCTTGTATATTTTACACTTAGAATCAACTTCAATAATAATAATATGACATTTTGGGTATTTTTTTAAATAAATGAGTATGTTAGCATTATATAAATATGCCACATATGCAATAAACACTTCTTTCCGCTGGTCAGAGGAATCTCATACCATAAAACGTTTAGTACGCATTAAGTAAGTAAAAATTTACTTCGCTTGCGGACGAATGCCGTAACTTAAATAACCACTTACCGATATTTCAGAACACTCCGTTCAATGCAGAGCAACCTGAGACTAGTGAGGCTTCTGACTCCAGAGCAACTATGGGCCGACGCAGGTGAGTTTTTCTATTAAACATACTGAGCACATCCAAGGGACATTAGACCATAACATTTTAACACAATGCATAAAAGTGATGTTTAAATCTTTCATTTCCGAAAATTCCATTACCTTTTGGTTTAAATAACTCAGCCATACTTTATTTATCTCAATTTGTGTGTTTTGACGTTAGAGTATGTTATTGTTATTTTTTTTCATTGTTTTATATTGTTTTTGCCTTAATTATCCGCGTCATCAATTAAACTCAAAAGACACGTAGATTATTAAAATTGTTTTGGTAGCATAAGCTCTACGGTGCGGTGAAACATGCTTACATACACATACTCTGCTAAAATCATACTTTTCCTTTTGGCTTGCCGTAGTCGGTATAAAAGCTTTTTGTTTCCATCTTCAACACTGCGTGAAAGTAGTAATGCAAAAAATGGATTCGCCAACAAAGCCCAATCATTATTGGAGCTAGTTGGCGGGCGGCCTCATATATTAGTTCGAGGGTTTGAATGGTCGCAAACAATAATCACTAAGTTGGTAAAAGTTGAGCTAAAGTTACACATTTCGTTTCGACAGTATAACTGTTTAACCTTTATTGACAATGGAAATTAACTCTCGTTGAAATTGCACTCACGTTTCTGTTCATGCTTAAAATCTACTTAATATTTTAATTAAACCAGACTTGTGTCACAACCACACTACAAAAAATATTTATTGTTTCAAGGGTTCTTTGTTCAACCTTTACAAAATATTTGTAGGATTTCTCTTCCAAATGTTTTGAAGTTACCTAGAAATCTTTGGAATTAGGAACAATATAAGTTGCTTTTTGTACAGGGCCAGAACCTTTAGAGCTCGTCATGTGCCTCGGCCACGTGATTTGGCAGAACTTCTCGAAGAACTGGATTCGCTTGATGAAGATTTCGTGCCGTTCCGAGAATATTATATTGAGCAACTAAATGGAGCTAACGACGCCCGGGTAAAGTATTAGGTTTATTTACACTACCCTTATGTATTTCGATGCGTGTTTATGGTACACGATCGAAAAATGATTCAGAGTGGTTAAACATGTCACAAGTTTGTTTGGCTTGTAATTACTCATTACACTGGGTATTTTCAAATTGATTTCTAGGTATGCTTTAGTCTCTCATTTTTTCAACAACAAGCGGTTGAAGAGTCGTACAGTCTGAATCTATACCTAGTGGAAGAAATCTCAGACAAAAATAATATTATCATGGATATTTCGATAATAATAGCAGATAATAGCAGCATAAATAAGAGTCAAAGGATGCGAAATATTTTTTTGGAATTATTTAGTACAAGCGTAATCTAATTAATATATAGTCAACATACCCAAGATCTTGTTTTATGTGTGGTTGCTGTGGGCACATAGAGAAATAAAAGTGGTAAAAGATATTGTGAGGTAATAGAACCAATGTGGATGGTGTTGTTACTACTTCTTGTAATTTATATTGTATCGGAGAAAAATGAATGTAAGGGAAGCAAAAACAGTATGTCTGTAACGTGTAAAGTTGCGATCGATAGTTTTTGCCTGCCGTAATGTAGCATAAAAATTCAAGAGGTTGGTCTGGATCGTCTAATCTAGTGATCGAGTCTGCCTACCTCGATCGAAACCGATAGCGTGCCTAAAGGTGTCAATTGTAGATAGAGTGGTCGAACTCATAAACATATATATAATATGAGTAAATTCCCCCAGCAAATGTCGGAAGCGGACCGCAACCGCGCGCACCGCACCGCCGACCTGGTGACAGACGTGATGCACAGCTTCGCGCATGCGTACCACGCGGTCAGCGATATCAAGCTGCAGATCGGCCAGCAGGGCCAGCGACTGTACTCGGAGCCGATCACGCCACGGCTCCCGTCTGCTATGCAGGTGATATATTCGCAGAGCAAAAAAAATATATTTTTCTGTGTAGTGAGTGACGATAAGAATCTAGAAGAGACGAAAATAAGCTCATTTGAATCTTTATATACGAGAGAACCGATGATTATTGTTCATTCGCTAATAAGACGTTTGTAAACTAAGTCTAAGTGTATCTGTCGCAGCCAACTGGATAAATCAGCTAGCTGACAAAGCAGCTAGCCGCTTAATTAAATGTCGGCTCCTAGTAAAGGGCTAAACTTCAGTCAGCTATTTAGTTGAAGACAACGTCCAACCACTTGGCTGAACGTTATATCGCCGTCTGGTTATCTAGGGTGACTATGAGGTTTTATGCAGCACGAAAATAAAACCAAGTAACTCTTAATAATAACTAGTAATAAATTATAAAAAAATATACAAAGAGTGCGCTACTAAAATATGGGCAGGTATTTAAATAGGCATCTAAAAATGAATTCGGATCAAACATTAATAAAATAAATAAAACTTTATTCAACACACAACACGGTACAGATTTGTAAGTAAATTATATTCATTTAATATAATATTAACAATTAAATGGCACAAAGCTTTGGCACATAGCTAAAAGTACTGGCATACCACACAACTTAAATTTGGCTCAATATTTTTTAAGTTCTCAATCGCAATACATGTAACTTCATCATTCAACATCATTTAAGATTCCAGTTTCATTCTGTATGATTTTTAAACCACTTTGCTCGTATTCAGAATATAGGCCAGGATTGGTTTCAACTTGATTAATAACAGAAACATGTGTTATAGTAGGCTAGGCCCTAGGAATAATACGCATTATGGGATCATTGGGGCTTTTCTTTTTAATATTAAATGCTCTTCATTCCCAATTACCATAACATAATACTTGTGCGTCCAATAACATTCCATTGTAGACTTTTTTTTGGTGTAATTCATGGTCACCCTAGCATTTTGTACATAATTTACAACCTCCAAATTGTCGCGAAAACTGCTATTATCAGCTAGGGCTGGTGTATTTATTAAAATTTCAATGATGAAATACTTTTTAAGCAGTTTTTCTATTTATTTTAACGAAAAAATAATGTAAAGTGAAACTTAATAAATTAACATAACATAACATAAACGTTCACGCCGTTTATCCCCGAAGGGGTTGGCAGAGGTACCAATACTCCTGAACTCACATGGCAAGCGCCATCTAGTTTCCAGAGAAGGTACCCACGTTTTGCTTAGACAGTGTACTCACGTGATAGGGGGCAGGCCTATCGCCGTTTTTGTACGAATACACTGTCACATGACTAAGTACAACTCAGCCATGTGGGTTTCCTCACGATGTTTTCCCTCACCGTTAGCAACCATGATAAATTAACCACACATATGACTTTAGAAAAGACAAATTGGTGTAGGCCCGTCCCAGGATTGGAACTCACGCCCTTCTGTTTTTCGGGCGGGTGTTCTACCCACTGGACTATCATGTCGCTTATTAATAAATTAAATTAATAAATTTAAATCACCTGCCTGACTTAACGTCAGTCCAAACCAACGGGCTAACTATTCAATCAGCCGGGTGATTGGACGTTCAGTGACGACAATTCATTTTACAAGCGGGCTAGCCTTTTAACTAGGAGCCGGCGTTTAATTAAGCAGCTAGCTGCTTAATAAGCTGGCTGATTTAACCAGTTGGCTGCGACATATCCAAACATAGATTAGTTTGCCTACTTTAATGTAATGAGTTATCGTTTGAATGGCGAGAAAAACCGAGTGAGGACAGATTTTGTGTAAATCTTCTATGTTTTTTTAATAACGGTTTTTACAAAACAATTTATTAGAAATGTAGCATAAGTGTTTTGCTTTTGTTCTTATCTTTAAATATTCAACTTTCGATTAAAAATGAAAGTGACATGTTTCCTGATGTTGGTCCAAATTGGTTGTAAAACTAGTATTTGGTTCTAAAAACTAAACTAAAACTAGTATACTTGTTTCAAGTATGAAGAAGCTTATGGAGCATGAGGAATGTAAAGGGTTAGGTTATTACTTGTTACCAATTTACTACCAAACCAAACGTTATGCCTCAAGCTATTTATAATATAAAGAGTTCTGACACTTTTATGATTATAGATTTCTCACCAAGTTGACTAGAATAGTATATGCTTTTGTAGGTATGATATCAATAATAAAGATGTTGAGATGCTACAAATATTGAATTTGAGCGACACAATAGATATTATAATAACACAATTAAAATAAATTATTAAAACTTCAGTTATTGTCACCACGTGAAAGTCTTGTACAATTTCCTTCTTAGTTTCTAGTATCTATAACTATTTGTGGTGTCTCTGATTAATATCACAAAACGTCAATGAATCCCCGAAACAGTTAAAAGAAAACATGGGCGATACGGCTCATGCCATATCTGTTTGGAAGGTTGGCTGTAAATTTGACTATATGAGTTATCTATAGGAGAGACTATAACGTTTATCGTAATAACAGCTGTACCCTTATTTTTGTACTATATATCATGTCATTTTTTTAAACATCGTAAACATGCCATGCATGAACATGATACGCGTTCACTACTGCCTTTTTAAAAATTATATTGTAAACTAGTCGTCAAGAGGATATACATAATAAGTAAATTTTACTAGAATATATGTGCGAAATACTAATCTCATAAAAATATTTAATCTACTAATTTTATTGCCCTCGCTTTCACTTGATCGTTAGACGTCTCAAAATCTAAAAATAAAATATAGTTGCAATGATTTACTAATAATATACGAGAGATGTTTGAAAAATTTCCGAAACAACACTAGAAAATATATATAACAGTTTCATTTAATAGATAGCGCGAAATCTCTTCTCTAATATGGTTATTGCGAATTGGTGTAAATACTGTATTCAGAAAAAGCCAGATATAAAAATTTGAGAACTGGCTGAAAAACAACTAAATCCCTAGTCAAATGATGAATTTATTGATATACAAGAACAGTTAGGGTTGCTCATATCCTTTTTAAAACACAAAACATTATCATCGCACAAATTTCGTCTCTCTGTTGTGTAAAAACTTCATTACGCAGAAAATTGTATAAGCTGTCGCGTTGGAATTAACGTTAACCTCTGATTCGAAATTGATATGTTAATATTTTTCAAGTTTGTCGTTTCGGCTAGTTATCACTCAACCCTCGTAATTTATAATTTGGGCCCTTACGGCCCAAATGTAGTTGTTGCATCGTTACTAAATTGTTTTTTGTAGCCCCTCACTAACGTGTTTCAATCGCTGCTGCGGCGACAGCTGAGCGCGAACCTTTTCCCAGTGCCAACGCAGCACACCGGCGTGGCGCAGCCAGGATCTTCGGCGCAGCGACCAGGGACGCACGCCCAAGCGGGTAGGAACACCACCCAACCGACTTTCAATGTTAACGTTCTACCTGATCCAATTACTTATCAAGTAGAAATAGAAACGAGAGTGCCCTTTGCGTTTGCTCTAGACCACTCGATGCTAAGCGGCCTCGCTGGCACAGGTCAGCAGCCGACCGGTGCCGCCGGCGCGCCCCAACCGGAGCGCTCGCAAATGGAAGGTCGGCCCGTACTCTCTGGTAAGATTGCTTCGACATTCTCTATAGGATAGGCCGGGATCAAGCTTTTACTAACAGGTTTTTTCTATAACACAGCTTTTGCATTGTATTCAAAATTTGGCTCAATTGTCCTCTGTAAGGAGCACATTATAATCAATAATTAACAAAATTTGCTTGCTCAAACAGATGACTCTTGGATAAGCCTTATTAGTATAACTAAATGTTGCTTTAATGTGCTAAGTATTGATGTTATTAATATTGATGTTAAATAGGTATTTAATTAAATTATGATAATCTCTTATTATAGCTGCGATTCTGTGTGCAAATATATTTTAAACCGATCATACTTTGTCAATATGGATCATTAAGATTTTATTTATGCTTTGAATGTTTTTATGTTCAGTATTCCTTGTTAAAGTTTAGTTGATTATTGAATGTATTTTTACGCATATCCTATTCTTTCATGATTAGAATTATATTCAAACAAAACCATTACTGTTATAATTCTCTTGTTTTTTGACTGTCAAATTTATGTCACTGCTTACGTGTGTAGGAGTGGAGTTTATATAGACTGCCGTACTAAAACAGTGCATTTTAAAAATACATTAAAATTGATTCTATTAATTTATGTTCTTGATTTTCATATTTATTTGTTGTAGATTAAAGTGCACAAATCGCTATCGTATATGAATATGTTTTTAGTGTTAATATAATAGTCGACTTGGGTTGGTTCTTTTCTCTGCCATATTATTGTTTTCTTCCTGATGCCGTATATTTTTGAGTTCAGTCTGAGTTTTTTAAAGCTAAGATGAGTATAAACGTAAGAGGATTGTGAAATGTTTACGTATAGTTGTCAGTCGGGTAAATCAATGTGATGCCTGACTGTTTTAACCTCCGTTTTTTGTAAATTTGTAAAGCATAGAATTATTTACTAACTTAACTATTTTGTCTGTTTACAAAAAAAATAAAGGCTTTTCATTTACAATTAAAAGATACATGCTGCAGTTCCCTAAAAATACAGCTACATAATCCTCTTACTATATTACTATCGATTATGTTGTTTCCAGCTCCTTTAGTACTGAAAATTCGTAAAACCTACAGCTTAATTTCGTAACACGAGAATGACTAAAGTTTTAACTAGAATGCTTGAATATTCATTTGCGAAAAAAACCTCGAAGATCTGGCAGAGGTCATTTTATCACCTGGTGTACGAAGTACACATTTTCTGCTGGCGCTGTGTTCTTATTTGATTAGTTGGAAGCATATCTCACATTTTCACAATTCACCTATATTACTCATTGCAATGTTGGATCCTAACGTTACCGTAACTATATTTTATAAATAAACCGCACAGATGACTTAAAATCTATTTTCATCAAAAACTCCTTCTCGGTGGTATCAAAATACTTAAATTTGTAAATGAACATTAATTAGAAAACCACAACCAGTAAAACCCGATTCAAAGTACAACCTTTCATTTACGGTTTTATGAATTTCGGTATTAAATGTCCTTTTCCGCTTAAAGCCAAGAGTTACTGTGCTTGTCAATGTCTTGGCACTCTCACATCTCTGTGAATACTCTGCTACAAATAACCTCATATTTGTATGAACGTTGTGATCTATTTGTTGTAACCATGTAGTTTGAATGAGGAATGATTGTTGCTTGAATATTTGTTAAGCATTTTGTTTAAGTTACTCTTACCTTTACTAGTATCTAGAACGATGATAACTTTTTAGACGCCGAGAATCTCTTGTTTCGTGGTATCGGTCAAGGACTAGAAGTTGTGATGCGGGTGGAAGAAGTGACTCCACCACAAGTGATTCCGACACAAGCGGACGGAGAAAATGCTGGTGCTCCTCCGAATGTTGCACCATCGGCCCCACCGGCCTCTGATGCCCCTCCGCCGGCAGCCGGTGCTACTCCAGATCAAGCTACCACTGAGCCTAATGCGAATGGAACAACTGCTTCTGCAACTAATGCTGCTGGTGCCAATGCTACTGGCCCAAGGATCAATGTCCAGACCTCTGCTGGTGGAGGTAATATGAACTAATTATTGTTGTTGTATAGTTGAGCGTGAAGTTTCACTGGTTCTCGTTCTTTGTACATACATACATATACTCACGGCTATAAATCCCTAGAAGGGGTAGCCAGAGCTAAGGAATTAGAAATTCCTCAGCCACAACAAAGGTAAAACAAAGGTTTATGGTGATGGGTCTCCAACCGCATCGCCCAAAAATCCCTTAAAAGCCCCAATACCGTTAGTCGCCTCATACGTACACCCACCGGAAGAAATGAGGTAATGCTATTCTAAGCCGGCACTACACGGCCACGTTCGTTCTTTGTATTGCATATTAATTACTCAAGACACAAAGACTCAATATCCCCGAAGAGGTTAGCAGCGGTACTAATACTTCTGAACATCACGTGAAATTATCACCTGGTGTTCAGAGTACCCACGTTTTGCTTGGACAGTGTACTCTCGTGATAGGGGGCAGGCCTATCGCCGTGTACGCATACAGAAAAGAATAATTGGTGTAGGCCCGACCCGGGATTAGAACAGTAGGCGTCTGCACGATAAGCTGTGTTCTACCCACTAAGCTATCACGTCGTCTTATTCATATTAATAATTTTATTTTTTTATAAATATAAACATCTAGTAAAACAAAATTCACATAAGTATTAGTGTTTGTTTCAGCATCACCCGTCGGTGCTCCCACGGCCGAGCTGCTACAGAATATCGTGGCCTCTGTGATAAGACAGGGTCTGCTTCCGGGAGTCGAAGTGATGCAGTCCGTTCAGAATGCTTTCTTGAACCCGAGGCAACGTTCCGCCCAAGGGAATAATGCTCAAGCAAACAACCCTCAAGGAAATGCTGATCAATCAAATACTACTGAAGCAAATACTGCTCAAGCAACCACTGCTCAAGCCAGCACTCAAGCAAACGGACACACTCGTGCTGCATCAGAAAGAAATCTGGACTTTGGCTTACGTCAACGTAATAATTGAAATTTACATATATGGTGGAAACGATAAGTGATCTTGATTTAAACCTTAAGATATAGTATTGTAAAACTAGTTATGTATTTTAAAATTGATCCATGAGCTCCATCAAATGTTAGACGTGTTGACTATTCTAAAAGATCCAATTTAATCTATAACCTCAAAGTTGTCCTCCGTTGCTGCCCGGTGTTATTGTGTTAAGTTTAAAACAATCGATCACCTATAGTTTCGATCTGTCCTTATTATCCAGAGTCAAAGTGTAATGTATTAACAAGTCGTACAATTTCAGCTGGTATAAACTTGCGTCGTACGAGCTTGGCTTCCCGCGCCCTGCCGCTGCCAAATTTGTTGTACGACCCATTCTTGAATTGCGAGAACCCACATTCACGCCGTCGTCGCTTGCAACGTCGTCGGTAAGTTATATAATTACAAACATATACTTACGGTTGTAAATCATAGGGTAGCCAGATCTGATAAAATAGTTAGAAATTTCTTAGGCAGTTTTGGAAGTTGCGTTGGGAAGGATCAAGTTAAAGGATGTTGGTGATGGGTCTCCAGACACATTACCCCACAATAATTTAGAGGGCTCGTACTCTCAGTCGCTCGTACGACACTTGCGGAAGAAATTGGTTAGTGTTATTCGATGCCGACATTACACACATCAAGAACTTTTTGATGAATTCTTAATTGTTTTGTCTCCACTCAAAATTGCAATATTTTCAAATAAATAATCTCTTACTGAAAACTAAATAGCCAGAATCCAAATGGATTTACATTAAGCTACATGTCAACTGTGAATTTCGTGCAAAATATAATTAGATCCCACCATGAACTGGAGAGTATAAAGGTATTATTTGAAATTAGCGAAAGGAGATTATCAAAACGTGTGAAAATATATTTTTTATATCGTTGTTGAAGTTACTGTATTAAACGACTGAAATGTATTTAAAAATTTTAAAAATATTTTGTATTGTACTAAATTAATTGGAAAATTCTTCATTGCCGCTTTCAAGTAGACGCCCCAGGTATATAACGCGTTTTAAATGACTTCCATTTTTTATTCATCTCTTATCTATTTTGAACGCTTGATATGATTGAGTTAACTCTTGAATTATAAGTTACTTCTTTTCTGACTTCTTTGGCTGGAGTTTAGTCGTAATAAATGGAGCAAAAATTTTGTAGCTCTCTTATCCGTATGTCAGTAATAAAAAGAATACGTGTTTCCTATATAAGACTTTATTTCTGTATTATAAATAAGTATGAGATGTATAAAATGTATGCATGATTCGATTTGGTTTTTCGCTATATAAGAAATATTGTTTGGTGTTTTAATTTGCATGGTTG
This sequence comes from Bedellia somnulentella, assembly GCA_963576735.1. Lineage (NCBI taxonomy): Eukaryota > Metazoa > Arthropoda > Insecta > Lepidoptera > Bedelliidae > Bedellia > Bedellia somnulentella. Next base: position 16,366,317 of record OY755170.1, read on the forward strand.
TGCAGACTTAAAATTGGGTTGTGTGTGTGTGTGTGTGTGTGTGTGTGTGTGTGTGTGTGTGTGTGTGTGTGTGTAGACAGCTATTAAAAATATCAGTTGATTATGATGATATAATTTATTGTTTGGGGTCATTGCAGCGAGCTGTATCAACAGCATGTCACCCCGCGGTACAGACCAACGGGGACCCGTCATCTTACTCCCGGGATCGAGAATTTACGTCACCAAGCTGAGGGGATCACTCAGGTAATATAAGAAAAGTAGAAAACTAGATAATCACTACGAGCTACGGCTGTGTACAACAATGGTTGTTCTTATGTATATAATTGTTTCAGACTCATCTCGAAACAATGACGCGTTTGTTGCACGCACCACCTTCAACTGCGACTTGGATGAACGCTTTCATGATCACCGTTGTGAGTCTCATGATATTTATTTTCATAGTCTTCTTATTTTTATTTGTATTACAAATTGCGAACAGAAATTATAAGTACCAGTTCTAACAAATGATTCATGAGCTTGATGACGGTAATACATGATCTAATAAAAGATCGATTATGATATTGCCCGCCAGCATTATTTAAGTATCACTTCTCTTGGGCCAATTGTATCGGCGTGGACGCGTGTTTGACTTCAGTCGCCGCCTACGTAGAAAGATTGATTTCGATGGGGTGGCATGGCATCTACATGGCGCCTGCCGTACCACATGTTATAAGCGAGATTATTATTTAAAAGTAAAATAATTGCTGCAATATTTGTTTGTCTGTATTAAAACGGCCATATCAAATACACTTCGGAGGTCGTAAGCTACAAGGCATATTTGTAGCGTCTATGAGCATACTCATTTTTAAATCATGCATTTGCCACTTTTACTCCCTACCATCACGTGAACTACTTTATCAGGTTTTTTTACAACAATCACGAAAAGTCACTAATCAATAAATTTAATAAGACTTTCTCCCCAATCCAAGGCCCGTCAGCTATTCCTGACATCGACAATGAATCTGCACGCGGGCGAGGCGTTTCCGGAGCCTAGCGAGTTCTCGCCGACTAGAGCCATGATTCGCTCGTACATGCAGACCCTTATTGAACGCGCTGGGGCCACAAGCGATGGTTCTGCTGATACTGTCGCCGATTTTATGGTATCCCAGTACCATACTTTTATTGCTATGATGGTGAGTGGTTTTGTAAATTTTATTGCGTTTAGTTAGATAGATAAACAGAGTCATTTACAAGATCTGAAACATATATTTGCGTTTTCATATGCGTCATGCAACAGACATTTTATATACTGTAAATTTGTCCACTTTTTATTGCTCAAATAATTAAAGCGTAGCGATAAAAAAACATTTTACTATTGTTAGAAAAGTATTTGGTTGCAGCATGTCCGTTCGTACTAGTGAAAATCTCCTTATTGACTCTTAAGTGTGACTGGGTTGACCGATTGGGTTGCTTTCCATTCGGAGCGCTAAATGCCCTCCTACTTGTGTTATTATTACAGATACACAGCGTACATTTATGGTTAATAAGTAAAATTTTAGCACCGTCTTTAAAAAAAAATCAAACCTTTTGCTGTAGAAGTTGTGCATGTACTATTGTACTGTACTTATACAATACACTGCATACAGTATTTCACTAACTATACTGTTATGTCTGTATAATTTAGTGACTGACTATTACTAACGGTAGATTTATGAAAGTTAGACAAAGATAATGGATTTGCAGGACTGTATTAATAGAATAGAGTACCTTCTCTGGACACTAGATGGCGCTGCCATGTGAGTTCAGAAGTATTGGTGCCTCTGCCAACCCCTTCGGGGATAAAGGGCGTGAACGTTTATGTTTATGTTATTAATAGAAGTATGACTGAGGATAAAAAAATGTGGTAGGATTTGACATATAAAGCGAACCCACTTCAGCCAAAAGATAAATAATACCAACAATTCCAACAGCCAAGCATCACTCCGATTCGCGACTTCGTGGACCTGGAGCGCACAATTCGCGCATTCGCCCGTTCTCGGCTTCCCAACGCAATGGCTGCGGCAATGTGGGCTGCTTCCGGAGACACCGTCTCAACCTATTACTACTCCATCTTCACCAAGATCTTCCTCGAGATGTGCGCCCTCATCGAGCGCTGCTGCGTGCAAGGCGTCGAGGGGCTGCGCGCCGTTTACTGCTCGTTCATTGTAAGTATCAGTGTCTGTTTCTATTACTCCATCTTTAACAAGATCTTCTTCGAGACGCGCGCGTTCATTGTAAGTATCAGTGTGTGCTACTACTACTCCATCTTCACCAAGATCTTCCTCGAGACGCGCGCGTTCATTGTAAGTATCAGTGTGTGCTACTACTACTCTATTTTCACCAAGATCTTCTTCGAGACGCGCGCGGTCATTGTATCAGTGTGTGCTACTACTACTCCATCTTCACCAAGATCTTCGAGACGTGCGCTACTACTACTCCATCTTCACCAAAATCTTCCTCTATTTCCCATCTCCCTTTCTTCTTTCTGATAAGGCAATGTAACGTGTCTGAAACGTTTTTATCATATTGATGATTATAATCATCCATCTACATGTCGGAACGAATGTTGTTAGACATCTATCTCGCATAACTGTAATTTATTGACATCTCCATTCAAGAGTTGGCTGGAAGAGATCGCTTTTAGTGATAAGACCGCCAATTGCACTTTTGTTATTTAATTCTGTTTATTTGTAAATGTTTCTTCTTTTTTGATGTGCAATAAAGAGTTTTCTATTATATTCTATTCTATGATTATAATCATCCGATATAATCATCATCTACATTTCGGATTTGTCCCACATAACAATAAAAAGTGAAATCTGTGTGTGTTTAACTGCTATACTGGTTTGCAGGTCGACATGGTGCGTCCATTTGAAGAGCCCGTCCAGCAATTGCTGTTGACATTGAGCATGGACAATCTAAACCGCGCCGTCAACAGTCTTTCTGGACATTCCGAAACTATTCGCCCATTTCTCTATAATACTTACGGGCACCGCATGGAGGTAAGAATTACAATTTGGTTTTATCACGAAAATATAGGTAACAATATAATTGTTTTTGTTATGAAGGTCCTTGATACCGAGGTTCATTGCTGTACAAGAGTGTTCGTAAATAAGAAGTAAAATAATAAAGTGCTGACGCTTGATTACTTATTGTATTTATCCTTAAGGGCGTCCCTGAAAAAAATGTTAGCATGAAACGACTCGTAAAATAAGCCATCTAGTAGCAACTATAATAACTATAAATTTAGCGCCATCTACGGAAATAGTCTCGTACTACGTTGTAGGATAGCAATCGGCGTATCGATATTATAATTATGTCTCACTTGTTGAATATAATTATTATATTAGTTGAATATAATATAATAATTATTATTGTATAATATGGTCACCGATATACAACATACATATCAACAATATAGAATCCATTCAAAAACGCTTCACTAGAATCTTGGCTACTCGCGCGGGATTGAGAAGAGCACTGAGCTCTTACGAGGCTAGATGCAACCATTTTAATCTGCACCCATTGCTAGCGCGCCACAGACGACCCCCAATAGACTCCGCATACATTAGATATTTGTATGAATCCAAACTCGCAACTTTTGGAGGAAAGCACCGGTAGCGGGGAACAACGCACAATGCCTGTGATTGGCTCCTTCAAGGTCGCTCTATACTCGAACTCTTTAATAGTGATGGGACAACAATAGAAATGGCATTGATAAATTAGTTCGTTAGGGAAAAAATAATAGATTTTAACATTCATGTTTTTATTGAAAAGAAAGAAAGAAATTCAAATACATATATATGGGCCGGTAAACAAAACCGGTGTCGTTGAAATAATGAGTAGCTTCAATCCATTTGGCTTTCATCTCGGGTAATTTAGGAAAACTCAAATATAAACGAAATTCTGTCAAAGCAAGATTTGATATATTTAGATACTAGCTGGTATCTTCACTTTGGTCTGCGTCCTTTTAATTTAGATAATAGGTTTGCAAAAAGATTATATAAAACAAATAAATACATTTATACTTGTACTTGTATTTAATAAATAATCTGTATAAAATGTCTTTACCTGTGATGTACAATAAAGAATATTATATTCTTTTCTTTATACGGACATAATGATACACAGATTAAGTTAGCCCCAAACTAAGTAAGACTCGTGTTATGGGATACTAACTTAACGATATATTTAATATAATATAATACACATATGAATACTACCACACCGCTTTATTAAACATGTAGGCATTTCAAAGCAATAGTATTAAATAAAACTGTATGTATAAATATTTTTGGTGTAAGAACACTCAGTTCCTAGTTCTGGTCGCAACTGTCACAGTGCGTAGGTGAAATTTTATAAGTCTACTCAATTAGTCAAACGTGTTGCCGATATCGAGTGCCCTGTAAGCGGAATCTATAGGGGGTTATCTATGTAGCGCGCAGATAGTTACAGGACTTAGTGACTCTGCACAAAGTTATAAATGGTTTGATGAGCACATCCATCCTCGAGTGCATCTGTTTCAATGTTCCACAACGAACGCTTAGGAATTCTCGACCATTTTTAGTTCCCATAATGAAAACAAATATCACCATCACCGCCAACAACCCTGTCCATAGAATGTGCCAGTCGATAACTCTTAGTGTGCTAGCCAAGAAGATGTCGATAGCGCCCCTGACGTCTATCACAATTCGGTGTGTAAGTTCCGCAAAAAATGCTTAAATTTATGTCCCCAGATGCCGCTTGTGCTTTGTTTTTTATTCCAGGTCAGATCACAAATTTGCTTTTATTTTTCGTATATCTCTGAAACAACGAGAGCTATCGAAAAATTATGGAGACTTAGTTTTATTTTGTCTGTAGTAAAATGCAAACATTTTATTTCAGGGGGACTTGCAAAGAATACGTTCTAGCATGATGATGCAGGATACACCAATGGAAGCTGCTGCTGCAGCAACCCCACTTCCCAGCAATGGAGGGATAGTGGATGAAACGTTAGTTATTACCACCGCCCCAGCCGATGTTGCGACAACTGGACCTAACACCTACCGTTTCCCGCTTTTCTCCAACGACATGCCGGCAACAAGGTTAGCCATTATGATATACGTATTACGAAAATAAAGATCGTAATAGAAACGGGTCCATTGCTTATGAAAAGCAAGCGCTATTGTCACCAGACCACTAATTTCAAAATCAACATGCAACTTAAACGTATAATTCTTTTTGCAGGACTGCTGTTCGAACTCGTACCCAAGGATTAAATTTCGTCTTGAATAACCCGGCAAGTATCTATTATCTTTTTCTCGCTTTACAAATACCATATATCTATTAGTTTATAAATATTTGATTTCTGTAACACATATCTAATAATTGAGTAAATGAATAATTTCTAATACTGTCAAATACAGCTCGCTGAAAGTTCGTCCTCGAAGTCCGAAGACTCACCGATCACACCCACAGTCACATCGACAGTCACAAGCACGTCATCAACTTCATCAACTTCATCAACTTCGTCAACTTCATCAACTTCATCACCGTCCGAATCGGAACCGGAGATCACTTGCACGGCCACTTCCGTCATCAGCGCCGTCACCACCGCCACTGTGATGTCACCCGTGCCGTTACCAGCTGTCACGTCTACCATCACTTCCGGACAAGTGGCGGCCGCTGTCACATCAGACCCGATGCGGTTTGCTTCGGTTACTAATAATGCGCCTATTGCCATTCCAAGGTGTGTATACAGATATATTCAATTAGAGTAGTTTGTATGGTTGAATGGTAACATTTCGAAGATTCGAATATCTTAAATCCGAATTTCAACATTCAGAAAACGGTTCACAGAATTTACGTATCACAGATGCTTTATTTTCCACAACTTCATTAGTACATAAATACATTTTCTAGAAGTATCACTTCCCAGAAAAACTAAAACCAGATTATTAAAATGAATTTTTTGCTTTTACCAAATATATCTTTTACTATAATCTCATTATTCCAAAGGTTTAAAAGACCGAAGTAACTTTATCTATAGTCTTACAAATCGTAAATCTCTTTAACTAGATATTATTTATGTTGGAAAAAATGTATAAATAAAACGCGGATGCATGCCTGTTTGTATGTATACTTGCTTGCTTGGTTGCATGTCGGGGGGGTGCAGGGGGGCAGAACCCCCCTGCTTGGGGGGGTCGGGGGGCGAAAGCCCCCTGCAGACAAAGAAAAGTTAGGTCACATTTAGTTAGGTTAGGTTAGGTTGGATTATGTATAAAACGAGCGAGCGTAGCGCAGCGGAGCGAGCACCTAAATTCCTGATGCATGCTTATATGCATACTTGCTTGCTACATATAGAGGACGGGGGGCGGGGTATACTACTTACATAAAATATGCCTGCAAAATTATTCATAGTAGTAGGTATCATTCAATACATCTGTATTTCAAATATATGAAAAATGATTTTTTGGAATAGTGATTATTCGGAAAAGCAATATTGCAGAATTAAGGTATATCTGGTTTTTGATTCTGTGGGAATCCGTTCTAGTGGTTTATCATAATGATAGTAAAGAAAAAAAAGTCAATCGATAATCTGGAATGTAAGAATATGGTATTTGAAATTTCGGTGAAAAAATATTATGGCAATTAAAAAAAAGTCGATTAGTTTTCGGTAAAATAATATTCGGGTTTAAAAGTTTCGGACATATAGTATGTAACCGGTTGAATACATGATATTTTTTTTCCGAAATTTGTACTGTATGTTTGATCCGTTATGGGTGAAAGCTGATGTTATAAGGAGTATAGACTACTTTAATTTTAGAAATATATATAATAACGAATAGCGAATATCACATAATATAACTTGACTAGAATAGTGTGTTTTTTGAAAAGTCTCACTGAAAACAGTCCAAATATTTTTATTTCTAGGCCAGCGTTAGGGGGACCACATGCTGCGCCATTCGCGAGCTCATCCACTCCGGTAATTATTCAATAGTACTGTTATATTATAAGGAAGACAATAATTATCTTGCAGGATACCCAATGCTTTGATATTCTTTTAAATTGAATGACATGCAACTCATGTTACAGTTTAAAACTCATCTAATAAACACATATATACACAGATGTTAGAAATCCTGGACCAATTCGGGTCGGAGCTTGCCCCGGTGTTAGAACAAGATGGCCGCGAGCAGAGTGTAGCCACCGCCGCCGCCGCTCCATACAGCGATGCGTACCTTTCCGGGATGTCGGCTCGCAAACGACGCTGCATCAGACAGGCGCGCCCCGCCACCACGCTCGAACAATTCTTGGATGGTAAGCTTTGAATATTAGAATGTGCTGACAAAGGCAGCCCATAGTGTGAATAAAAGGGCATGTAAGAGTGATTAAGGACGAAGTTCGAGAAGTTTGGTAAGATTGTACATAGTGGCGATTGCTAGTCCAGCGGTAGAGCAAGACGGTTGCGAGCAGACCGTCGCTCCATACGGCGATGCGTACCTCTCTCCGGGCTGTCCAGCTTTGCCTTGTTCTAAGCAGCCTCCATATAAATTTTCAGCCAATTCAGTTTGCCCTTTCTTGAGTTGTGATTTCTATACGCGCAACGGACACACATATCTTAATCGCATGTTCCGCCTTCTTCAGAGAGCATCCGCGACGTGGACAGCACTTGCTCTGTAGCCGCGGCCACAGTGACGACGACAACATCGGCGGCGGACTCGAGCTCTCCCGCTCCCGCCTCCCCCGCACCTTCTTCCCCCGCTGCCGCCTCCCCCGCTCCCGCCTCTCCCGATCTCGCCGCTCCTGGCGCCGCCACCGCCCTCCCCGCGCCCGCCGCTCCCCCCGCAGACACCGGGGTACTCCGCGCCGCACTGCGCGAGCGGATCCGGGTGCTGGCGCGCGACAGAGTGCAGAACGACCCCGACTACGAGCCGGCGCGGTATACGCACGTGTGGCAGTACATCAACCCGTGAGTATTTTAATGTTGGATGATGTGGACGTTTTCCCCACTCAACTACCCAAAACTTGCTATATGATTTAAATTTGTTAAGCTCTGGTTACACCTTTTAGGATTTCTAGCCGTGTTGTATATGTTTGAATTTGTAGAATAGTTTGCAATAAATAAATAAAATATTTGGAATGCCGTGTATGGACGACCGAGCAAGAACAACATCGAAAAATGGTGTCGCACTACTGTCTTCAAAATGTTCGTTGCGATCCCCAAACTACACAAAATTATCTTTGTCGTTTTAGCGAGTACACTACCAGTAAATGTCATTCAAATGCGTTTTATTTTTCAGTAAACCGGACGACAGCCCGACCGAACCGAGTACTTAAATCACTAGCTAAGAGCGACAAATATAAATGACATGTAATCCAGCCGAATAGTACGGCTAACAACATCCGCTACTCCTTCTATAAATAGTTATAATACACACGTCGACGTTAAATACCATTTTGTTTTATACCTAATGATGATTTTTGTTCGCAATTCGTCAATTATTGTCCTTGGAAGTTGACGTTCCTTGCAATGTAAAGTATAGCAAACTAATGTATATGTGAAGCCGATGTGTTTGGAAACGTGATTGAAGCGTGTCAAATCTATGGAATTATTATAAATGATTCTATGGTTATAGCGCGGGGTGCTTTGTAAAATAAATAGGTCTAAACTATTATATGAATCGTCACTCTGAAAAATTTCTTGTTGCCATTGTTTTTGCGATAAGTACATTTTCTTACTTAAACCTGCGTAAGTACAATTTCACCACCATTGTAATAAATATGCAATATCACGTTTTTAATAACATCGCCTATTTATGGTAATGTCTTGTATTGATGTTAAGATGACTCGGTAATCTAGGGTAATGGGTAATGCTGCTAGTGCAGACCTTGACTAATGACTGACATGGTTATGTTTTATTTGCATACTCAGATTATTCTTTGCCAACACGCATTGAGTATTCTGAAAATGTTTTATTATCCATGTCACAGTAGTTACAATGCTTGACCCTCTTCAATTAGATTACTGCTGCGTAGTAGTTCAAACATCTTTGTATAATAGTAGGCTATTTGTGGTACTGTCACAAATAATCGTGGTCGGCCAATTATTTCAATTGTACATACAATTCTAATACTAATTTAAGGTTTTGGATAGGGTTTTCTTAATGTTGTTTTTTAGTTTAATTTTAATATCGGCAGTTGTTAAAAAACCTTGTATACCAGATTATATAGACATATTTATTTTAATTTAATATTTTATCGTAGATTTTGTGTAGCACCCTACGGACCGCTACGGCCTTGCTCATTCGTTTGTAAATCTTGTATTGAAACTTAAATTTAGTCACAACCTCTTGTGGTGAAAATGTTCATGCTTGTAGTATGTAGGGCAGCCCTAGGAAAATATACCATCCAAGTTTGACACGACAAGATATGGTCTGGGAAACGCACATCATTTTAAGAACTGTCGATAAAACTTCCATGTTCTGTATATATATTCCTTTTTTTTGTGAACTTCTTATTTCGACAGTTCCTTTTCTTGTTGAATACATCTGTTTTTTTCCGATAAAGTAATTTATGCATTTACAAAACTAATCAAGATTTCTTAAAATAGTTGATTCAAGTGTAAAAGAAAGTCATGTTTTTTAATAATCTCGGTCGTACTTATTACGGAAATTATAGTTAGTAGAGTGCATACTTAATCTTTTCTAAATACTTATTTCAAATACTGCAATGTGTTTGATTCTATTTGAATTAATAACTGTTGGTACAGAATACACCTTATCAAGGAAATAATTAAAATGTTGCATGCTGAATAAGAAACCTGTTGAAAATATTAACAATTGTCATCTTAGTAGATACAATAGATGTAATGCAGTAAATGTAGTTTCTAAGATAGTGTAAATTAATAAAACAAGTTTGGTATATCAGTGACCGTTTTAAAATGATTTTAGTAAAAACAATTTTAATTTACCGCCAATTTAAAATTTTACCTCTGTAAATAAATGATATGAAAAAAATAAATTATTCTGTTTTTCCTATTTGCAATATTTTAGTTAGTATTTATTTTTTACGTAATTTAATCTAAATGAATTTTAATAAAATAACGTACACCAGGACTATCTTGTATTTAAATTATGTGTCATAGTTGAATATTTAACGAAATAATGTTACTTATTGTTCGCATTGTAATGGTTCTTTACTGTGTTTTGATTCGGTAGGTTAATGAATGTTTATATATATCGCCAGTTTCTGGAGCATTTTTAGCACGTAGTAGGTTCGTCGGGAAAAACAACTTGTGATTGCGAGGGAGGCCAGGGCATAGGGTATGTGAAAAGAGATGTTAATATTACTGGAAAAGCAAATTACACTCTTCAGTTGGAACCGTTTGTACGCTCAAGTATTGTAATACGAATTTGAACCTTATAAACAGTTGGAGAGATCGTGCATGATCTCGGAGTGATTTGTATCAAATGAGGTGGTATGAGGATATAAATTATTTCAACATGATGGATAGTTAATATTGTTGTTGTTCCAATACTGGACTTAATTAAACTTGATGTTTAGGTGTTATACTTAATAATATAATGAAAGGTGCATCACGCCATTTTGTAAAAGTGGAAAGCAGAGGCGGTATATTGGACGTAACGTAAGTTGGTCCAGCATACATTCATAAGCGAGATAACCAATCAATAGAGCAGTGGGATTTGATCATAAGTCGATGTCATTAGTGTCAAACGATGTATCTTATGTGTAATATGTGTAAAACTTTGGCACTCAGACTATCTCAGAAAATATAGCGATTGGAAGAAGATTTAAATGACGCATCAATCAGTAGGTTGTATGAGTTTGCGTATGTTACCCAACTACGCTTTGGATTGTTAGTTACAGCAAGTCTGATACTACACCCTCATAAACTTAGCCGACTTCATGTGAGTATCCGCGCTATGGTTTATATTTTCTAAGGAAGTCTGTGCCTTCACGTATTTATCTTATATCAGAATGTATGTTATGTAGTGTCATTCACTTGGTTTTGTTCCCGAAATTTTGTTTTAGCAACGTAACCTCCATATTTCAACCAAATTTACTATGACTTATGCAGTGTAATTTTTGCATTAAATAAATGTTTTAAAATCAGGTATGTTTTTTATTTTGCTAGCGTAAGTTTTTGCCACCTTCATGCATTCACCCTTCCAAACAATCCCAATTTCATTGATCCATTTCGTATATCTATTAATGTATTATCGAGAATCGGGACATTGCTAATATGCTGGCTTTATAATACCTCTCTTCATAAATCCTATAATAGGCTAGCAGGAGTTTCAGAGTCGAGTATTACTCAGGTACTAGCGGAAACTGAGGGGTAAGAATATCACTACATAGTATGAAACAAAGTCACTTTATCTGCCCTTTAGTATGCTTAAATCTTTAAAAAGACGCAACCGGTTTTTTTAAATAAATAGATGATGGAAGATAAAGGTTAATGTATACAGGGCGTCCCACAGAGCGATGCCACATGGAGGGAAAGAAACCTTTAATATCATATCACAGATAGCATATTTTGCGAAGGACTTACTGCAAGGCTTACAGGCGAAGAAAACTTAGCTCACATTTAGCTAGGTTAGGTTCGGTCATGTATAAAACGAGCGAGCGAAGCGCAGCGGAGTGAGCAACTGTATTTTACATGTATGGAAAATGATTTTATTGAAATAATATTATTATTATTCAATATTTTTAACATAATAGACAATATTATCCTAATAACAGTATTATTAATTAGAACAATATGATCATTGAACGTTATAAAGAAAAAAGTTCTTGAAAAAGATTATAGGTTCAACAAAAATCTTGGTAGTAACATTATTAATAAAAATAATAATTGATCATTGACTGTTATGACCTCCGTTGGTAGTATTAAAAATGTATGAGTGTACTTATTACTTTCTTATAATCACGCCCATTATTCTCATTGGTGTAGGCAGAGACTATCGATCGCCACTTAGTACGAGTATGTATGAGTGTCTTGGGGTTTTAACCTTAGACTTCTGTTACAGTGAATGAATTAAAATGGTCGTGGGGGAGCAAAGACTTTAAATTTATATACAGGGTGTCCCAAGAAATAGTGTCAAGCGGAAGTCTAAGGACAGAATACCCCTATGGGTACCCGAATTACCCCCATGTATGTTCTGCGACTTTTTGTAGTTTTCGAGATATGTTTTTTTTCATATTTTTTTGTTAAACCATGGCTTATTTGACATTATTGGTCACAGAGACATCAATTGTTGAGATACAAGCTTGATTTTTTTTTCTGAAATAGTTGAACAGTAGCACTTGCAAAAACAAAAGCAATTGTGAGCAGATATGCTAATATTAAGCCATTAAAAAAAATGTTGAATATTAAGTTTGTTAAAATGTTTTAATTCAAGATCTCTTTTGAAACGATTTAAAAAAAAAACTAATCACAAAAATGTCTCCAAAATTATTTTAAAAACTTGCCAATTTCGTCAGCTATTTGCCATGTTAATTTGATTGAGCTATCTCCACTACTTCTTACTTGAAAAATGTTTGAAATACAGTAAGTCGAAAAAACTTAATTAAAAGATTGGGCCGAATAAAACTAAAAAATGATATTATTGATTATTTATTATTAATACCCATTCTTGGGCCACGTAGACTTTACATTGTAATGCATTTTGTGAATATAAGTAAAAAGACACTTCGTGCCTTTTTCTTGGCGGGTTTTCATTTAATGAAATAAGTTATCTGGTCAAACGTATTCTGGTTATCAGGGAACAGGAATGAAAAGGCTTATTTTAATTCTTCACCAGCGGCAGGAAGTGAAGGCACAGCTGTTGTTTCTTTGCTTTTTTTGCTGTTTACTATTTTCCATTTACTTTGAAACTGATTGATGAGTTTTTTTTCGAAAGGATTGGTGGTCCTGTGGCCTGTGCGGCTTCACCATGACTTTGTGTGCCAGGCAGCTGAGGGCGGCACTGGCGGGGCAAACGAGTATACCTAAGCTAAATCGGATAGACGGGGAAAGGAGCCCAGCTGACCAAAGCGGGAGGCTTATGTCATACAGTGCGAACTCTCGCGTCCGTCGGGAGCCCTATGCCAAAGGCAGGCAAAGGGAGGTTTTAATTTGGGGTTCATCGACCTCGCCGGCGAGGTCGGTCCTTGGGGTGAGGAGTGATTGATGAGGCGCTAGCGTTGGCTTTTTATTTGATGCTCTACTGAAAACAGAAATGTCCATAAAGCTCTGGAAAGGACTCATACTTAGTAATATTCTTTGTTCATACTGCCATCTATTATCGAGTAAGTGAAAGAAAGCTCTGGAAAGGACTCCACTAATATAATACATACAGACATACATACATGCATATACTCACGGCTATAAATACCTTAACGGGGTAGCCAGAGCTTTGGAATGAGAAATTCCTCTGCCACTTATGGAAGTTGATTGGGAAAAAGGTGGTAATAATAAATGTTTTTGGTGACGGGTCCCCAACCACATCGCCCAAAAATCACTTAAAAAGCCCCTATACCCTAAGTCGCCTCTTACGATCCCCCACGGGTAGAAATGGGGTAGTGGTATTCTAAGCTGACACCGTATATTTAGTTCATCGTGTTGTTATAGTTCAGCTACTTCCTACAGAGGGCACTAGCTTCCTCACTTCCTGTGACTGTTTTTATTTGTAACTAGTGGTCCACCTCGGCTTCGCACGGGTGGTGTTAAGTGTTTTGCACTGCTTACCCTCTACGATATTTAGCGTGATGATATATAGCTTGTATTGCTTTCGAAAGATTAAGCTCTTCATTAATGAAATAATTTTTGAATTCGGTTTAGTTGCTGTGGAGCCTTTTCATTACCGACATAAACAAAAATCTTCCCTCCTTTTTTAAAAATCCTGTCCTTTTCCTGGTTCTAAGCTATCTCTCCACGAATTTTCAACCAATTCAGTTCATCCGTTCTTGAGTTATAATTAGTGTAACTAACACCACTCTTTATGTATATATATGGCACGTTTCCAAAAAATGCACACTCCCTGTTTTTGCACTGTCTCAAAAGTTTGATGATTTTGGGAAGTTATGTGTAACTACATTTTATTGCCGAAGTATTTTTAAATGAAAACTTATTTAATAAACTAACATTACACTAAATATCAATAATTATAATGTGAATCAGTAGTAAATAAAAATATAATTTCGCTCTGATGACACCATATTTTGACTGTCCCACCAACAATTTGATACCCTTTCCTAAACCTTTCCCAAACACAGATCAATCATTCAATCATTCTACACATTTTATGTTACAACTTTTCTTACATATCTGTATGTACTACTGTTTTTTTTTGTATCTTCTGTGGATGTCTGTTATTGGCTTTTTCATTGTATTTATCTAATTGTAACTTACATGTTTATGTGCTGTTGATGTCCCTAATAAAACAAAATAAATAAAACTAATAAAATAAAATAAAGTAAATAAAACCTTTCCTAAATTTGAGTTTTATGTACAGGTTGTATTCTGCTTTATGTATTTTTAATTCCTTTTTTCCCTAATACATACATAACTTCTCCATTATTTTTACGATAGTACTGTCCCAGAATTTACGAAGTCCTGACTAATCAGTTTGGTGACGGCTCAAATAGTGGATTTTTTACCTCTCTTTCAAAACTGTGCATTATAAATAGCAAGACTGACATAATACAATAAAGTATATTATTAACATACGATATAGCTTTGAGTAAAAATACATAGTAACTATATAGATAATATCGACGCCTTATTGCGTAAGTGCCCTTTTTGGTGAAACTGAGTTATATGTACTATTATACTTCACTTAAACAGATCTACATAATGGTGAAACCCTTTTTTTGATTGAATACATCTACACGATTTTTTTTTCAGAAAATTAGCTTTAAGTGCCCTTATTTGGTATAATTCATATGAAGGTAGAGACAAAAACCAATAACCCAATCTTAAATATACAAATTTTAACATTCTCTTCAAGCAAAACATTTTAATAACTATATAACATGTTTTCGCAGTTTTCTAATATTAAATTATGTATGGAGATAAACTTAGAGGAAGATATTGAAAGGAGAGTTAAAAAGGGGAACGCGGTGAATGGAGCCATGAACAATCTGATGTTGAGCCAGTCGTTGTCGGTCGATAGTCTCTGCCTACCCCAATGGGACTAATGGGCGTTAGTATAAGTAAGTAAGTAAGATAAACTTGTAAAAACCAACTAAACAATGATAAGTGGTATTTGCAGTAGGATTAACTAGTTGTCGAATTAGAAATTTCTACAGGTAAAACCATTTAAGTTTAACATAGTCGTTTTTGCTCGTCACGCCATACAAAGGCGCGCGAAGAAGTTATACAGGCAAAATCATTATTATTATTATTCGAAGACAAGTTTCGTTCACTTGTTTTCGAAATATAATATCATCCCCATCATAGCAATGTATATAAAGAATATAAAAATCTACTTGAATATAATAATCTTACATTAATTATTCTTTTCTCTCTTTTATTCTTCTCACTTCGGACCCCCGCCTTTATAAAATAGTTTTCTATCTGATCTAGATACGTTTTACGAGGCCGTCCTCTACTAACACTCCTATCTTATTTTCATCCATCATCTCTATGTGCCCAAACCACCTTAAAATTCCTTTTTCACTCTATCACACGTTCTTATAAAGGCGGGGGTCCGAAGTGAGAAGAATAAAAGAGCATGTATGAGAAGAATAATAAATAGTAAGGGAAGCAAGAGAAGTTTGTCAAGATGGTACTAAGTGGCGATCGATAGTATCTGCCTACACCAAAGGGAATAATGGGAGTGAGTATAAGTAAGTAATTAAAAAATATATATATTATATAAGTATAGATATTGTATAAGTCATAAAATTTAAACAGAAACAATAGCATAGTTTGTGAAATATATTTGGATATCTCGCGTTTTTAACAGATGGCAACCCTAATTTGCGGCCGCTTTTTCACAGGCAGCTATTAATTATCATATTAGGAAAAAAATTAGCTTTAATTTCATATAAGAAATATGCGTGTAACTTATGAACGTATAAAACACACCAAAGTATAACCTACTTACACCTGGGTGCGAGGTAGTTGCGGCCGAATTTGCAACGGCACCTATGGTTTTTTATATTCTTTATATACATTGATTTGATGGGGATGATATTATATTTCGAAAACAAGTGAACGATAATAATAATAAACATTAATTAAATTAAAATTACTTGCGGCCACTTTTGCCTGGCTGCGTCTTGTCAGTGTATTCTCCTATTCATAAACTTATGTTAAAATCTTAGATAAAAATAAAAGAAGAAGATGCGGCGTGAGCGTACAAATTGTCAACTAAATATGGGCCTTATCGGTTTATCACAACACCGCACTACATCCATACGAACTGATACGAACACACACGACATGACGCAAAGATGAAGATAGAGCGATGGGCTCATATAGTCTGTCTCTGTCACTTAAACATGTCAGATTTCAAGGATAAAATGGCCGAAATTAATAATATTTTGCTTGTAAATATATTTTTGGTGTACTTAAGCATGAAACGTGATTCCAGGTGATTTGTTTTTACGCCTTTAATGATTTGTGCACTGAATAAAGGCACAGCCAGGCATTTTAAGCGCGAATTGTATGAAAATTATAATTTCGATGTCAAAGATTATGTCAGCTCGTCGACTTGAAGTATCGTAGCGGACTAAACTCGACTGAAGCAAACCAAGTACATTGTACTCAGTTTAGTAGGACCACGCGCGGGCAGAGGTTGCCGCATCTTGTTCTTATTGTTTTTATCTAAGGTTAAAATGTGTGTTTGACTCAATACGCAATCAACGTAGAGATTTAGCAGAGGGATCTTATACTATGACTGTATATAGTGTTTAAAACTAAAATGTCAAAGTGCAACCGTAGCAATAAACAACAACAACAGTTTATTAAAATGTAAATAAATGAATTTAAAGCTATAAAATAAGTGATCTCACGCTTTCTCGGAATAGATATAAAATACATTCATACATACATACATATATACTCGAGGCTATAAATCCTAAGATGGGTAATAAATCTATACTTATAATAAATCTGTAGAGAGGTCAATTCTGTACATGAAATATATTTTCAAAATAACCATCAGGTGGTGATTAGGGATCGATACTGATGCCAAAAATGCAATCAGTAAAATTTTTGTCTGTCTGTCTGTCTGTCTGTCGGTTTGTATGTTCCTTATGGAATCACAAACTACTCGACGGATTTTAACGAAACTTGGTACAATTATTCTTCATACACCTGCGCAGGTTTTTGTATACTTTCCAGCAGAGTAGTAAAGGGGAATTTTGGGAAATTTTGGGAAAACGGGAGAAGTTACTCCATTTTTTAAGCTTCTTTCGCGTGTGCAGCCTCAATGGTTAAACTTACATAGAAATCATGTGTGACGGAAATATTCTTCATAAAATTATCTAAAAAAAATCCTCAGCAGTTTATGTCTATCTTTTACGGTTGACTCACAATAACACGTGTAATTCCTGATAGCTTAGCAGTTCGGAACATTCTGATTATATTTGTTTACTCTTACGTCTGTTAACCTCTCACTCATCCCTAATTTGAAAAAGGTAACATTATTACCTATTCAATAAAAAAAGAATCATAGAAATCGGTAGACAAACACCGAAATTATACATAAAATAAGCCATCGCGCCCGTGATCAAAACCAAATCTTTACTAATTTACATATAACATACTAGATGGCGCCAGTAGTTGCATCCTACATCACGTAATGATTTATTGTTTAGTATAAATACTTCATAGCGTTTTATTCCAAAATTTGCTATTAAACGGAAATACTGAACCGTTCAATAAAGCGCATTTAAAATCATAAAACTACACTGTTTAGGGAGTGCTATAAATTTAATACATTGAAAACATTGCGCTGAATTTCACAATGCTTGAGCAGTGACTGAAGAAAGAAACCTCAGATATTTAAAAAAACAACGCTACCCGTGCGAAGCTGGGACGATCCACTAGTAAAGAATAAATAACGGAAAGAAAAATTTTGACACAAAATTTTTTCTTTCCTTTATTTATTCTTTATTTATTAGTAATAATCCCCACATGAGGTTTTCATGAACAAAAAGATCTAAATCCCTAGATGGGGTAATTAAAAATTCCTCAGCCACTTTTGGAAAGTTTAATGGGGAAAAGATGGTAAAATAAAGGTTGTTGGTGATGGGTCTCCAACCTCATCGCCCAAAAATCCCTTAAAAGCCCCAATACCGTTAGTCGCCTTTTACGTACACCCACTGGAAGAAATACACAGCAAAGCCGACACTACACAGCAAATAATATATAATATAAAATATATTTTTTATCGTAAATTTATAATCATAGTAGCCAAAAATAAACTAATTTTGAATTAAAATTACTACTTTAAAAAGCGACAGTTTAAAACAACCTTTATGCTTTCCATTCCGAAACCAAGAGCATTCCCCTAATACGTTACCATGTTAGTGGTTTCGGAAAGGAGGTTTCGGATTACCAAAATTCATTTTAATAATTGATTTTTGCAATGAATTACTATGTTAATCCACGATCCCGAGGGGGACATTGTAAATAACGTAAGTTTCCTTCAATAATTATCGAATAAAACCTATAATATTAAATATTTAAGTATCGAAAGCATGTAAAATTATTGTTTATTAGTTAGTACAACGATACAATTCAAAATTAAATATGATTTTCATACGAATAGTTAGGGTAAAACCGCTTCAAATCTGGGGGACATGGAAATTAGACGAGTACACGAAAAGAAAAAAAAAGCCCTGGTACCAGATAATTTATTCTTTTCAAAAGGTGGCAATACTTGATAAAACGCGAATAAATCGAAGTTAGAGTTGTTAATTTTAAAGAACAAATTTTATCAATTTATATAAGATATATTGTATAAGATGCACAGACAATTTGACCTCATAAAAAACATGTTTATTTACCAAAAAACAATTTCATATACATAAAAAAAACCTACTCCCTAAAAAAGGGGCAGAGCCACAGACATATATTTGAATAGATGACGCAAGTGTCATTATTTGTATAGAAACCAAGCGTGCCATTATTTCTCGCCCTACCGTGACGCCACATGAGCAATTAAGTGTTAGAAACTCCCTATCCGCGCGTGAACAATTCAATCGATTATAATCGAGTGCATCGACAGACGAATGTTAAATCGACAGAGGAATGATAAATCTAGAATTATTTGTGTTTTTAATGTCGCTTTTTTCTCATGGTCTCATGTTAATTCTGAAAAATTCTTCCTACATTATTTTCCTCCACCACTACTTCTTCTAGGAGAACAACAATCTAAATCAGTGAGTTAGTGAGAAGTACAGTAGCCTTTATTATTATAATAACTTGTCTTTATTGATAACTTACCTAGCTTATTATCTAGTTTTAATAAGATGTTCTCGGAATGTTACAAAATGGAAAAACACCCGAGATGAAATTGTATCTATAAAACGGAAAACTAGTTGAATGCGCTATGACGAAATATAATTTAATCCCCAGCTAAGTCGGCTTGGAAAAAAAATAAGTTGTAGAGAAAGAAAAATAATTAAGTATTTTTTTCCGCTGTCTGTCTGTCTCCAGGCTGTATCTCATAAACGGTGATAGCTAGAAAGCTGAAATTTTCACACATGATGTATTTTTGTTGTCGCTATTACATCAAAACCCAAAAATTCAAAAAAATATTAAGGGGGTTTCTTATACAATTAACGTGTTTTTTTTCGTATTTGTTTGCTCAATATTAAATCGGTAATAAGTAGGCACTTCAAATTTTCACAGAATATTTACTTGTATATCACCTTTCAAAACAAGCAGTTAAATACGAGTAAAGTACATATCAAGGGGGATTCCCATACAGGAACGTAATTTTCTATTATAGATGATAGTACGAAACCCTTCGTTTGTTCTTTACTGGAAATAAAAAAACAAAGTTGTGTAAAAAAGTCTTCAACATTTGGTGAAAATGTTGAATTATCAGAAGCAGTAACAGAATTAGATTTTCTCATTTGTGTAATTAATGATGCCTTTACTAAAGTTTGTAAACCAGGTAACATCTATGAAGATAATTCAGGAGCTGTAGCTATTTCTAAGTATGGAAACTTTACAAAGAATTCTAAGCACATTAAAATACACTATCATTTTGTAAATGAAAATGTTAAGCAAGGAAGTAATAAAAAAAGAGTCAGAAAATAATATTGCAGATATATTTACAAAAGCTTTGGAAAATGTAAAATTCACTAAATTTAGCAAAATATTAATTTAAAGGAGTAAAGTTCCCTAATTGATAGTTATAATTACTGTAGTACTTACGAAGCTTTGTCTTATTGTTATTGTTTTACAATATGAATGTAAGAAGGCGTGTTGGTATCTGAAGGAAGAAAATAAAAAAGACTGACACATACCACATTTTAAGAGATGGAGCCTAGAACAAAACCTATAACTAAAATTAAACTGTTCTTTTATTAAATAAAGACAACGTTAAAACAAGAGTGCTCCAATTAATTATTTTACAGAAACATTGTAGTTATAAAAATACTTTAGACACTTGGAAAACCCATCGCGAATATTATTATTCCTCTGTTCCCAAAATCGATAAAAATTAGAATCGAATACAACTAACTGTACACGTACAACACAATATGCTTAAAATGACAGAAATATGACAATAGCCACCGTACCATGACGCTGATTGACAAGTGAAAATATCGTTCATTTTAATTTTCATTGCGTGTTTTAATAGACAAGCCATACTAGGTAGCTTTGTAACTAAAAGCGGCAATGTATTATAAATTATGCGATACACACTCGGTTAAATATTTTTCAGTGTAAAACCACAGTAAACATTAAATAATTGATTTTGCAATAAAAACCACATAATTTTATAATAAAATGACCTACCGATGAAAGGAAATCTTTCCATTAATTCTTCCCGCTTTATTTGGAAAGTTTTTGCAACTCAATACGGGACAATAAGGCATTTTTTATATTTGGCTTTACATCCGTCACCGAGAACGTTCGAGCGCGGACTCAATCATATGGCGATAAACTAAGATATTTTTACTCAGTTTTTACACGCGAAGTACATGCACTTGCGGCATCTATTCAAATACAGGTCTGTGGGCAGAGCCCTGTGAGCATAGGATAAGTAGTAACAATCAAATAACATCATTGGGAAAATGGCCACCTTTACCATCTTCATATATTCAGTAATAATTCACGTGTATTGCTACAGTCCGTTCAGAGGTAATAGTAATAGTAATGTATGTGAACGGCGTTCACATACATTTTACCTCTGGCCTTAAGTATTTTTTTCTGGCGCTACTCTGAATCCATATCGGCATGATATACCCTATAATAATATCGAAAGCAGTAAAAAAATCACAGAATACCACGGAGCACTAGACACACTTAACAGTAAGTAATGCTGACATAACTTAATGAAAATTAATTTCCGTGGTAAAACAAATGTGAGCGGACTGTACTAGCTGTTATTTGATTTAATAGATGTCACTACTAACAACGTACATTATTTTGAGGAATTTGTTTACAAATTGTTAGAAACAGGGCTGCTAACTGCTATGCACGCCACCTTGGGGTTGTTTTATAAAACACATGAACGGTTAAGCGCCTATCTTGTGGTGGGAAATCGGTCACCTCACCTCTCTATGTTATATACAGTATTGTTCAAAATTAATACGCGTAAATTACTACAAGTTGTGTCCCGATTACATAGATGTCACTATTAACCTAGATTCATTTGGGGTCCAAACGATATGGGTACAGGGTAAACTATTTTTGACACATTACATCCACACGCACGAAAGGTTGGTTTTCTACCATCACTAGCCATCACGGTTCTTATCGTTCAAAATTAATACGTAAAAAAGTTCCCAATTTTCATGAATATAAATAACTTGCTCGTTTTTTTAGGACTTCCATGCAATCATGAGAATAAGATGTGCTTCGCTGATGCAGCGAGTGCGTGGCAGCTCAAACAGTATCCAGAGAGTATTGCCGAGCGTTGGGTTCGCTGATGTTTGAAAGGTGGATGCGACTGCATGCTAGCAGCTTTTTTTAAAAGATTAAGTTTATTTAATTTTAGAAATTCTAATCATGTCTATTTGTATTTAGCATTTATATTTAATTTTGCCGTGCCGGCTTAGAATGTGTTCTACCCAACGGGTGTCGTAAGAGTCGGCTAAGGGTATGGGGACTTTTAAGTGGTTTTTGGGCGATGCGGTTGGAAACCCATCGATACTTTATTTCTACTATCTTGTCCCCCTATCAACTTCCAAATCTGGCTGAGGAGTTTCTAGCTCTGAAGCTCTGGCTACCCCTTCTTGGGATTTATAGCCGTGAGTATATGTATGTATTGAATTATATTAAAATGTGAAATATGAATTATTACTATCTGAAATAAATTATTTAAAACTAAAAGTAAAGTAAAAGACATTTATTTGGCAAAATTTATACTAATGTCAAATAAAAAACAACACACATTAAAAACACATTGATAACAAAAAATAACAAAAATATAAGCATGCAACCTATTGCCAAAATGGATATCGGCTCAGCATATGTGTCTAAAACGGTACATAGACCATTCCAAGACACGCTGGTTTTCAGCCGACACCTAAAAATTTAATAAGTAAAAACAATAATAAATGAAGCACTCATTATAGCATGAACACCTAGCTATGAAATTAATGAAGAAATACTAATATTTTTTTTTATTAAATTACATTCAGCAGCCCTTCATTTCTAATAGAGAGAGGTGTCATACAAGGAGACCCGCTATCTCCGAAACTTTTTACCTGCACCCTAGAAGAGGTGTTAAAGAGGCTGGCGGCACCATGGGCCGACAGAGGCATTAAAGTTGGTGGCAGAAAATTCACGAACCTTCGCTTCGCCCATGATATTGTCCTGTTTGCCCCATCTGCACCCGAGCTCTAGCATAGCCTACGGCGCTCAGACCTGGCCACTGACAGAACTTCAGAAGTCCAAACTCAAGGTTTGCCAGCGAGCAATGGAGCGCAGCATTCTCAGTGTTCGCCGGAGTGACCGAGTAAGGAACACCACACTGCGTTCCTTAACTGGTATTGCTGATGTGGGTGCACAAACCGCCAAGCTAACTGGGCCGGTTACATCAGTCGTATGCACCCAGACAGATGGGCGGAGATCTCCACAGACTGGGTGCCACAAGACGGTTACCGGCGTAGGGGCAGGCCTCGGCGGAGATAGCGGGACGATCTAGATAAGTTTTTGCCGGGGTGGCCGGAGGTGGCACAGAGCTGGGACGTGTGGACTCAACAGGGCCTCCCCCTTTGCCCAGCAGTGGGACACTATAATAAAGGCTACATAAAAAAAAGTTTTTTTGACATGGTATTTAAATGTCGCTGTACAGCTAAGATCTTTTAGGGGTACGGGCAAGTCGTTCCAGCATTTCGTAGTCGCGTATCTAAAGCTTCTCCGGAAGGCTGTGGTACAATGTTTCAGCGTTACCAGTTGGTATGAGTGTCCGCGCGTATGGTACTGTGACACTGTCCGGGACCATATTAGTTTTTCAAACAAGTATTTGGGATATTGAGTTTTTATAACACCAACGAGAAGTGTGACTAGATGGAGCTTTCTTCTTCTCTGGAGACAATTTGTGAGTTTTCAAGTAGGGTGAAAAATGGGTTCTGGGTTGTATGTCGAAACAATATCGCGCACATGCATTGGTACTCGTTGTAACAGTTTCCGAGAGCGAGCCAATAGGCATGGACTGTATACCACATCTCCATAGTTGAGTTTGCTAAGGATGAGGGATTCAAAGAGTCTAATACGAATGTCTGTTTTTAAATACGGTCGTATTTTGTACAACACTTTCAGTCTATAAAAACATTTTTTTACAGTGTTTATCACATGATTTTGAAAGGTTAAGTCTGAATCAAACAACAAACCTAAACTTCGCGCCTCATTCACTTTCTCGATTTGTGTGTTTCCAATTTTAACCGCCAAGTTATGACGTTCCAGATGGATCCACGCTGCTGATGTTTACTTTCTATTATCATGTATTTTGTTTTTAACGGATTAAGAACTAGAGAATTTTTCATAGACCATGCCTCGATATTTGAATTTAAATTAATAACATTCAACACAACAAAAATCAAATGGGGAAATAATTATATTATTAGAAGCAGGTCTTTTCACTAGAATGTGACCTATCCCGGGTAGCTCTTATACGCGGGTAGGCCACTTCTTTGTGGTCGAACTCCTCAAGAACGGCTCGATTGATTTCAACCAAATTTGGCATAGAGGTCAAGTGGACATTGTTTAATGTCGTAACCGTAAGGAATCGGATGTTACGATCGAATTGGGGAATAATCACCGAAAAAACTATTTTCCCATTCAAGTCAATACAAAAAAGTTAATGGTTTCTTATTTAGAGCGCGGCTTAATGCTTAAGACCGACTGCGCAGATAGTAACAAGACTGAGGTTAACCTATCTCGCTTATTTTAAGGTGCCGTTAGTGCAGCGAACAGAGTTTTTGAAACATTATAATGCGTATGTTTATAACAATATGGTTTTGAAAAAAATACATCAAAATCTTGAGGCTTTTCTGCTGTAAAATTGGCGATTCGAAACATGATTGATACATTTTCGCTCGATAGAAAAAAATCGCCAACATACCTCTAATTACACTCTTTAAAATGGTTTTATATTTTATTTATTTTACCTACTTACATATAACTTGCATCATAATTTGAGTATTTGTATTTCTAATAATAATTGGCGATTAGTTTTCTTTTTTAATAAATTCAATAAAACAAATATTTTAAAAACATCGATATCCGCAGTCCTACTCGTGCCCGAGCGCCGCCCGCCGCCCGCTCAGTGCTCGGCGAGCTGCTTTAGGGGATGGACCTATGTCGCGCGCGCCTTGTGTTACAGATCTTACAAATTACGCGCGTGCGGCGCCGTTAGTGTGCGAGTGACCTATCTGTATACGATGCGCGTCAATGTAGGCGTGAGAGTGACCGTGCGTACGGTTAGCATTAATTAGCAAATATAAAAGAATTCATTCAATTCATAGATTGCACTCATTTTTATATTTTATTGTTTATTTTATTAGGAATGGGAAAAAGAACAAAACCGTTAAAGTAACTTCTAATATCAATTAATAATATTAAATAGTTACAGGTGTAAACTGAAAATTATATACATACATATACTCACGGCTATAAATCCCTTAACGGGATAGCCAGAGCTTTGGAATGAGAAATTCCTCAGCCACTTTTGGAAGTTGATTTGGGAAAAGATGGTAATAATATATGATTTCGGTGACGGTTCTCCAACCACATCGCCCCAAAAATCACTTAAAAAGCCCCTATACCCTTAGTCGCCTCTTACGATCACGGGTAGAAATGGGGTAGTGTTATTCTAAGCCGACACGACACGACAAAAGTTATGAAATTATCACTGTAATAATTTTGTTAAACTGACAGGGGTAGACAAATCTATCGTATCATTATATTTTATACGATGACGACATGATAGTCCAGTGGGTAGAACACCCGCCCGAAAACAGAAGGGCGTGAGTTCCAATCCTAGGTCGGGCCTACACCAATTTGTCTTTTCTAAAGTCATATGTGCGGTTAATTTATCATGGTTGTTAACGGTGAGGGAAAACATCGTGAGGAAACCCACATGGCTGAGTCGTACTTAGTCATGTGACAGTGTATTCGTACAAAACGGCGATAGGCCTGCCCCCTATCACGTGAGTACACTGTCTAAGCAAAACGTGGGTACCTTCTCTGGACACTAGATGGCGCTGCCATGAGAGTTCAGAAGTATTTGGTACCTCTGCTAACCCCTTCGGGGATAAACGGCATGAACGTTTATGTTTATGTTATATTTTATATTGTAAACGGCCATGGTAGAAACTATTTTTGAAATTGATAACCTAGGGTAAGCGATACAGTTTTCGTCACCCTGACTGTTATAACCATTCGTAAATATTTTAGAAAGAAAATGTAAATAATCATAAACAAATGTCCGAACCCATACCAAAGAAAATATTTGCGAGTGGCTAAAACAGTCGAGTTGACAATAACTGTATTGCTTACCCTACTGTATGTTTTTAAAACGCGCGCACGCGGCGTCGCGTCGAGGAGACGGCCGCTCGATCGGCGCGTAGGCGCTTCCCCGCGCCCGCGGGGGCAGCACCCCCTCAGATGATATTTTTCGCTGAACCAACGGCGCCTTAATTCATTTTTATAGCAATATGCATTCAAGTCCCAGTATAAAATACATTGACAATTTAGCACCTCCCTTCTTGAAAAAGAATTAGACATTCTTGAGTTACTTCTATTAAGAACAAAACAAGACAGGACAACAAAAACATATGATTACATTAGCACATTGTTAGAAGTAGAGCTGCTAACTGCTACACATGCCATCTTGAGATAATTAAATACATTGTTAGTCGAGAACCTCCCTTCTTAGAAAATTAATCACGTAACCATCTTATGATTTTCAAGAATAATGCACGCTTTCAGATTTATTAGAAGTGACTACTAACAACTTACATTTTTGAATTCAATCAATTAAGAACAATTTATACAAAAAAAACATAGACATTTAAGATGTTCTACCTTGAAAAATTGGTCGACTCACCATCTTATGATGTTCAGTATTTCTGTAAATTTATTAATTTATTTATTGAACACAACAGCTTTTACTAAAAAATAATATTAAATATAATTGTATACATTTCGAAGCCTTTAGTTTTCAGCAATTTACTACCAACCTTTTTTGTTTGTAGAGTTAAATAATGTTTATATACTTAAATAACATAACATAACATAACATAAACGTTCACGCCGAATATCCCCGAAGGGGTTGGCAGAGGTACAAATACTTCTGAACATCACGTGACATTGTCACCTGGCGTTCAGAATACCCACGTTTCGCATGGACAGTGTACTCCCGTGATAGGGGGCAGGCCTATCGCCATTTTGTACGAATACACGGTCACATGACTAAGTACAAACTCAGCCATGTGGGTTTCCTCACGAAGTTTTCCCTCACCGTTAACAACCGTGATAAATTAACCACACATATGTCTTTATAAAAGACAAATTGGTGTAGGCCCGACCCGGGATTTGAACACTAGTCGCTTGCACGTTAACCGGTGTTCTACCCATTGAGCTATCACGTCGTCAAATTAATGTAGTTAAATAAATGTAGATAGATATATGTACACATTATAATGAAAGTATATAATGTCCAAATAAATAAATATATATATATATATATATATATATATATATATATATATATATATATATAGAAAAAAATATAATAGTAAATTCATTTAAATTACCTATTAGGTAATTTAAATGAATTTTTCTTATATATATCAAATATATACATATATATATATATATATATAATATCAGATCCTAACTACATTGAAAATAATGATTAGCTATGTTTATTTCAAATTGGAAGAGCTTATATTAAATAAATTGATTGTCAAATCTTTTTCCTTTACTATTTCATTGAAACTCCTAGCTGCCTTAAGTAAAAAACTGTTTCTGTTTCGTCGGTAATTGGTCTGCGCGGGTCCCACCGCCAGCGGAGTCTGGTGCCGGGGATGCGGCCCGCGGGGGACGCGCACGTTGATACCGGCGAGAAGCTCGGGACAGTCTATTTCTGCTATTTTCCGTCTATGTTCTGAAGGGAGAAGGTGGTGCCCTTTGCAGCGATCAAAGTAATTAGAATCATACACACTGCGCACTCTCAGAACGAAAGAGGCTCAAGTCCAAAAATAGTGATATTGAGTTACAATCATAAAAAAAGACAAGAGTTGAACTCGTGTGAAGAGGGTTCCATACGATGTTACCTATCATGTTTTTTTAAATCTGACCCAAATTCGCCCACACGTTCCACCTGCAAATGTAAGTTGGTACGCACAATATTGAGTGATTTACCATGTTATTTAAATATCATGGACTTCTTATAGGTTTTCCTATAATCAATAAGGAGAAAACTAATTTCTGTATTTTTTCAAAATTTTAGGTTCTTTAGTTTCGGAGATAAGTGGGGGGAATGGTCAATTTTCGTCTATTTTCTTGAATAACTTGGAAACTATTTATTTAAAATTACAAAAAAATACGTTTAAGATCTTCTCAACAAGACCTTTCATTTGATATGCTACACGATGCAGTTTTCAGTTTTAATAGATTCGGAAACAATTGACTGTAAGCGACGGACGGACAGACACACGAGTGATCCTATAAGGGTTCCGTTTTTGTATTCAGACGTACGGAACCCTAAAAAGTATGCTCTATCCGATGAATAGTAAAACAAAGGCACTTATTGTTTGCTATCCTGTTTTTTTTAACAATAAGTGCCTTTTGTTTTACTATTCGTCGGATAGAGCATACTTTTTTATGTCTTTTTATGATTGTAACTCAATA